>VDFB02281492.1:871544469-871616799 GCA_007258455.2 Sequoia sempervirens | reverse complement strand
AGAGGGTAGAGAGTTTAAGGGTTTAAGGGTAGAGGGTAGAGGATTTGATGCAATGCTAGAGGAAGATAAAATCACTCAAACAATCTCATTCAACAAAACTTACCAATTCTTCATGTCCATTCAATTAGGACTCTTTTCCTTTCAAAAAACTCATGCTTTGAAGCACTCAAACTGAAGAAATACAACAAATCACTTATTGATTCCTCAATCACTTTGAACAACAACAAAATAACCAACCTATACCCTTCTATTAACATAAACAACTCAACCTTGTGAATTGGCAAAATTGACTGTCCCAAATCATCAATTAGGCCCCTTAAGGCCACAAAAATGAATAAATACAAATTATTCCCAAGCCAACTCTCTTTGATCATGCCAAAAACATATTTAAAACACCTTCACAGACTTATCAAAACATCCACCATACCTTGTTCAATAGGTTTTATCAAACACTATTCTTCTGATTCCTAATTATGATTGTCAATAAACTACTTAAACAAGACAAAAAAAGCATTGGAATCAACCCATTATGCTTACACCAGACCTTATATTAAATGTGATCAAAATATACCATGGTGACCAAAAAAACCAAGATCTCTCCCTTTATTATCAAAACTCTTGAAGACCTTATTGTCACTGGTTCCTTCATACATTATTGGCAACGCTTGAAGGTCTGCTAAGTTGTCTATCAAATTTTTTCTTTTAGCCCATGCACTGAAACTCAACATAAACCACACTTTTGAATTCCCATTATACTTTTTTATAACATATTACAAGATGAGATAGGGTTTCTTTGAAACATACTGATCAAAACTTGTTACAATCATGAATTAGGCCTAATTAGACCTTTGTGCAAATAGGGGTTATTGGTTTTGTTGGTTCCAGTCACAAATTCCCTAAACAAACACTTAGAACACATGTATTCGAGTCTTACCAAGCTTAATAAAACACCACAAGACCAAATTCAAGAATATTTTGCAAAACCCTAGATGTTAACCTCTCAAAAACTCTGTACTTTCAAAATGTACAAAAAATTTCCAATCAAACTCCAACTTCTTACACCTTAATTCTTAAGCTCTTGAATCAAGACCTTACGAATATGAAAATACATACATCATGGAGTAAATACATGAAAATTTAAGATATTTCACCATATAAATGGGAAGGAACACAATATATTTACCTCACTGTTTACCCTAACAAGGGTTTTAACAGTTTTTAGAAAATCCTCTATAACTTTCACAAAACTCCACCAAATTGCATGAGACAAAAAAGAAATGGAAGGTGATTGAAATATATAAGACATAAAATCAATGAGAAACCAATTCTTGTTTGTACAGGGCCATACAAGATCAGAAAATAGTGAAATTCTAAAGAAAAAATGAATAAAACTATAGTTTCCAATGATCTAATTCTTTTATTCAATCACCCACAAAGTTTCAAACGTACAATGGCCTTTTTAAGGGAATTAATAACTGACTCATGACCTTCTAACTACTTTCAAATTCCTAAAACTGAAATGACCCTTCACCTTCCATATGTTGCTTTTTGACACTTTACAATTTTTGCACTTTTACACATTTGTATTGACAACTTTTATATTTTTGCAAAATGGTCACAAAACTTGAACATTTAACACTCCTAATGACCTAGACATATGATAAGTGGTCTAAAAGACCTTGTTGCAACATTGAAACACCAATTTTTAATCAACCTTCAAGATTTCCTCAATGGAGCAAGATGTTGAAAAAGGTGCTCTTGCACCAAGATTTAAGGCTTAAGGGTAGAGGGTAGATGGTTAAGGGTATAGGGGAGAGAGATAGGAGTGAGTGAGTGAGAGAGAGAGAGAGAGAGACTTGAGAGATGGAGAGGGGTAGGAAGGAGAGAATTGAGAGAGAGAGAGAGAGGGAGTAGGAGAGATATAGAGGATAGAGGGTACAAGGTTGAGAATTGAAGGTATAGGGTTGAGGACCTATAGGGTTGATGGTTTAGGGTTGAGGGTTGAGGGTATAAGGTTGAGGGATGAGAGTAGAGGGTAGAAGGTAGAGGGTAGAGGGTAGAAATTTTAAGGGTTCAGGGTTCAAGGTAGAGGGTTAAGGGTATAGGTTTTAGGGTTTAGGGTTGAGGGTTGAGGGTTGAGGGTTTAAGGGTAGAGGAATTAAGGGTTGTGGGTAGAGGGTAGAGGGTAGAGAGAAAGAGAGAGAAGAAGCTTACAAAAAATCAACTTTCTCATAATGTGAGTGTGTTTTGAAGTTGTAGAGATATGGTCATTCTTTGAGCAAGACATAACACGCTCGTGTTATAATGAAAATGTGTTATAATGTGAGCACATTTTGGCTTGCTCTAAAAATGGTAAAAAACTCAATACACTCACGATCTCAAGGCCCACATTCTATGTATTCTCCTAGTTCTATGTGTGCTCTGACAAAAAAAAGCTTTTTGATGATTTTGTGAAATGTGCATGAATGTTTTTCACATTCCACCACCCTTTTCATCATCTTTCCACCACCTTTGCATGCAATAACAGAGTTTTCAGGTTGAAAGGCATATAATATCAATTCAAGTCTAAATTCCATTCAAGAGTGATATACAATTGAGGTTTAGAGGGGAACAAGCTTTTGAAAATTCAAATTGTTGAGGAGTTTGAAGAAAGAAGAAGCAAAGGCTACATAATTGGGTAGAACTCCTCCATTTGAAACTCTATTTTTTAGGTATGTGAAGTATTTCCACATTTTCTTTCATTCTATTATGACTTGCTTTCATTTTTGTTATTTTGCATATTCCATGTTGATCATTGTTTGTTTTTCATTATAACCTTAGCTTGTCAATGCACATTTTAAATTACACAATTCTTTACACTTTCCAATTACATTTTTAAACCACATCTCTTTGAGGAATTTTGTTAAACAATTGACTTACCTTGTGTATGCTTCCACATTTTGTATACACTTATATATGACATAAGTTATAAGGAAGTAAAATAATACATCATTTCTCAATCCTTTACTATGGATGTGCATACCACTCTCCAAAGCTTTCAATTTTGTATAGGCATGGGGGATGTTGGGAAATGTAGTTGAATTTGGTTTTACACCTACAATTTAAATATGCTTGAAATTTTCTAAATCCTTTTCAATAAATCTATTTTGTGCATATCCTACAATCATTATAGTCCACAAATCTCATTGAGGTATTTTTTCAAATAGTTATACCAAGCAGTTGATTACCTTGTCTATGCTACCAAATTTTCCATACATGTCTCTAAAAAATTGGAATATACTCCTCCCACATTGATAGATCTTTGAATCTATTTTGATTTTCATCTCTATTTCTAAATTTATGTCATCACTTATGTTGTGATATATTTTAAATGCTTCCTTTATTAGTCTACCTAGAAGGGATTCTAACCCTTCTCTCCATTATTTCAAGATTCTTTATTCAAGGCTAAGTTAGCAACATGGGGAAAGGTGCAGCCTATCTTGCAATCATGGCTCAAAATGGAAGCATGGACAAAGAATTTGAATTTTTTGACAATAATGTTTTCGTATAGATGTATGCAAAATGTTATAGCATTGACAAGACAGTGGAGCATTAGAAAGCTAGTGAGCTCACTAGCTTGCTAATGTGGTAGGGTTGACAATGTAGGGGCAGTGTATGCCTCATAGAAATGGGGTCTCACAGTGATGTATGGGGTCTCATGGTAATGTACATCACCATGAGACCCTATTTCTATGAGGCATATGTTGCCCCTACCTTGTCAACCACCAACAAGCTAGTGAGCTCACTGCTACTACTCACTAGCTTTCCAATCGGTAGGGTTGACAAGGTAGAGGTATGCCTCATAGAAATGTGGTCTCACAGTGATATATCACTATGAGACCCCATTTATATCACTGTGAGACCCCATTTCTATGAGGCATACGCTGCCCCTACCTTGTCAACCCTACCGCATTGGCAAGCTACTATCATTGTGAGACCCCATTTCTATGAGGCATCGTTGCCTACCTTGTCAACCCTGTTTGGAAAGCTAGTGGCTCACTGGCTTTCCAATGCTCCACTAACTTGCCAATGTGTGGGGTTGACAAGGTAGGGCATGTCTCATAGAAATGTCTCTAATATGGATCTCATGGTAATGTACATCACCATGAGACCCTTTCTAGAGCATCGTTGCCCTACCTTGTCAACCCTACCACATTGGCAAGCTAGTGAGCTCACTGGCTTGCCAGTAGTGGAAGGGTCCACCTCATAGAAATGGTCTCAGTGATATACACTACCCCTGGTGTGTGAGACCCCATTTCTATGAGGCATACACTACCCCTACCTTGTCAACCCTACTACATTGGCAAGCTAGTATCACTGTGAGAACCCATTTCTATGGGCATACCCCCTACCTTGTCAACCCTACCGCATTGGCAAGCTAGTGAGCTCACTAGCTTTCCAATACTCCACTAACTTGCCAATGTGGTAGGGTTGACAAGGTAGGGGCAGTGTATGCCTCATAGAAATGGGGTCTCATTATGATATATATCACCGTGAGACCCCATTTCTATGAGGCATACGATCACCATGAGACCCCACTTCTATGAGGCATACGATGCCCCTACCTTGTCAACCCTACCACATTGGCAAGCTAGTGAGCTCAATAGCTTTCCAATGCTCCACTAGCTTGCTAATGTGGTAGGGTTGACAAGGTAGGGGCAGTGTATGCCTCATAGAAATGGGGACTCACGGTGATGCACATCACCGTGATTCCCCATTTCTAATCACCATGAGTCCCTATTTCTATGAGGCATATGTTGCCACTACCTTGTCAACCCTATCACATTGGCAAGCTAGTGAGCTCACCACCTTGCCAATGCTCCACTAGCTTTCCAATGCAATAAGGTTGACAAGGTAGGGGAAACGTATGCCTCATAGAAATAGGGTCTCATGGTATCGTGAGACCCCATTTCTATGAGGCATACGTTGCCCCTATCTTGTCAACCCTACCACACTAGCAAGCTAGTGAGCTCACTAGCTTGCCAATGCTCTACTAGCTTACCAATGTGGTAGGGTTGACAAGGTAGGGGAATTGTATGCCTTATAAAAATGGGGACTCATGGTGATATACATCACCATGAGTTCCCATTTCTATGAGGCATACACTACCCCTACGTTATCAACCCTACTGCAGTATATCACTATGAGTCCCAATTTCTATGAGGCATATGTTGCCCCTACCATGTCAACCCTACCGAATTGGCAATCTAGTGAGCTCACTAGCTTTCTAATGCTCCACTAGATTTCCAATACCGTAGGGTTGATAAGGTAGGGGAAGTGTATGCCTCATAGAAATGGGGTCTCATAGTGATATTTCCAATGCTCCACTAGCTTTCCAATGCAGTAGGGTTGATAAGGTATGGGCAGCGTATGCCTCATCACCATGAGACCCCATTTCTATGAGGCATACACTACCCCTACCTTTTCAACCTTACATACCTTGTCCATCTTCTATTTTGATCCTATATTGCAATCATGGCATTGCACATTACCACATTTCTTTAAGGCATTCCATCAGAAAAATTCATGTGACCTTTGTCTATGCTAGAAACACTCTTCTACAGGATGATTGTAAGTATTTTGTATGAAGCCTTGAATGACATATATTTCATTTATTTGTATGGATTCATTTTTAGGAACTAATATTCGTTTCATTACCATGCTATAGATGAAATTATCCACCATTCCGAGGAAACAAACAAAGAATAAACTAACATACGAAGAATATGAAACCAATAAAGCAAAGGAGAGAGAACAGGTGAGGGAATATCATGAAAAGAATAAATTGGGTATGATTGACGAAAACAAGAAAATTGAAGAGGAACCTCAACCATCAAAAAGAGAAAAGGAATATGCGGCACAAAGGGAATGAATGTGAAAGCATCATGGTAAAACATATTCAAATATTGTAGTTGGAGAAACACCCTCTACCGTAAGTGAATACGAAGGGACACCATTAAGCACAAGCGAATATGGAGGGAGATCATCTACCCCAAGTGAATATGGAGGGACAACATCTACCACAAGTGAATATGGAAGGACACAATCTACCATAATTAAATATGTTTGGACACCATCCACCACATCTCAAGTTGAGAGTACATCATCACTCGGATTTGAAGAAGAAGGTACACCATCATCCCCATGTGAACCTTAAGGTATGTTGTCTATTCCACACTCGTTCGAAGGTATGCAATCTAGCCCACCTCACTTAAATATTGATGAAATTCTTAATGTTGAGATGTATGTACCTAGGAGAACACCAACTAGAACTTTGTGTAGAAATCCAAAGTATTTGATTAATATTGATGAGGATATTTTGTACCACATGGAAGGTAAGATTCTAGCATGTACATGTAGAAGATATGCTAATAAGATTTGGAAATTGTTCTTTGAAACTCTAAATGAGACCACAAGATGTCAACTATTTGTTGAAATGATGCGGGGTATAAAGTATAGAAACATCATGAAGACTCTTGGGTTGAGAACACCGAATGCTTCAAGTGAAAACACTATTGTGAATAATTTAATGGATGCTTATGAGAGTGTGGGTAAGACCTCACGCTCAAAGGATAGTAATGTCACCTGGTGTGTCATTACATTGACTTTGGTAAGTATTCAACAAAGAGAACTTGTCTCATTAGAAAGACGAGTGAACAATTGAGAATTAATAGAAAAACTTTATCAAGATCCATTCAAAGGTGACAAAGAATTGAAGGCACCAATTCAAATGAATTATGGGAATTCTCGGGGAGACTGCCACCAAAAGATAAAAAGTTGTTGAAGCATTGAGAACAGTAATTGAAGATTACTGGAAGAATAACACAAGGCTATCTCTAAATCGAAGAGATGTGGTAAGAAGGAGAATCGGTAGTCAGAACTGTGACCCACATACAAAGCATTTTTTGGATACGACTCAAACCCAATTTTTTCGTAAATTTCAATAGGTTTATCCGAGAAAATTATTATTTGTCAAATATATTTTGAAATGATTAAACCTTTTTATGTCGAGATAAATCACACATGCACTACTTGTTGTTGTAGACTACATATTGAACTCTCTAACCATTATGATGCTTATTGTTCTATATGTTTAGATTTGCATACTAACGATGTTTTGTAGGATCGTGGAATACAAGCCCCACCAACATCTTCAAGAGAGTTCTTATCAAAAAAATTATATGGAATAGAGGATGGCTAAATATTCTATCGAACAACATGCTTGGATGGTTCATGTCAATGTTGTGGTGGCTTGTAGTGTATGCCAGTATGTCAACATATGGAAAGCACATATGAGGTGGGACAAAAACTAGTAGAGTTTGAGAAGTATAAAATAGTGGCATATGCTACAAAATATGGTAATCAAGAAAAAAGGTGTGATTTGGTTATTCAGAAGATTCCAATGTATTTGTTTATGTCCATGTTTCATGACAATATAGTGTATGAGTATGCAAGGCATACCCATAGAGCCCAATGGTTGGACACGCAATTCAAGCTATGCAAGGACACCTTTCCACTTGGAAGAATAGTTTCAATGGTTGAATTTGCAGAGAACTACACTCTACAGCCACAACATGAGGTGAAGTCACAATATTACAACTCCACATAGGTTTTGATATTTATGCACATAGCATTCATTCATGCAGCTGATAGTATAGAGGACCAAATGAAGATATTGAGGGAGTATCACTTTTCTATTAGTGATGATCACACACATTCTCTAAAGTTCGTGCGAGGTTGCTTCTAGATGTTCTATAGTGATTTGGATCAGAGGGGCATAGCATACAGTCGGTATTTAATATGGTTAGATAATTGTGTAGCATAGTTCAAGAACTCACACATATTCTACTAGTTGAGTAGGATGAATGTCATTACAGGTGTTCAACATATGTGCAAATTTTGTGAGGCCAAGAATGGAAAGGGGGAGCATGATGATGTAGGAGCATTGTGAAAAGAGCATTAGCACGAGAAGAGTTAAAGTATAAAGACAATGCAAAGTTGACATATGCAAAATCAATCATCGAGTGGTGTAATGCTTAAATGGGTCCATGTAATGAAGGCACATCTTCAGTTCGTAGATTTTTTTGGTTGATGGATGATACTAACATTGCACCATATAAATATTTTTGTACATTAACAAGATCGAGTAAGTTACACTCTTTCCTTAGCTCATATGCAAGTTCATGGAGTATCAATACACGAAAGATTGCATGCTTTTTTTCTTCATGTACAATGCAAGTCTGGGATGATTCTGAGTCAAAGGAGTGGGTTGAGAAATGGTCATTAAGTTATCTTAGTCCACTTCACATGTATTTCCCTCTAATGACATTGGAACTAACATAGATGGATTCATCAGACGACTTTGACCACATATCAGATCTAGTTCAACCTGGTAATATATCTACTTGCTTAGTTTTTGAAATTCCTATTATTATCTTACTTTGTAGTATATTTGTAATTTTGACTAATTTCAAGAGATTTGTTGCACATATCAATGCAGGGCATGTTTATGCAGTTATTGTAGATGAAGACAATGAAGAGGGAACAGACTACTACTTGTGTCATTGTGTTGAGGCAAAAAAGAAATTGGAGGCCCTAGTTATAGATGGAGAAAACATTGAATACCCTATAGACTCAGTTGTTGTTACTAGAATGTGGCTTAGAAGGTGCCCACATAAGAGTGTTAAATATTGGTTGTTTCAAGACTTTAAAATGCATCAGAAGATTCTTCATTACTTGAACCTTGTCGTGGCATCCAATCTTCATTTGACCAAATATGGGGGTAGACCTTTGAACAAGACCTTGTGGAAGGCCTGTGAGTCTAACCATGAGGCAATACTTGACACAATAAAGAGTAGAGCAGACCCAGATGGTTCGTTGGATTAATTTGTAATTATGCATATTGGTTCTTATTAATTTATACTTATATGCACATTGATTTGTATGATGCCAATGCTATCATCTAATGTTTATATAATTTTCTTTTACTTTTCCTATTTGTAAGTAACCTACTAAAAATTGATTGGTGTCCCCTTACAAAAAATGTTGATTTATGAGCCATCCAAGAGAATCTCAGCCAAAAAAGCAATGCAACATCCTTACTTTGATGATCTTGACAAATCTCAATTATGATTTTAAGCCATTATAAAAGTGTGTGTTAAGCTTAGTGAGGGAATTTCAAGTTATTCATTTGAAGTTAACCTTATCATGAGCACCTATGATGTAGACATTATAAGAGCATCTCAAACTTTAAGTTATTATATTCATGAGAGGTGTTGTGTGCAATAGGTATCTTGGAATTCCCAATGAAGATGTATGGCCAGGAGTGACTAAGTTGAGAGACTGACATGCCTATCCTCAATGGAAGCATAGAGATTTATGCCTTGCTATTCCCGACTTGGAACCAAATGGTGTGGATTTTTTGTCTGTAAGTGTCTTCCATCTATTTTCATTTCATTTCCATTTTGGATGCTCTTTCTTTTTCTTCTTTTACTTTTCCTATTTGTAAGTAAATTACTAAAAATTGATTGGAGTCTCCTTGCAAAAAAAATTGATTTATGAGCCATCCAAGAGAATCTCAGCCAAAAAAGTAATGCAACATCCTTATTTTCATGATCTTGACAAATCTCAATTCTAATTTGAAGCCATTATAAAAGAGTGTGTGAAGCTTAGCAAGGGAATCTCAAGTTATTCATTTGAAGTTAACCTCATCATGAGCACCTATGATGTAGACATTATAAGAGAGTCTCGAATGTATGAGTGACATTGTAGAAGATCTATCAGAATGGAGTACCTAAGTCATTGTGCCTACAAGTACAAGCACATGGGTTTCAAAATAGTGTATGAAGCATATTAGACAATTGTAGCACAAACAAAAGAGTTAGGATAGCCAAATAAATCTCATTTTATTGTATACATCATATTATTAATATAGTGGTTGTAATAACCATTGATGGTTACTAATCATTCTTTTTCTTCTTTTATTCTCTCCCTATTATAACTAGCACCAATTGACTAACTTATTATAAAAACTTCATTTATTAAAAAAAATCAACCTAATGATTATATATAAATATCAATATAGCATACAATATATTCAAATAAACATTTGTAATGAGATTTACTCAAATTTTTAAATTTATTGCTGCCCTCAAACATTTGTAATTCTTGCAACGTAATCCCTTAATTGTCCAAATTGCAAAAGGGCAGCAATCTTTGATGGCATGTTGTTCGGATACCGTGTCAAGTACAGGAATTTTTTCTAAGGCATCAAGATCATGTAGGGAACCTCTACAATAACCTCTCTTGGTTTTTGTTATCTCAGAGTCATTTTTCCGTGGTGTCCAGTTTTCACTTGATGGAAAAAGTGTCAAATGCCAGCAACGTGAAGTTGCAAAGTGGTGCAAATTTTTTTATGCAACTCGTGTGACCAAATGGACTATTCCAACATGTCTAAATGGGTATGTTTATGCTATGCATGGTCCTCTTTCACACCCAAACACATGTAATCTCTTCGAGTTACTTTCAACCGACTCAATCCCTTAAGGGTCTAAAGTGCAAAAGGGCAGCAATCTTTGATGGGTTATTACTCAAAAACCATGATCCTTAAGAACTCTCTATCTAAGCCTATAGGATCACATTGGGCCGCTCTACAATAATCTCTCTTGGTTTTTGTTATATTGGAATCATTTTCCCATGGTGTCCAGTTTTCACTTGATGAAAAAAGTGTCAAATGCAAGCAGTGTAAAGTTGCAAAGGTGCAACTTTCTTTCTGCAACTCATGTGACCAAATGGACTATTCCAACACATCTAGAGGGGTATGTTTATGCTAGGAATGGTCCTCTTTTGCACCCAAACACACAGAATCACTTCAAGCTATGTTTAACCGACTCGATCCCTTAAGGATCCAAAGTGAAAAAGGGAAACAATATTTGACAGGCTATTACTCAGAAATTGTGATGCTTACGAACTCTCCATCTGAGCTTATGGGATCATGTTTGACCCCTCTACAATAACCTCTCTCATTTTTTGTTATCTCAGAGTCATTTTCCCGTGGTGTCTAGTTTTCACTTGATGGAAAAAGTGTCAAATGCAAGCAGTGTAAAGTTGCAAAGTGGTGCAACTTTTGTTCTGCAACTCGTGTGACCAAATGGACTGTTTCAACATGTTTGGATGGGTATTTTTACACTAGGCATGGTCCTGTTTTGCACCCAAACATGCAGAATCGCTCTTAGCTACGTTCAACTGGCTCGATCCCTTAAGAGTCCAAAGTGCAAAAAGGAAGTAATCTTTGACAAGATATTACTCAGAAACCATGATCCTTACGAACTCTTCATATAAACCTACAAGATCACATTGGGCCCCTCTATAATAACCTCTCTCAATTTTTGCTATCTCGAAGTCATTTTCCCATGATGTCCAATTTTTATTTGATGGAAAAAGTGTCAAATACAAGTAGTGTAAAGTTGCAAAGTGGTGCAACTTTCATTCAATAACTCATGTGACCAAACAGACTATTCCAACACATCTTAACGGGTACTTTTACGCTAGGTATGGTCCTCTTTCACACCCAAACATGCGGAATCACTCTAAGCTACATTCAACTAGCTCAATCCCTTAAGAGTCCAAAGTGCAAAAGGGAAACAATCTTTGATGGGCTATTACTCAAAAACTATGATTCTTATGAACTCTCTGTCTAAGCCTACGGGATTGTGTTGGACCCCTCTACAATAACCTCTCTTAGGTTTTGTTATCTTAGAGTCAATCTCCCATGGTGTCTAGTTTTCACTTAATGGAAATAATGTCAAATGCAAGTAGTGCAAAGTTGCAAAGTGTTGAAACTTTTGTTCTATAACTCGTGTGACCAAACAGACTTTTCCAACACATTCGAATGGGTACATTTACGCTAGACACGATCCTCTTTCACACCCAAACATGCAGAATCGCTATGAGCTACGTTTAACCCGCTCGATTCCTTAAGGGTCCAAAGTGCAAAAGGGCAGCAATCTTTGACAGGCTATTACTCAAAAACTATGATGCTTACGAACTCTTTGTCTAAGCCTACGGAATTGCATTGGGCCCCTCTACAATAACCTCTCTCAGTTTTTGTTATCTCAGAGTCATTTTCCTATGGTGTCCAGTTTTCACTTGATGGAAAAAGTGTCAAATACAAGCAGTGTAAAGTTGCAAAGTGGTGCAACTTTCGTTCTACAACTTGTGTGACCAAACAGACTATTCCAACGCGTCCCTATAGGTAGTTTATGCTAGGCATGGTCCTCTTTTGCACCCAAACATGTAGAATCACTCCGAGCTATGTTAAACTAGCTCGATCCCTTATGATGGCATGCAAAATAATTGAAAAGAGAAACATTCACATAATAGTTGAGAAGTCTGAGTTTTCCAACAAAAAGCATATGATCATTCTGAAGTCTAGCAAGCGCAAGACATTTTTTAATCATCCTCCTTGCCCTTACAACAATATACAACCAATTATAAATGTGTACAATGGTGGAACTTGGAAACATTTTATTTTTTCTCAATTAATAACTTTGGTTGTGAAGCATTTTTTCATTTTCATTTGAAATGATTTGCTATGCTTGAAAATTGGAATCTAAGAGAAACAAGTGATGCTCTCATGTACATTTATTATTTGGTGTGATAAATAAAGTTTCCACCCTTGAGTTCATTTCTTATTTGTATTATAAATTATAAATCTTTCTCCCAAGTCCATTTCCTATAAAAAACAAAATATTGCAAGAAGTTGACATATACATCTTTCGATGTGTCTATATGCTGATAAATCAAGAACATAACAATTCATTCTATACTGTGAGGATTATGCTATGAATTTTTTTAAAGACTATTCAAAATAAATGTTTGTATGATAATGTGTCAAGAAGTTAACTACTCATCATCTACTATGAATATTATGTTTTGTAAGTGTTGTGAAGATTATGTATCCATTGCTTAATTGAATTGTTCCAATCAAAAGATTAAATATATTGGAATCTTTTTATGAAACATCTCATGGAACACTAATTGAAAATGTGTTTTTTGCTTTTAGATAAAGCATTTTATGGAACTCTTTGGATTAAACTGAATTGAGATATGTAAGAACAAGGGAGAATTAGGAAATACATTGCCCAAGGATTTTCAATAAGCCTTCTCTCCCATTGCCATTTTGGGTGGATTATTGCTTTCAAAGTGTTGGGAATGTTTTGCCTATTTTTTAGTTGGAAATTGCCATTCTAGAAGGCTCATCTCTTGATATATATTATACTCATTCTTAATCAATTATCAAGTTAATAATAAATGTATTTATTTACAATTAATCTTTTCTTTTCAATTTGTGCAATTTTGTAATGTGTAAGTCTACTAGTATTCCTAGAAATATTGAAGTTGTTTAGCATCAACTAATAAAGTTTTTTAGCATCAATGTATAAATATTCAAGACAAACCATGATGGATAGCAATGATCAATGTTACAGATAACCAATTAATAAGTATATACGTGAATAAGTCAAGAATACATGTGAATAAGGGAAGCATGAGTACTCAAAAACACGTAAGCCTTGAAGTATACACACAAATACATAGTATACGCAAATTAATACAAAGTATATGCATGAATACAAGGTATAAGCATGAAAACACGTAAGTCACAAAGTATAAATTGGAATACATGTAAGTCACAAAGTATACACGTAAGTTGTAAAGTATACACTTGAATACTCGTAGTTCATATCTATTGAACCATGGATTTATAATGCAAATATGGACACCATCGATAAAAAAGATTTGTATTAACCAAATAGCCATGTAGGCATACATCAATATATGTCAATATAAGTATAAAAAATATACAAAATAGCCATATAGGCATACAATGTAAAATATGTACAAAAATGTCATATAGGCATATAATAAAGGGCTTTAGAATCAAAAGTAATTGCTTTGCGTCCTCTTGAAATAAATTATTTCCCTTTGCTTGTCGGTCGGATGGCAATAGGTCTGTCACTCATTTATTCTGAGCATGAGGAGTGTTCCTGGTGCTCCTCCTAGGGTCTAGCTCCTGGTCAAGCTTTATCTATTACAATAAGAAGTAAAGACATTAATATATAGAAATTACATTATAAAAAATGATATATTTAACAAAATAATCACTTGCCACCAATAGACGATCTCTCTCCTTGCGGGAAAGATTTGCATGCTCATGTTGTGGTGTGTTGAAGCCCTATAGAAACCATCCAAAGAGAAATTAAACTACGAATAAATAATGGTTTGATTTTTCATTAACTAGCAACTATAACAACGAATGCAAATTAAAATTTAGTAATCTACCTCATACCTCCTCTGTGAGATCCATCGAGGACTCTATAGTAGATGAAACACTGAGCTCCATTTCCCTATGAACATTTGGAGGTGTATCTGCTTTCAACATCTGAAAATAAAACAAAAATTTATTCAATCATGAAAACTACAATAGTGATCCACGTCATGGCTTATAATGTATGAGATAATGAACAAAAATTTGAGGACTTACTAAACTATATGTTTTTGGCTATCATGCTTATTATTTTTCCTATCCATAGCTTGTTTGAAAGAACCTATTTTTACGCTTTTACCCATAGCAACAAGGTGGTGAACCATTTGATAAAATGCTTTCATAGACATGTATGATAACTGCAGTAGCATAGAGAAGGTAGTGAACTATTTGAAAAAATGTATCAAAGAAATGGGGTCTCATGGTGATGGAATGCCATTACAAAAAAATGTGTCATGGCATTCCATCACCATAAGACCACATTTATTTGAGGCATTTTTTCAAACAGTTCATTGCCTTCTCTATGGTATTATGTTGGGATGGGGTGGATGCTATAGTGTGGTCTTAATTATGAGATGAAGGGAACTCATGACATGAAGAGGGAGGGGTGGCGACATGAACAAGTGGAATAAAAGGTGTAAGGTTTCATGGATTGGTAAATTAAGGATGAGGACCTTGAAAAGAATTTGGAGAGGAATTTTGGCTAAAGGGTTGGTTTCTATTCTTCAGGCAGTGAGTTGTTTGAAAAAATTCCTTAGATAAATGTGATCTCATGCTGATGGAATGACATTCCATCACCATGAGACCACATTTCTTCAAGGCATTTTTTCATACTACTCACTTCCTTAACTATGATATTGCTTACTATTATGCTTTGATCTATATTTCTTTCAAGCATCATAGTTTGTTGGAAAGCACCTATCTTAGGCTTTTAGCCATAACAACAAGGAAGTGAGTATTTTGATAAAATGTTTGGTACACATGTATGGAAAATGTGGTAGCATAGAAAAGGTGGAGAGTTGTTTGAATAAATTCCTTGAAGAAATGTGGTCTCATGGTGATGGAATGGTATTCCATCACCATGAGACCGCATTTCTTTGAGAATTTTTTCAAACTACTCACTACCTTGTCTATTCTATTGATTACTATTATGCTTTGAAAAAAAATTTCCAAGCATCCATATTTTTTGGAAAGCACATTTTTTAGGCTTTTATCCATAGCAGCAAGGAAATGAACTCTTTGATAAAATGCTTTGGTAGACATGTACAGAAAATGTGTACCTACCACAGAAAAGGCGGTGAGCTATTTGAAAAAATGCCTCAAAGAAATTGGGTCTCATGGTGATGGACATCACCATGAGACCACATTTCTTTGAGGCATTTTTTCAAACAACTCATTGCCTTGTCTATGCTATTGCTTATTATTATTCTTTCATATATTTCTTCCAAGCATCCATAGCATAGACAAGGCAATGAACTATTTGAAAAGATGTCTCAATAAAAAGCGGTCTCATGGAATGCCATGACAAGCAAATGCAATTGGAAGTTGCTCCTACGTATTGCTTATGCTATGTGAAGTAATTGTATCACTTCTTATGTTGACTTTCGAAAAAACTGTATTGTACTTGAAATTTTGTCATCTATCAACATCTAGTTATTAGTTATGGAATGTGAAGTAATGCTTTGAGTTTGAAAGATGTGCAATGAAATGTAATCAACAATATGAATATAAACTACACAAATATATTAAGTACAATTCATTAGTTAAACTCTTTATTCTATTACCTACATGTAGGCTTGTTTAAATCCACTGGCACTAGGAGGTGTTCCCACGAAGCCTCCAATATTAGCCTATTCAACATCCAAAATCACATATTAGAATACCATTCATACAACAATGCTATTAACATGTAATAAATTTATAATTATTTACTAGTTACATACCTCAACAGTAGATGCAGTGGAGTAATAAGTAGGTGTAGGGCCGGTGTATCCAGTATCAACACTATGACCCTAAAATTTTATCAAAATAATGAAACTAAATTAGTTAATATTGCATTTCAAAATTGAAATTTAATAAATTAAATTCAATGAACATGCTAACATTTACCTGAGTATTGATGCTATAGGCCTCATTCAAAATTCCAGCTACCCTCACCATCTCCATAGCTACAGACATATCCTACGAAGTAGCCTCCTAAGTGTCAGTGGGTTCATATGATCAAGTCACCCTGCAAGCCTGACACAAATGTGGTTGAAGCCCACCACTCAAAGACTCCCTTGGATGGTGCTATAGTATAGGGTTGGCATGCTAGATGACACTTTGGGTCAAAGAGTTGATTGTCTGCAAAGTGTCTACCTCGACACTTTCCTTTGCGATGGAAGGGATAACGATGTGCTCATGAGGCGTCCTAGCGAGAGGTCATCTCACTTGCCGCCTAGGATCCTGCTATGCACTAGGTCTATCTTGAGCTGACCCCCCACCTCTCCCCTGGAAGTCCCTCATATCAAAATAATTCAATATTTTGTTTAGGATGAACTCACAGTATATTTTCCTCAGGAAATATTATGGGACTTCACAATTGTTGCATGGTGGGTAATCAAAACCATGTACCACTTATCCCAAAAAAAGTTCCTAATCTATTGGTGGTGGAACTAATGGATAGGAAACCTCTTCGCATTGAGGCTAAGATTTGCATTTGTGCATGGGTCAGTGAATAATGAGCACAAATCTAATTTTGTAATTTTTAAAAGATCTTTTACATCTTTATATGATAATTTATCCTGGTAATAATCCCTAGTCGCCCGCCTCCTATCTTTCCAACCAATTAATTGTTTATTGATTGAATCTACATATTTTAACATTTCTTTGAGTGAATTTGCAAGGGTTTTTCTTTCCATGATTGAACTGTTTGGATCATTCAACCTTGTGATTAAATCCTCAATTTGTTTTTTATTGTTTTTAATTTCACTCATTAAATTTTGTTGAGTGTCAAGAGGATGTTAAGGGATTGGTGGAGGAGATTGTTGTTGTGGTTGTTGAACTTGAGTATTTTGTTGATGTTGTTGTTACTCTACTTGTTGAGGATTTAGAGGAGGGTTTGCAAGTTCATTAACATCTCCTACAAATTCAACAAATAAATATCAAAAATAACCTAAAACTAACAAATTCACAACAAAAAATAAACAATCCTTACCTGTTAGACCTCCTCATCGATGTGGCGGCATCCTAGCGATGAAACAACAACAATTTGATGAAAAAACTTGCAAGATGACTCCTCCTAGAATACGAGCTCGCAAATGAAGGGCTTTTGACTGCGAGCAAAAAAAATAGTCACAATGCAAATGAATTTGATTTCCTCTTTTTTTTGCTTTGAATGGCTCATAACATGATTATGTTATAATGCGCTCATGTTATAGGCTTGGTGTGGTCGAGCCTTAGGCTCGACATACCAAGCCATAACATGAGTGCATTATAACCAAGGAAAAAATTAGTGGTGAATCTTCGCCAATTGGCGAATAATTAAAATCGAGACCTCCAAAAATGGCAAATAGTACAAGTTAAAAACAATGTTGAATTGCCAAGTTTTTACAAAAAATTAATTTCATCTCGATTAATTCGCCTATGTAAACAATGCATCATTGGAACTGATTCGCCATTAGTTTATACTATAATTACAAATATTAATTAAATTTGCAAGTAATATTATATTGCTACCATTAATTTCGGGGCAATATCGCCACAATAATAAATTACCATTTAATTTTAGGGATATTTTAGCCTTGAATAGGGCTTTAATTTATTTCCATCAAATCATCAATTATCATTTTAATCAAATGGTTGCAAGTTGATTCTACACCCTAATACGTGTGTGCCTTTTAAAAGGCTTGTTGAGGCCCAGAATTTGTTTTGGTCCACACGATTAAACCTAATTGTGTGGACCAAAACAAATTTCAGGACTCAACAAGCGTTTTAAAAGGCACGCGCGTCTTAGGGCACAGAATCAGACCAAAACAAATTTTGGGCCTCAATAAGCCTTTTAAAAGGCACATGTGTATTAGGGCATGAAATCAACCTATAGCCGTTTGATTAAAAAGCTAATCAATTGTAAAAAACTCACTTTTCATTTAGTCTTAATTTTAAAGTGATATTTTTAAAAAATACTTAATCTGTGTGTGCTCCAATGCGTTTTCGATAGTGAATTTATGCTTGGTGGCAAAGGGCTTTGCCCCTTGACCTTGCCTGTACTGTGATAGGAGCGCATCGGGGCCACTGTCCCCAAACCCTGCAAGGGGGCATCGCCCCTTCGACCCCCACAAGGGGTCTCTACCCCCTTGACCCTGCCAGTGGCTGCCGCCCCCAGGCCCCTACTTCAATATTACAAAAAATAAAGAATATGTGGGGGAACTGCGCTAACCAACTATGCAAATTTTTAAAGGGGAGATTTGCCATTGTAATTAATATTTTTAGTGATTATTCGTTAGGATGAACACCACTATGATTATTATTTTTACCAATTATTCATTAAGATTTGCCAAGATTTTACAATTTTTTTAATAGTGTGCATAGATTTGCCAAGAAAATTAATATTATTTTTCATATAAAAGGAAAGATTTGCCAGGATTTTACACATTCGCCGAGGGGGGGGTTTCTTAAAGTTATCCCTGGTTATAATGCGCTCACATTATGAGCTATCAAATTTTTTAAAAAAATTTGGCCACAAATTGCTACCCCATCTTCTTACACCCACCCCTAGATTCCCTTTCCACATTAAATAATTACATCTAGGATGGTTCAGGAACTAACCTTCATGATGGCACTATTCATACTATTCAAGTGATGGAGGAGATTCAAATTGTCCTCACATGGAGATGAAGCATAATTGCAAAATGATATAATAATATAGACTACTATGTGTTCCATGATGGCTATATCTTGATGACATGTACACTTCCTTAGGTGTGGGCCTTCAACTATATCACTTCTACATGATCAACTAGATTCCTAGCATAGATCATGGAGGATATACAAAGGGAGCATGCATACCCATTATAGAAGGAATTGATCTTTGGAGACCTACTTTTTTAATTGTACACCTTTGATATGCCACATAATAGAGATATTATTTAGAGCCCATACAAGAATATGTGAGCATGGGTTAGTATTGGTCATTAGCTAGTGTGGATACAATAGGACCAATTTCTTGTGGGTCAATATGACCATGCTATAGTCTCATTCTACTACAAGCAGATGGTGAAGAAATCTGAACAATTACAATATGTTCTTGATGTTGTATCTACCTATGTGTGTTCACATTAAATGGTGTTGCGAGACCTAGAGACAAGCCCTATCCTACAATTGTAGATATTATGTTGAGTGACCTAAATAATTATGAGGGGGATGATGTAGTGGTAGCTATAGACTTAGATGATGTTAGAGAGACTCCTCTTTTTGTGAGGTGGTGGGAGAAAGAAATTCCTACCCCTATTTATATAGATAATGCCCCCATAGGGGACCTAGGGCCAGAAACATCTAGAGATGAGGGTAATAAAAGAGATAGGATTCCAAAGGAGGAGGTTGAGAACAAGTGACTGGAATTTTGTGCTCATGTGGTAGGGCCATCCACATTGATATGTAGGACATGGAGCAAGATAGTGGTGAGAGATTCAAGTAATAGTGATACTACAAGAGTCTCCACTACACTAGCTATGAGTCTAGAAATAGCACAAGCAATGACATTTTCCCATGAGATCTCAATTCAAAGTTCAAGGACCCAAGTGAGAATGTTATTTACGATTATGCATTTAATTTTAAATATAATATTAACTATATACATTTTATTAATTATATGATCAAGTACTAATACAAAAATTTATGTAATTAATAATGTTCACACAAGAGTGGCTAGACTCTATTGGCTAAGGAATAATAGAGATGGTTTGTAGAATATAGCTTGAGTGGAGAGAATTGACTAATTATAGGCCAAAAACACCACTAGCTAACAAATAAATATTTTAGAGCCTATTATCTAGCTACAAGTTGCATATGAGGAATTACAAGTGTATGATGATCTGAGAGAAACATATGCGATAGCATTGACTTTCAAGAGGGACTAAATGGGGGCCTATATTGCACCACTCATAGGGGATTGAGATCAAGGTACCTAGTAGATAGTGGTAATTAGAGAAAAGTTGTTGGAAATTCAATATTAGAGTATGAACTTGCACTGATGAGAGTAGAAAGTATAAAGAGTAAAAATGACACTCTACAAAGCTAGGTTAGTTAGCTCTAAGTATATCTTAAGAGGATCCAAATTATTGCACCTTTGGAGTTGGATCATCTTAGAGTGTGACAACTAATGGATCAGGTCTTCGTTATGAGAGAGTGAGAAACATAGTTGAGAGAGTAGGTAGTGAGCTAAGGGATGAGATCAAGGGCTTACAAACATCGAGCACATCACAGGAACACTTCTTATCTATAGCATCTATTTGTCAACCACTATGATAGCCAAACTAACCACCAACACTTGAGGGCTTAGGAAACCACACACCCTAATGTGGATAAATGTATACATGATTATCATTTTTTATGTATATTCACGCCATATTTTTTATATAATGGTAATTTTATACACATGAGAGGCTATATATGTATATGATTTTGATATTTTAAGCTCTATACATGTACATGGCTTATAGATATTTGTATGCATACTTTTGTGTGATGTCAATTGTTTAATGAAATGCTATTATGATAAATATACATGAATGAATCTATTTAATTAAATGCAATAATTATATGATCAAACAAATAATATAGAATTGTTTAACTAAATTCATTAAAAGATTTAGTTAAAAAAATTGTAAAATAATGGTAAAGGAAAATTAAGTATTTTCCACAACTAAATGTTAATTACTAACAAAATTCAAGACAATCAGGACATATCAAGAATAGAAGCAACAAACAATGTACAACAATAAAGCTTGGGTTAAACTTAAAGCAATCTAATACATTGTGCTTTAAAACGTGGATGTTATATGCATGAGGAATATAAAATACACATAAAGATCATAGTAGAAATGAGTTGTGCTCATGATTGAATGAGATAAGATTTAAAAAAAAAAAAAACCCTAAAACATTATTAAGTGTTATACAAATATCACATAAGAAAGAATAATTAAACATGAAAGTGGCATAGATACATAGAATAATTAAGCAAGAAAGTGACATAGATGCATGGAACTTATAGTTTCTTTTAAGAGGGATTCATAAGGTATAATTATACACAAGTCTCTTTCATCCTTACTAATGCATGGAATTCATAAGGTATAATTATATTATAGGATCATTATTCTACTTAGTTTATTCTATTAGAATAAGTTAGAAAATGGTTATTCTTATTGTTAATTGGTTTTTACTTTCTACTTCGTCTTAAGATTTGGACCTATTCCAAATTTTTATTTTGACATACATTATACCTATATATTTGTATTTTCGAGATATATTGAAATGCAAGTTTGCCGTATGTTTTGGTTGCAAAGATCAATGTCCATAGTCGAATTTGATCTCTGACTTCTGCTACTTCTATGTCATATCAGTTGGTATTAGAGCAGGTTTGGGTCACCATCTCCACACTCTGGTCGAGGTTTTGAATCTATTGAAGCCGCCATTATCATCTTTGAACCACTCATGGTTTTCATGCAACGGTTTGTGGAGACGACAATCGTCTTCATTCATTTATAGTCAAGATTTGGAAATTTGTTGTGTGTTGAATCCAGATCAATCCACTGTCACAAACTGTGGAATACTTTAAGTCTGGTTGAAGGGTTGCCATCTCATTCACCATCAATAACAGCAGCCACAGTCAATGTTTGTTGTTGTAGTCGCCATTTCAAAGCTGACTACTTGGGTTGCCAATCTTCAACGAAGCCGCCATTGTTAAATATTTGTATTTCTCTGTCTCCGTACAACATTGTGGTTGTGATCAGCATTACAATGACCAATCATAAGAGGATGACCTATTTTCATCTGAGATGCTCTTTGTGGGTTATCAATCAATGAAGGATTTAGTCTTTGGATGTATGAGTGCAGTGAAGAGACTCAGTCAGCGCCTAACAGAGCCCGATGTTGATTGGCTTTGAGGGAGGTAGGTTTTGATTTGTTTTACAGCCTTCCCATACAGTATTTATTTATGTTAATCTATTTTAAAAGAGGAGCATATGAAGCTTTATCTTTGTGTCCCTAGCCAAGACTATTTATAGCGGACAATCATGTAGCATTGTCTATAGTGGTGTTTAAAACATCTCTCTAAAGTAGTTTTACTCCAGCTTTCATAGATCTCTCGATCTAAATATTTGTATCCAAACTTGAGTCTCGTAGACTTAGAGTATTGGCCCATATTGCTTATCCATTTTTATTATTGAAAGGTGTTAAAAGCATTTCATTGGCTTTAACTCACAAAAATATGGTCACTAGTTTGGTTGAGAGAGTGTAATAACCACATTGATTGATAAAGTCAATGATATTCCAATTCAAAAGCTCCCTAGTTCCAAAGGCCACCAATCTATAATCAAATGTGAGGGCAATATATATGATGAATCTCAAGATCCTGGTGTGACTTACACTTGGATTCTTGATATGGAAGCATGGTTTGATTACAGCTAAGTCCCCAACAATGAAAATATTTCTTTCATAAAATTGAAGCTCTCTAGTGTTGCTAAGGTTTTGGTCACTAAACACTAAAATGCTCAAAATCCTATCACCACATGGGATCAACTTGTTAGATCTTTAAAGGGAATATTCTATCATTCTAAATATGATCAAGATTTTACGTATCAAGTGGTTTTGCCTGCAAAAAGGATGATAGATGTTTGTGCAAGATTACATCTACCAATTCAACTAATTGTGGATACTACTTTGAGTGCAAGATCCAACTGATGTTTCATCCTAAAGTTCAAGATTGGATTACAAAAACACTTGTTTAGGAAGTTGAAATATACTACCCTAAAAGCACCCAATGCTACATTCAACCATGAACACTGGAAAAAGAAAAATGTGCTACCCAATCTCAAACATCTTGGCCTTCCTTTGCTATAGGTCCTCCAAAAGCTTCAAGTTTTCGACCAAAATATATATATATATATATATATATATATATATATATATAAACAGAAAAATAATTCTCCTTCCTCTTCTCATGCTACTCATTTTCTCTCTTTTGATACTAAGAAATCTAGTAAATATTGTAATTATTGTAAAAATAAGGGACATGAAAAGACTAAACTTTTTAAATTGAAGAAGGTTTGATTATATAGTCTCATGATGAGGAATAGAAGAATGTTCCCATTGATACTGAAATGAAGAAAAATAGGGTTTCCCAAAAATGGAAAGGTAGGACCAAAAGAGGGATAATAGACCTTTTACTTTCCTCAATTCATTAGGAAATGAGATCCTCACCTCAAATTGATTAACAACCCTTAGTTGAATCAACTCAAGGTGGGAATCTTCAAATTTCCTTATGCTTCAAGGATGGGGGTCAAGGTCAAACAACACTTTGGGGAGAAAAACTAAAATTAGCAAATCAACTCCAAAATGTAATTTTTTGGCAAAATTTGGGAGAAATAAATGTTGTGCACCTATCATAAAATGGTGCTTAATGTTTCTGCAAGCCTACCTGGGACTCATTCGCCCATGGGAGAATGGGTCCTTGTTCACCTTTCCAAAATTGATTTTTGGGTCCTCTGCTCCTATGTCTGCACTTCCATATCCTCAGGATTTTGCATTCGGACAGTTAGAAATAAATTCAAGATATGAGTTTATGTGGGATGACAACAAAGGTCACATCAAATGCAACTTTGCAATTTTGCACTTTTGAGATCTTCAACTTTTTTTCAACCTATAAACCTACAAATCTACAACACACAAAGACAGAGGGAAAAATGTTTGTTTTTGGGTGAATGGGGGTTTGCCTTGGCCAAACCCTGTTTTGGTAATTAAACCTTGAAATGAAATAAAATAGCATGAAAGGAATGATGAATGAACTACTCAATGCTGCAACTCACCAAACCCTTGATTAAACCTTTGAAGGATTAAAATCTTGATGTGGATCTTGCATGAAATGGCTTCAATAGATGTGGATCTTGATACTTGAATCTTGCTTTGATTCTTTGACTTGAGTTCTTGGATTAGATCTTAAAACCTACATCACAATGTTAGCTCCAAAAACATGCATGAATGAACATAACTTTGACATGATGCTTGAGACCTTGAATGCTACAATAGATCCTTGATAAATCTACTCTTGAATGCTCTTGACAATAATCTTGGCTCTTGTTAAGTTTGCCTCTTGCTAGATTACTTGAATTGATGAAATAACCTTGTATTTATAGGCATTTATCCTTAATTTCCCAAAATTAAAACATTACAAGTTGGCATTTGAAATTTGAATTTAGGATCATAAAAATACCACCAAAACATTTTTTTAAAATGGCTTCAAGATCTTAGGGATGATCCATTCACCCATGGGTGAATGGGTCCCAAGCCCTAATTCCTAGAACACACATTGCTCAATGTGAAGTGTTATCTATTAGCATTAATTAATGTCGGGTTTCCCCTTCACAAAATGTAATTTAATGGGCTTATAAATGAATTAAAGGGCCAATTAAGGCATAATTAAGCTCAATTAGTTAAGGGGGGCCTAAATAAGTGTGAAAGTGTAAAGGGATACACTTTACAACACTAAATTAAGGCACAATTAAGTCCAATTTAACTAGGAGGGCCCAAACAAGTGAGAAAATGTAAAGGGATACATTTTTCATCACTACATTTAGCCCCCACTTTAGTGAGAGGATGACCTTACATCATACTCACACTAAAGTAGACAAATATGTGTCAAGAGGGGTCCAAGTGCACAAATGTCAAGGGGATATGATGACAAAGATTAAGGAGGTTGCGCACAACCCTGGCAGGATCCAAGATTTCATTTCAAACCAACATAATCACAAAGGGACACACACAAGATGTATGATATAAAGTAGCAACACAAGATACAAAAAAATACAATGTTAAAGTTAAAGTGAAGATAAAAGAAAGATGGACTAGCAATTTTTATTATACCACATCCATCCAACGTAAAGGATCCACAAGAAAGCAAATTGTGTTATGCTAGGTGGACTTTGAAAAAAAAATGCTCACAAGGGCTAGTGAAATCTATCATCCACTAGGTGAGGCCCCCCAAAAAAGGTGGCTAAGTGAGAAAGTCATGCCAGGTCTACAAGCTCCCATTGTACTAACCACAACATGATCAATATGCTATGCTAATGCTATAAAAAAAATTGATGTCAATGCCGATAAAATAATGCTAATGTAAATAATGTCGATGTCAATAAAAATAATGCTAATGTAAAGGTCACACTTCCTAGGAGATATGTGTCATCATCACTAAGAAGGGAACATGTGAACAACGAATGGGGGACCATATGCCCCCCACTTAAAATGTCAACATACTTGCTATGTTGGTATTTTAAGTATAGAAAGAGAAGAAGAGGTGATCCTTGAAAAGAACATTGCACACCTCAAAAAACTAGCCATTAGTTCCCCCAAATCATAGAGACAAAGACAACCACCAAGAACTATCATGTTGCTTCCAAGAGAGATATGGTTGCACCTAACATTGTACCAACATGAATGGCAATGAGCAAGACACATGAGGCTACTAATTCCACATAGTGATGAACAACATGATAGGATGAAAATCAATATTAATTAGAAGAAATAGGTGCTTCAACACAAGGAAGAGCACCACATTTCTTAAGATGTTGAATTTTATTACTTAAATCCTTACATTCATTAGTAGAATGACCATGAACTCTATCATATGCAAAAAATGAACTCTTATTGTAAAATTTCTTTCATGTTTTTGGAGGAAGAAGAATCAAGTGGGCTTCAAGAAGCCTCGACAAGATACTCTCTTGATCAATAGTAAGGGATATTTCTTTCTCACCACAAGATGTCATACACACAGTAAATGATAAATGCCTTAGATGAAGATGGGGATAAAGGTGGTAAACCTAGATATTTCTTGAAAAGGTACGGTATAGATTTTACTTGAAACATATCATTTTGCTCCATGTTTTCATTATATCCATGTTTAGAAAGGAGTTTGTATCCAAGACCATAACATTCTTTTAACTCAAATGAAGGGGTTTTATGCTTCTGAGAAGGATTAGCTTCTTCACAAGAACACAAATCCTTTTTAATTTTCTCAAAGTTACACATCTTCCTTTCATGAGGGATGGGACTTGAAGGGACCTCATCACCACCATGGGGTGATGTTGATGTAGAACCAAGTTGATCAAATGAAACACAAGGATGTTTTGGTTTAGATTGTGAGATTTTGTATTGTCCCATAAAGGAGGGTGTAAAATCTAATGTACCCTAATTGTCACTAAAACATATTTTGAAGATGAATCATTTGTATATCAAAAGGTTGTGTGTTTGATTCATGTCGAGTTCACCAAAATGAAATGAAGAAAAATGGGGTTTCCAAAAAATGGAAAGGTAGGCCCAAAAGATGGATAATAGACCCTATATTCCTCATTCATTAGGAAATGATATCCCAACCTCAAATTGATTAGCAACCCTTAGGTGAATCAACTCAAGGTGAGAATCTTCAGATTTCCTTATGCTTGAAGGACAGGGGTCAAGGTCAAACAACACTTTAGGGAGAAAAACTAAAAATAGAAAATCAACTCCAAAATGTAATCTATCACTTGGATCTTGAAGATTAATCATAAAACTAACAAAAAAACAAACTTTCTAGAAAAATATAAGAGAAATAAATGTTTTGCACCTATCATAAAATCGTGCTTTTGCAAGCCTTCCTAGGACTCATTGACCCATGGGTGAATGGGTCCTCTCACCTTTCCAAAATTAATTTTTGAGTCCTCTACTTCTATGTTTTCACTTCTAGATCCTTTGATTTTAACAGTTGAATAGTCAAAAATAAACTCAAGATCTAAGTTTCTATGGGATGACAACAAAGGTGACAACAAATGCAACTTTGCAATTTTGCACTTTTGAGATCTTCAACTTTTCTTCAACCTATAAACCTACAAATCTGCAATACACAAAGAGAGATGGAAAAATGTTTGTTTTTAGGTGAATAGGGGTTTGCCTTGGTCAAACCCTATTTTGGTAATTAAACCTTGAAATAAAATAAAAAAACATGAAAGGAATGATGAATGAACAACTTAATGTTGTAACTCACCAAACCCTTGATTAAACCTTTGAAGGACTGAAATCTTGATGTGGATCTTGCATGAAATGACTTCAATGGATGCGGATCTTGATACTTGAATCTTGCTTTGAATCTTTGACTTAAATGCTTGGATTAGATCTTGAAATCTACATCACAATGTTAGCTCCAAAAACATGCATGAATGGACATAACTTTGACATGATGCTTGAGACCTTGAATGCTACAATAAATCTTTGATAAATCTGCTCTTGAATTCTCTTGACAATAATCTTGGCTCTTGTTAAGTTCACCTCTTGCTAGATTACTTGAATTGATGAAATAACCTTATATTTTTAGACATTTATCCTTAATTTCTTGAAATTAAAACATTACAAACTAACATTTGAAATTTGAATTTAGGATCATAAAAATATCACCAAAACATGTTTTAAAAGTGGTTTCAAGATCTTAGCGAGGATGCATTCGCTCATGGAAGAATGAGTCCTAGGCCCCAATTCTTGGAACACATATTGCTCAATGTGAAGTGTTATGTATTGGCATTAATTAATGTTAGGTCTCCCCTTTGAAAAATGTAATTTAATAGGCTTGTAAATGGATTAAAGGGCCAATTAAGGCACAATTAAGCTCAATTAATTAAGGGAGCCCTAAATAAGTGTGAAAGTGTAAAGGGATACACTTTACAACACTAAATTAAAGCACAATTAAGTCCAATTTAACTAGGAGGGCCCAAACAAGTGAGAAAATGTAAAGAGATAAATTTTCCATCACTACAGATACTTCTAGTGATGATAGGATATATGATGATTTGAAAGGTAGACTTAATAAGATCACCTTGGTGAACCATTATTCTACTTCAAGGGGCATTAATTTTTTTTCTAGTCATGCTCACCTAACACATGATTTCTTTGTGGATTGTATCATCAATAATGACTTGTAGAAATATCTGATTGTGAATTCCATTGTCAACAAATCACATTTTTTTGTGGATCCACACCCTCATCCATATTCATTTGGATGTAAGGATAGTTGTTCATCTTCACAAATCAAACACATATACACTATCTCTTTTTCCTTTGGTCCCAAATTCATTAATAAGGTCACCTATGACGTGACCACTATGGATTCGTGTGGTTTATTGTTAGGTAAACCCTATCAGTAAGATACAAAATCTTTTTATGTTGCCTTGAATAACACATATACACTATAAAAGGATGATAAGACATACTTAATCAAATGTACTAAAAGCACCACAAAGGGTGATCCCACAATAGTGGTTTACAATTTTTGGCCAAACTAGACACTAAAATTATTTTTTTAACTAAATCTTCACATTCGGGCACCTATAGCAGTTAAACCGTGAGGAATTTGAAAATGATGCAAACTAGAGTCTCGTCACATTTTGTCTATAGATTCTAAAAATATTTTTTTCAAAATTTTTGTAGTCAGATTGCACTTCTTTTTCCATCTCCCACGAAAACTAGTTTTTTTCAGAAAACAACATTTTAAAAAAGTGACACACACCATATAACACATAGCTTTTTTTCCATGAAGGATAAAATTCTAATTCTTTTGAATTTAGATTTGTAACTCTGATATCTAGTGCTTCCACTTGGTTAGATAGTTTTTTATTAAAATTTTTTTCTTTAATCAAATTTTGAAGTCAAACCAATTACAATTCAGACATAGTGCGACCGTATAATGCGTAACTTTTTTGTATATATCAAAATTCAAATTTTTTTTGTTGGATCAAGGACTTCAATATCTGTTGCACTCATATTTTTCAAAAAAATTTGATAATCTACTATTTTTCCACATGTGCAAAAAAGAGACCTTCATTTTTGATGAAAAACCTATGTTTAATAAAACTATAAAAACAAATACATAATAAAAGAAAAACATATTAAAATTATATTCGTTGGATAGCTTGTTCCAAGGACTACCTGATTTTCAGTTGGGTTTGTGAAGAATCCTCCATTTTCATCCTCAACCCAAGCTTTGAAGCGTAAAAATTTAGGTTTTTTTTGTGTTTCAGGGGGAGAATGAGGAATAAGGGGGGTTTGTACGAACTACCCTCAATATCCATTTCCTTTTGTTATTTTGGGCGGGAAATGTGGGCTTAGTAATTAGTGGGTTTGCTCGAACCCTAGTTCGGGCGAACCCCTTTTGGGTTCGGTCGAGCTTGTAGGTTCATTCAAACCCCTAAAACCAATTTTTTTGCCATGGGGTCATTTTTTCTCAGTTTTCCTTTCTCCATCAAATTGTAAACCACTATTGTGGCTTCACCCCAAATCTAATACTTAGTTGCAGAAAGGCATGTAAAGCTATCTTGATCATGCACAAGAGCTTGCATTAATTTTAGTAAGGCCATAATTTGATGATTCTAAATGAAAATTCATTATGTCCAAACCACATGCTACTCTTGATAAATTATTTCAAACATATTTGCATGTGTTTCATGTGTTCTTTTAGTCAAACATCCATTTCCTACCTTGGATTTTTCATTGATACACATGGAATTCAATTAGACCTTGCAAAAGTGTAAGTTCTTCACAAGTGGCCTACTTCTTCAAATATCACTAAATTGATTTTTTTCTTCGTCTTTCCAACATCTACCTCAAGTTCATCTTGCATTACTCAAAAAATTTCCACATCTTTGCACTAGTTGACGAAGACCAATGTTACATTTAGGTGGTCAAAAACCATTATCATTATTTCAACACATTAAGAAAGAAAATTATGTTTGGCACCCTTTCTTGTTCTACTAGATCTCTCACAACCTTTTGAGATTGAGACAAATGCTTCATAGTATGCACTTGGAGCTATTTGTAAAATGATCATATTGTGGCCTACCATTGAGAAAATTTCTCTACTGCTATACAAAACTACTCTACATATGATAAAAAAATATATGCATTGGTCTAAACCATCAAGTACTAGAGACATTAGCTTTTGGAAAATAAATAGTTGTCCATACTAATCACTTACTTCTACAATCTCCTTAATCTCGTAACAAAATTAAAGAAGCTAGCAATATGAAGTGGGCTTTTTATTTACAATAGTTTCATCTAGATATCAACTGTAAGAAGGGGAGCACCAACAATATTGTAGATTGCTTGAGTTGTCCTCCTACAACACATGTTTTAACTAGTGTGACCACTTCTCATTTGGTTTTTCAAACATGGTCTTCTCAATATGTTCAAGATCCTAATTAATTTATTACTCTTAGTGGTTGGAAATCTATTGAGAAGAGTCAAAATTTCTCAAAATTAATTGATTAAGATATTATTCGATCTATTAAAATTAACTTGTTTCTTAAATTCCAATTGCTGATCGATTGTTTCTTTTTAAACTATGTGATATTTAAACAATTATTTCTCTTCTAAAACTACACAATAAATTAATTCTTTAAATTTTCCTCAATTTAAATTAGATGTAATACACTTTCATCCATAGCATATAAATTACTTGTGCGATAATATGTAAATCTATTTTTTTATGAAAACACAAAATTTGATGCTTTAATCATTAAAATTTATTGTGATTCGTAAACGAGTGACGAATCTCAAATGTTTTGGCCATGGCCGATTTACAATATCGATCGCTAGGTACTGCAAACCCTAGAATCTCGGCCCCTTTTTCTCGGAAAGCTCCGATAGTTTCTTTGTTTCCAGATTCGAACAGTTGAAGCGCTGTGCAGTACAATGTTAACTTTGGTAAGGTATGCTCCTCCCTCCATCCTCGATCTCCTATACTACAAAAATATCTTACGTACCTAAAGAATGCAACTAAGGCAGAAGGAGAAACATATTCTGTATTTAGTCCACAAATTTGTGAGGAAAAGTGGTTCCTTGGGCTCCGAGTGTGAGTTCCAGCTCCAGCTCCACCTTAACGTCACTATTCTGCGCATACAAAGCTTCAACTTTAGGGTTGAAGGACTGAAAAGTATTATAATTCATCTCACCACCCAAATCATCTGGTTTTCGTGACGCCATAGATGAGGAAGAGCATCTCTCTTTGGCACTGCTAAATACATCTTTGCCATGGAGCATTTTCATTATATCAATACCCCCGCTTTCCACTCTGCCACTTGAACTCTGAATGTGATTAAGAAATCGGGTTTCTTTTGATTTGGGTTTTCTGCGAGGATTAACACACTTAAATTTACAGCTGGCCTTCACTTTGTGCACCCCGCTGGTTGTGCTGTGCATCGCTCTCCCTTGCATTATTTGGTGCTCCTCGTTTCGCTCATCACAAGTACTGAGTGGATTATTTCCCTGCAGGACACTGTCCACTGCTGCCTGGCATAGTGCCCAGTTGCCAGACCAAAGGAGACCCACTGATCCATAGATGGGACTCACGATCCTCCCACAGGCTTCATAAAGGAGAGACCTGAATAAAGCTGCACAGACCACCACACAGAATCTAAGCCATTGTTTCTTTTCTAGTTCTAGTTCTACCATGTGATGAAAGAAAATCTTGGGCAATAAGAAAGATAACAGATGATGATTCATACTAACCAGGCCTTGAACATGGAGGGCCGTTGCTAATGAGGTTGATTAGGCCCGTGCGGCCGTAGAACTTGGCGAGGAAAGCAGTGGCATTTGCCTGAGATTGTGCCGTGTTGATCCATTCAAGGCATGGCCTCAGGACGCACGACTCACTGCACCCTTTTCGCAACACTCGGCAGCCATTGCAGCTCATTGTCGTTGCTTCACCTTCACTCTACCTGGATTATTAGCAGAATCAAAAACAACATAACCATGAACAGGACATACAGGAGTTGACTAGTTTGGGCATAAATGAATTTGAGTAGCTAGATCGGGCATGGATGGCCTTTCAATTACCTTTCTAAACTGGTACGAGATGTGAAGAGAGTATGGTAATCGCAGAAGAATATATGTGATGTAGAGCCTTGTTTGTCGTTATTCCCCGCATGTTGATTTATTTGGTATATTACAGAGCACGAGAAATGTACTGGAGCATATCGGCGGTCCACGTTGAAGGCTCTTCGAAAGCATATGAGACACGAAATGATTGTGGCCGTGTATCTGGGTTGATGGTGCTTTGCACTAATGATGTTGTGTTGGATTTGAGTTCCCCCTCAAGCACGATGCTTCCACTTGTAGCTTTGATTGGATGCTTCCGACTTCATGCCGCTTATTTTCCCTACCAACCCACGCATGGAATTCACTTTCCGTAAAAGACAATCTCTCTCACAATCTCTACGTTTTTCCATTAGGAAATCGTTTTGTGAAAATTAATTCTAAATCAGTGAAGAGAAGCCATTACATGGACTCTACAATTCTTCAACATTTACAATTTAATTTAACTTTTGATTAGGAAGCATAAATTCAATTGGTGAGTGAAGTCTAAAAGGATTTATCATTGAACATGTTTCGATAGCATTTGTTGGTTTAAAGTCTAATGTTTTTAACACTACAATATTAGTAGTTGTCATTTTGAAGTTGTGAACATAGATTATAAGTATTCATAATTAAATGAAATGTATTATTTAAATCTAAAAAGCAACAAATCATGTAATGTTATCTTAGCGTACCAAAAAAATATGACTTAATGCACAAATTCTAGTCTACTTTATTTTGGAGGTCTTTCTAAACACTTCAACAAAAAACTATACTAAGATGACATCATATTTGATAAAATAGATCTGAAACTTTGATTTAAAAAAAATTAAAATCGATAGACTCCAAATTAAAATGCTCAATTAGTAAGTCCTCTACACTAATTTTCAAGGGTATCAAATTCTTGAATTGTAAATTTGTGTTATCATAACTGTTACTAAATCAAAGGTGATACCTATTTTCGAGGAATTAGTTTTATTTCTTTTCCTTGTTTTATGTACCATTTCAGCATAAAAACTTGTATGCTTCATTTGAAGTTTATTAATATCAAAGTCAATTTGAAGCTATTTCCTTACATGAAATCCTACGTCGCCGATTGTTTGTTAATATCGGACAAGCCTATGTGTTGCACCGGATTTGGGTGCACATTGACACTATCTGGTGGCAAATGGTCTCACGTTTCTTTAAAATTCTTGTATCATTTTATGCCTAGCTGTGAAACAATTTGGTGAAGTATAGAGTGGTTTATTTTGATTTAGTTTATTTCATAGTGCATGCATGGATAATAACTAAGAGAACCTTAAATTTACGATCTTTAATGTTTTATTTTAGAGTAAATGTTAAATATTTCCAGAAAATGTCTTAAAAATAATAAATTCATGGAGTATTCGTGCAAATCTTTAGTTTCCATGACTTTTTTTATATTTTTATTGACTACAGGAATTGGTCAAGTACTGTCCCCTATAAGCTGTAGTGCGTGCATGCCCTCCAATACCACGGGTTTGGGGGGAGACTAGACCTCGTGACCTCTTGCATGCAATAGGATGCTTTAGTCAATCGAGCTAGGCCCCCCGCCCCCTTTAGTTTCCATGACTTAGTACACAACTATCAATCGCATTTTTTTGGGCCTTTTGAACACCTCAACAAAAACATGTTAATGTGGCATCATATTTGATGATGTGGCCCTGAAACCTTAGTTATAAGCAAGGGACTTGCCAAGTAAGCTGGTGTAGAAAATTGGGAGTGATTTGAAATTTCCATATAAAATTTTGAGAAGCCCAAAGTTAGGGTGCTCAACTACCCGGTCCTCTCCCCCAATAGTTGTTGATTTAATGTTCAATATTTTTAACAATACAACACTAGTAGTTTTGATCTTGACGTTGTTAGTGTCCATCATGAATACTCATAATTGAATGATTTATTATTTAGATCTAAAAAGCAACAAATCATATGGTATCAAATAAATCGTGCTAAAAAAAAAATTGAAATCAATAGACTCTAAATTAAAATGCTCAACTACTAAATCCTCTGCCCTAATTTCCAGGGGTATCAAGTGCTAAGTTGTAAATTTCTGTACCATGCCTGTTTACTAAATCGAAGGTGATGCCTATTTTCGAGGAACGGAAGAAAACAAAGGGACTGATTGGTAGAGCAAGAGGACACGGCACTAACATTAAATTTTCGTGAAATGGGAGCGTAATAATTTGAACCGGGCTAACTAGAAGTAAAATGCAAAGCTTTTTATCCATGACGAACTTATCAGAATACATTGGGAAAGTGTCAGGGTTGTTGAACCTTACAACTATAATCGCAGACTTAATATTTTTTTTAGAGAAAAAGTAAAGTTGAGAGTCGCGAGAGTGACAAGCAGCGGGACCCCGCCGCAGAAGGCACACGCCATTGTTTATTCCTTGTTTGCGGAAACAGCGAACTTGAACATGGAATTTAAAGATTCGGACGGCGGGCTTGTGGCAGACGCTAGTACTGGTAGGCCCCCATTGCCCCTCCGATTCCACCGTGATTAGACATCCTCCAAATCCCCCCGTACTTCTCACCATTGCCTCGCATCTTTTCCCGCCGGCATCCTCGGAGCACGTTAATCGGCGCGGCTGCAAAAAATGCCAAATATAGTTTAAACCTTCCTCGCTGGGTAGCTTCGTATATTCGCAAAGTGCGTTACATGCTAGATATGTTAGGTAGTATAGCTTTTCCTCTGATGGATTTGATTCCTGGTTTCGGGGACCTGTCACTATCTCTGTACGTCCCGCAAATTTCGTAACTGAGCTGCATTAGAAATCGCAAATTTCCTTGTCAAAAATATATTGGACATGCATCCGAGCTCTGTGGAATGCTTTCTGCGCCTTACGCGTTTGGAATTTTGCACAACTTTTGTGAAAGCTATAAAAAACTGTTTGACTGGACAAAATTTTCAAAAGCGAGAATACCCGGGATCCAAACCGACTAGGCTACTTAATGGATACAACAATCAAGTACATTTAAAGTCGGAGAATGCATTTGATAAAAGAATGAATGAATGAATCGATCATCTCATTTCACTGTCACGCGAAGAGGAAACGTGTGATTTTCCACGTTTGCAGGCCGTCGGATTCCTCAAATTGCTTTCAACTTGAGACGTTTCTTTTGACTATAATTCGTTTTCTTTTCTTCATTCCCACGTTGAATCCGAAAGATGGGGGTTCAGTGAATCGGGAAAAGGCGTTGTGGGTATTAAATTTTCAAGATTTGTATGAAGTGTACGTAGCATTTGCCGCCTCTTGTTTTGTTTTGATTTAACACATGCCCGGCGCATTGTACCGGAGGTTTCATGCCGCGGTATCGACCGTTGGTTACACGTTCACCAAATTAATTATTGAATAGTTTTTCTATAAAGAATAGAATACATAGTTCAGATAAAAGGTCGGTTTTATTATATTGCAAGAAGTTAATGTTGTTAACAAAAATAAAAAATAAAGAGAATCAGTATTTAAGCTGTCATGACTATATTAGCATGGTAAATGAATCATGACTTAATACCCTTACAAGCATGCTAGATGTTCTTGGCAAAAAAGATGCCTTGTATTTGCATTGGTTCCAACATATGATGATAATTTTTTGAGAGCCTAGACCATGCCATATACTATAAGTAGAGAGAGTACTTAAAACTATGCAATGATATAGAAGATCGTTTCAAGCTTTCTATTCCTCCGAGACATAGATGATCCATTTGACAAACAAACCCAACCACTATCTATAAGTATCAATAAGGTCAAGGCCACCAAAGTCTTGTGGTAGGCAACATAATTCCTCAACAACTCCATGAAAGTATTGTCTAGGCTACTTCAAGGCCCAAAGGAAGTCCTTGAGGAGTTACTCTTGCTTTAGGTAAGATGTTTTAAAGGGGGCCCACCAAGATGAATAGTAGACACAGGTGTCAATGAGCAATTCAGAACAAATTTGAAATAACTCAATAAGAGAAAGGGTTTTGGCAATCCAACAATGCAACTTCATTTCAATTCAAGAAAGAATGGCTTGCCACAAGGTAGCAAAGGGAGATTGGAAAGAAAAATGAATGTCAAGAAAGTGAAAGATTTCTACATGATTTACCCATTTTCAACCATAACTTTCAAGCCATAATGGCCTAGAGTGAAAATTTTGCTAATGACATTGAGTTTTGTGTTGTCGGATGCCAAAGCTAGAAGCAAGATAAAAGGTGTTAAGGAATTACAAATCATTATTAACATTATATATTTCCTCAAAAAGAGGGAGGAGGGAATCATCAATAAAATGACACTTAACAAGTTGGAAAGAAGAGTTAGTAAGAGAAACAACCTTGACTATTTGTTGAGAGATAGCATTAGTTAAAAAGTAGCCAAAACCTTCTACAACCAAAACATAGAGCATTGGTGCTAAAGGGAAAACATGTTTGTGAAAAGAAAGCAGAGTGCAGAAACAACCTTCCTTTAATGCAAATCTGATGCAGGAGCATCCATGGTGTAAGGGCAATCTTGCGTCAACCAAAAATATATTTACTTTAATTTTTTTGCTTTAGTTTAGTTGTAAATGTTGTAGGTGAATAAATGTTTGTAATAAGGCCTAAAATATTTGACAAATATTTGGCCAAGTTATTATGTTGCAGTTTTATGGTGATTTGGGCTGATTTTGTGGCTTTTTTAAAGTAAAATTTTTAAATATACCTTTTTGGGCATGGGATTTGGGGAGTTACAAGTTGTGATAGCTAATTTAATGTTCCTTAACTTTTGCATGAAGAATTTGGATGCCCAAGAGCAAGTGGTTTGGCTTTTTCTATTCCAAGGCTCTTATTTGTGAGGCAGTAGTTGTTTTTATTGGCCAATCGTGGATGGAGGTTACAAAATATATCTTTTTAGCATTTAATGATTTTAAATACATTTTTGAAAGCATATTTTCCATTTTCCAAGGATAGAAAATTGGGAGTTATAGGAAAGGTGTGAAGGAGTTAATTTATATACTTCATTTTGGTCATTTTTGGGAGTTGTTGCTAATAGATTGAAGCCAATGCTTCCAAAGAATGAATTTTTGAAGAAAGAAGGTAGAAGCCATGATTTTGCAAATTTGAGAGAGAGTGTTACAACAAAAAATGAATTATGAAATCCATGGTTGAAGATCAACAAGTTGGTGATTGAAGATTGTAAATTAGAGGGCTAGTTTCATAGTGCATGGAGATGATTTGAAGAAGAAAATTTGTAGCTTGATTTTTGAGGTTGTATTTTTGTCTCATAGAAAATTCTAATATGTTTTTTATTGATTTATTTCATCTTGTATGGTTGCACAAAATTGTGTAATCAAATTTTATTGAAGTTGAGAAACTTTGTTGCAAGTTAAATAGAGAAGATTAATTATGTTGCAAAATTTTACATCTTGTTTGTTGTTGCTAGTGTTGAATAATTGTGTGAGGGTTATGTGAATTTTCTCTTCATCAGTGGTATCTGTAATTAGAGAAATTTCCAAGTTAGATTGCAAATAGCATAAAACCATTAAATCCCTAATAACAATGGAGAACAATGAAAGCAAGAAACATGAGAGTATGAAACAAATTCACCTAATCTTCAAGCCTCCATTGATTCACCTCCATTGGTCTTCTCCATCTTGCTGAAAATGATATAATTGCCCTCAAATTTGAAGTGCAACTATAACCTATGACAAATCCAAGCAAAATATTGAAGTAGTGTGTATGCTCAAGCACTCAAAAGCTCTCAAGCATGCTGAAAATAACTTGTTGTGTGTGTGTCCTAAAATGACTTGAGAGAGGGCCTTTTAAAGAATTCCAAATGGTGAATGGATGGACAAGATTAAAAGTTGGTGAAGCCCTAAGATCAACGGCTAGGATTCAATGTGATAAGGATGATTAGGGTTAGGGCAACATTAGGTCAAAGTTAGGGCAAGCCTTGAAATGAAGGGTTGAGATTTAATTGGAGATAATCAAATCAATGGTGGAGAAAAATAGGTAGTTGGCATAATAGAAATTATTTAATTTATGGAGGAATGTTGACTTATGAATTAAATAATGATTTAATTCATAAATGGGAATGAGACAAAAGAGAACAAATAATCATTTTAATTATTTTATTTGGTGAGATGGAAAGTGGGATAAATAAATAAATTTATTTGATTGAAGGATAAATGGTTAAATGGAGAATTATTAGAAGGCATAAGGACTAATTAGTGACGTATCTAAATAAATAAATGCAATTTATTTATTTAAATAATCATGGAGGAATAATTATGACATTAGGACCTGATTAAATAATTGAATTATGTGAGTAAGAAGCATGGTCATCGTATGAAATATGGTTTGCAAGGCGAGGCCATTTTTATGTGTCTACATTTTGCCCCTCTTTGACATGATGCAGTTTATCGCATTGTGTCAAAGAACAAGTAAAAAATATGCCCCAGTTTGAAAGTGAGGAGAGGAAGGATGATGAGAAGGTTGTGGTATGCCCCCTCGAGAGGACAGGCAGGTTCAAAGAACACGAGTGTGCTCTCGAAATGGATGAGAGGACTAGAAGATGAAGGAATAGAAGAAATGTTAGTGTGGAAGTCATGGATGTGATGATGAAAAAAGAATACTTCAATATTTTGCCAAATAACATCATAGGGGTTGCATAATCATCATTGGGCAGTAAAATGTGACAAATGGACAACAAACACCATGATATGACATAGACCAAGGTGTGCAAGGTTGTCCACTTGCGAAAAACAGATAGCCACAGACAAGGAATGTCCTAACTCATACTAAAGGCCAAGTGGCCCCAGTCTTTTTGTCAAGACACACCAAAGACAGCAATCAAGACAAATTAGGCCATGAGACATCATTGCACCTCTAAATCCTTCATGGGACATCCTCGAGGTAGCTAGTAACATGACCAAGAGATAAAACAAAATAGACCAGCAAAATCAACAGCCATTCAATATGTTTGCCAAGATTTGTTTGTCGAAGGTTGATTGCGTGACAATTTGATAGTTTGACGATTTGATAGTCTAACAGCTTTGACAGTGTGACAATGCATGTCGTTAGGAAGGACACATCCTAAAAAGGCCAATGACTATGTGACAAAGCCTGTCATCAGGAAGGACACATCCTGAAAAGGCCAATGACTAGGTGATGAAGCTTGTTGTCAGGAAAGACACATCCTGAAAAGGCAAATGACATTTTGACGGGATCCAATTCCAAGAAGGACACATCTTGAAGGGGACCATAAAGTGACTAGGTTGACATTGTGTTGGCAATTTGACGGATGTTTGGCTTCATGACTGACTGGGCTATGTTGTTTGTTGGTTCGCGATTTGAATGTTGACGTTCAAATGACTGTCTTGTTTCTGAGTGTGACTATGTCTGACTTATTTGACAAAAATGAAAAACCCTAAAGGACTAACCTAGATGGCCTCGGGGGCTCATCGACAGATGGCCTTGCCTACGTCGTGCACTCAGAGACCTCGTAGTTCGACTAGAACAGACAAACAAATTGAAGATGAATTGACATGTTTTGACTTGACCTGACAAACCCTAAGGGACTGAACCTAGGGGGCCTCGGGGGCACATCGACTGATGGCCTTGCCTACGTAGCAAATGCGCAGAGACCATGTAGTTTGACTATTGACAAAGAATAACATGACTGACATGACTAACTTTGACTCTGTTTTTGGATGTTTTTGTGCTTTCTTCAAGACATTTTTCAATTTTTTGGTCTTTTTCAGGACTTTTTATGATTTTTAGAATTTTTTCAGGACTTTTTATGATGTTTATGATTTTTTTTTAGGACTTTTTATGATTTTTATGATTTTTTTCAGGACTTTTATGATTTTTATGATTTTTTCAGGACTTTTTATGATTTTTTATGATTTTTTCAGGACTTTTTCGATTGTCAAGACCATGTGCAATACCCACTGCAATCTCATGATAAAATATTGCCCCTAGTCAAGTTGATGGAAAGAACATGACCGGTATGAACGATAGGCGGTGTGTAAGACTTCTATGTCAATCACTGTCGGCCATGGAAAGAAATGTCATGATGTCAGGGTGAAATGTTATGACAAATCTCAGCAAAATGGATGTTTATTATGGACGAAGGTAGATAGAGTGATAGTAGATGTCAAAGCAATGACCGACTACACATGGTGCCTATTTGCCAGGTTTTCACCATGGTACTTATCCAAAGTGCCTGTTTACCAGGTTTTCACTATTGGATGAATTATTTCTCTTTACTTTTGTCAATTTTTTCCTTTTTTTGGTGTCACCAGGATGCCTGTTTGTCAAGTTTTCATCCAAGTGACAATATTTTTGTATTTTCCATTTTTTTGTATTTTTAATGGTTGTCAGCTAGACTTTCTGATGCTATGTATAAAACTTGTGTAAATGCAAACTGTTGATTGGCTCTATTAATTGTTCACCATCTGGAGTAGCCAACTGATATGCGCCAGAACCAAATGACGTGGTGATGATGTATGGACCCAGCCAATTAGGCTCAAACTTGCCTAGTTTTTCTCTGTCAGACTGATTCTTAGGATTCTGCATGAGAACCAAGTCACCAATGTCAAATTTTTGAGTCATCACTCTTTTGTTGTAGCTTCTACAAAGACGATTTTGATATGCCTATAAGTGGTTCAAGGCATTATGTCTGCGTTCATCTAGCATTTCTAATTGATGCAATCGTGACTGTCGATATTCTTCATCAGTGATTAGACCTTTCATAGAGACTCGTAGGGATGGAATTTTGACCTCTATGGGCAAGATGGCTTCGGCTCCAAAGACGAGGGTGAATGGAGTGGCTCCAATGGGAGTACGGATGCTAGTGCGATATGCCCACAAAGCAAGATTGAGTTGTATGTGCCAATCACGACCAGCATCGTTGACGGTCTTCTTAAGAAGTTTGATGATCATTTTATTAGACACCTCAGCTTGACCATTTCCTTGTGGGTAGTAAGGCGTGGAGAAGTGGTGTCGGATATGGAAGCGTTCACAAAGTTCACAGACATCCTGATTTTTGAAGGGACGACCGTTATCTGTGATGATGGATTGTGGAATACCATATCGACAGATGATATAGTTGAGGATAAACTTGGAAATTTATTTTCCGGTAATGTAAGTGAGTGGGATGGCTTTGATCCACTTAGTAAAGTACTCAGTGGCGGTAATGATGAATTTGTGGCCATTGGACGAGGTAGGATGGATCTTGCCCACGAGGTCGAGTCCCCATTGTGTGAAGGGCCAAGGAGAAGTAATTGGCCGAAGTTCTTGTGCTGGTGCATGAATCAAGTCATTGTGTATCTAACATTGGCGACACATTCTAACAAATTCAAGTGCATCTTTCTCAATGGTTGGCCAGTAATACCCAAGTCTTGTTATCTTTTTGGCTAAAGTAGGACCACTTGAATGGGATCCGCATATACCCTCATGTACCTCTCGCAAGGTCGTTCATGCTTCATCTATGTCAAGACATCGAAGAAGGGAGTTATCAAAGCTACGACGGTAAAGCGTATCACTAAGGATGGCGTATCTGGCAGCTTTTCAGATAAAGGACTTTTGTTGGTTATTGGATAGGTTGGGGGGAAGGGTTTGGGACTTGAGGTAGTCATAAATGTCTTGATACCATGGAGAATTGGGACCAACAAGCTCGCAAACCATCTCTGATTCTGGTATGTCATATGCAGGAACCAAAAGCTGTTCTACCAAGAATTCAAATTGAGGCACATTACTAGGAATGTCTAGAAGAGAGCCAATTGTGGCCATTGCGTCTGCTGCCTTATTTTGTGTTCTTGGAACTTGCTCAAAAGTCACCATGTGAAAATATGTTTGAAAGCTATCAACCATTCGTTTGTAAGGCATTAATTTCTCGTCCTTAGTGTCATAGTCATCATTGACTTGGTTAATGACCAATTGAGAATCGCCATAGACATGAAGTGTTCTAATTTTCCATTTGATGGCCATTCTGAGTCCTGTGACAAGTGCCTCATATTCTGCCACATTATTTGTACATGGAAAAGCAATGCAGAAGGACTTAGGAATGGAGTCTCCTTGAGGGGTGATAAATAATATTCCCACCCCCGAGCCATGATTAGTATGAGATCCATCAAAATATAGCCTCCAAGGTGACTTAGGTTCGGTATGAAATATTGACTCATCTGGAAAGTCTGCTACTAGTGGATGATCACCCTGTATAGGTGCGTCTGCTAGTTGGTCTGCTATCACTTGTCCCTTTATCACCTTTCTTTCAACATATTGAATATCATACTCACTCAAGATCATTACCCATTTGGCCAGGCGACCTGTCAATGCTGCACGACTTAGTAGATATTTCAGGGGATCAATCTTTGCCACTAAGTGTGTCTGGTGATTCAGCATGTAGTGTCTTAATTTCTGAGCAGCAAAGACAACTGCTAGGCAAGCACGTTCGATAGTTGTGTAATTTAGCTCGTATCCAACTAGTGTCCTACTGATGTAGTATATGGCCCTTTCCTTTTCGTCATGGTCGTTTTGTGCCAGTAATGCCCCCAGTGCTGAAGTTGTTGCAGAAATGTATAGAATCAAAGGTTTCCCTTCAATTGGTGGCATTAAAATAGGTGGTGACAGTAGATATTCTTTTATTTGTTAGAAGGCCTCTTGACATTTATCTGTCCACACAAAAGGGATACTTTTGCGCAAAAGATACTGAAATGGGTGACACTTGTCTGCCAATTGTGCTATGAAGCATCGGATAGATTGTAACCTGCCTTGCAATGTCCTAAGTTCACTTATCCCTTTTGGAGGAGGCATGTCTAATATGGCTTTTACCTTGGCAGGATCGACCTCAATGCCTCTATGAGAAACAATGTACCCCAAAATTTTTCCTGATGTTACACCAAAGACACATTTCTTTGGATTCAAGCGGACCTTGTATTCTTCTAGTCTCTTGAAAATTTCGTCTAACACCCTCAAGTGGTCTTTTCATGTCAAAGATTTTGCCAAAAGGTCATCTACATAATCTTCCATTATATTGTGCATCATGTCATGGAATATGGTTGTCATGGCTCTCTGGTATGTGGCACCTACATTCTTAAGACCAAAAGGCATGACGTTCCAACAGTATGTGCCCCAAGGACATATGAAGGTTGTTTTGTGTTGATCTTCAGGGGCAATACAAATCTAATTATAACCAAAAAAATTGTCCATGAGGGACAACATCTCATATCCTGCTGTAAGGTCCACTATGATATTGATGTTTGGCAAGGGAAAGTCATCCTTTGGACAAGCTTTATTCAGGTCCCGAAAATCTGTGCAGATGCGGATTTGACCGTTTGGCTTTGTGACTGGTACAAGATTTGATATCCATTCGGCATAGTCTACGGACCGTATGAATCCCACATCTAACAATTTCTTACATTCTATTTTCACTAACAAGGCGATCTATGGGTGCATCTTTCGCAGCTTTTGTTTCACTGGCTTGGCATCTAGAAATAATGGCAAATGGTGCAAGACAAGTTCTGGATCCAACCTAGGTATATCGGCATAAGACCATGCAAAGTTGACCTTATGCTCTGAAAAGAATTTGTGGAACTCAGGTTTCTCTTCCTCTGTCAAAGATGTCGCGAAGAGAACCATCTTAGGATCTTCTGTTGTAGATATGTTTACTTCCATAGTGTCCTCTATGAGCATGGCTGATTTTTCCTGAGTTACGGGAAGAAAGTCTAGTCCTCCATCCTTAGGTGCCTTAGAGAGGTTTTCACCTTCGGATATGTCCTTTATTTTTACTTTTTTATCATCAGAAGGTGCCTTTTGGTTTTCACCTAAAGATGTGTCATTTTTTGCTTTATTTTTATTTTTCATTTTGTGACTAGAGGACGGAGCAGTCTCCCCAAAGTAAGCGGCACAATCTAGGTTAATGGAAAATCCAGCCTTGTGGTCTCCACTTGGTATACCCTCACACAGTCCCATGAATTCTGCAATGGCCTCATCATTTTGAAATATGTCCATAATTGGCGGGCCTTGTTGATCCCAATTGATTAGTTGTGGGTAGACTAAGGAAATACCATCATCAATATTGGTGAATGGTGGGTAGGACACGGAAAGCATGCTGATAGATTTAGAGAGGTTAAAGATAAAATTGTCATCATCAGGCTCTATATCAGATTCTATCCAGTACTCTACCTCGCTTGATTCACACTCATCAGCAAAGTAAGGAACAAAGGGAGTGGAGTTTGGGTCAGTAGTGTCAGGTGGCAATTCAAATGAATCTGAATGATGGTCATTAGGTTCAGTAGGGTAGACGAGTATATCGGGATTATGGTCAATAGGAGTAGAAGAGGATCTGGACTGGGTGTTGTTTGGTGTCATGTCGATTTTGAACATTTTCCAGAATCTCTCTTCAAATGTAGGCTCTCCAGGTTCAAGGAACAAGTCATCAAGGCAACAGTCACTTAGGGATCGTTGGGAGCCAAATTCCCATTCGTGGGAGTCAGTTTCAGAAAGGGGATCTTCAATTGTCTCGACACATTCTGAAGCATTTACTCTCTCGCTAGAAAGTGCATTGGTACTATGATCGCTAGATTCTCCTGGTCCTAACCCGAACCCAAGATGTTTAGGTTTTCCTTTAGGTGCTAGAGGTTCTTGCCTTCCTGTCTTGTGCTTGCCGAGGCCACTAATTCCATTGTAGCCTTTTTCCTTTATCATGTCATATCCTTTACCATACATTTTTACTGGCAAGGGAGTTGGATCCTCTGGTTCTCTATAAATCCAAGATAGCACGTTGTCAATGTCCTCTTGACTCATTTCACCCCACTTTATGAATACTGTTTTTGGAGGGACTCTAAAAATTTCTTTTGACTCTAACATGAAGCAAGGCTTGTCATAGACCTGGGGAGACTTAGGCATCCTCGTTATGCAATAGGTCGTATTCAACTTATACTCTCCACACCCTTAGTCCTGGATCTTAATACTTGTGTCGATGCTTGGGGTGATGGATGAAGTGGTAGATGTCATGGAGGTGGTCATGGTTGTCGAAGAAGCAGAAGTGGATGTTGTGGCAGTGGATGTGGATGTGGGAGGCTTCGCAAGTGTTGATGGGTCAATGAATTTAGAGGATGAAGATGTCGAAGCTTCACTGTTGATAGGCACTTGGCGCTCTGAGATACCTCTCAAATTGGTACAATATTGAAATGGGTCAGGGTCTCCATATATGGTAATCTCAATGCCTTCAAAGGGAAACTTCAAACACTAGTGATACGTGGAAGGGACAACTTTCAAGGTGTGAATCCAAGGTCGACCAAGTAAAATATTGTATGGAAGTTCTAGATCTAAGACTTGACAAGTGGTGTCCACAATGACTGGTCCAATACGAATTGGAAGTGTAATTACGCCCCAAGAGGAACGTTCTTCATCATCATATGCCTTGATAACAATGCTCTTTGTAGCATCTACACAAGCATCAGAAAAGCCTAGGGCCTTAACCAATTTTAAGGAGCATATGTTCAGTCCTGCTCCACCATCTACTAACACTCGTCTGACCTTATGCTTATGGATAAAAACTTCAATGTGAAGGGCATCATTATGATTGGATTTGGACGATGAGTAGTCTTGGTCTGAGAATGTTATACGGTGGGGAGAGGTAAGATATCCCACCATGGCCTCAAATTGATTGACATTAATGTCTTGGGGAATAGAAGACTCTTGTAATGTTTTGTCGAGTATAGCCTTGTGAGCTGGGGAAATACGTAGCAACTCAAGTATAGAAATTTGTGCATGTGTCTTCCCAAGTTGGTCAATGAGGTTAAAATTTCCTTTAGGCTGGGATTGTTTGGTTAATGGACAGGACTGTGATTGTTGGGTGGATGGGCCAGCAATTGTTATCTTTGGTTGTCTGGGAGGAGGGCTAGCTATGGTGACTTTTCCCCCACGGGTAGTGACATTGCATTCAGGGGCCTGTCTGATAGTAATTGTGTTGACATGTTCAACAGTTGTTCTAATATTATTTATGATAGGTCCACCAGAATAGTCATATGCAATACGAGCATGGTTGTCTCGATTATTGTTATTGGATTTTGACGTGGAAGGGTGACTAGAACCATGGTCCTGCAGTGGGTTTTTGTGTATGGTATGGTCTGAATTAGATGCAAATTGTGGTCCACCTATCTCAATGGTACGATTCTCGATAAGGTCTTGTACCAAATTTTTTAGTTGTCGACAGGAGGAGGTTTTATGTCCTTTTGCTCAATGATATTCACAAAACGCGTTGTCATCCCACCAAAATGGTTTAAACTACCCTGGGTCATATGGTTTTGGGTCCGCAAGTGTTATGACACCATTTTGAAGGAGTTTCTTGAGGACTTCTTCAATGGGCTCACCCAAGGGGTGTATGTGCGACTCCTAGGGAACTATCTGGGTTGTCGGGGTTGCCTTTGATTTGGGTTATTTTGATTACCTTGGTTATTTTGATTTGTCTGTACAACATTGGTAGCCTGGGTTTGTGTGATCATTTGTGTATTTTGTGGTTGAGCCCCTTTAAGGGTAAGCACAGGACTCATTGCATTGATAGCCTTAGCATCTACAATGCCATCATTAGTGACATGTTTATTCTTAACCCAGTATTTGTTCTTGTCAGTGGGAGGACTTGCATTTATGTTTTTTGGACCGTATTTTAATCTTCCCTCAGCAATAAGCACTTTCTCAAGTTGGACGCCTCGTTTGACTAGGTCTGCAAAGGTTGTACAACAATGAACTCGCAAGCCATTTTTCAATGGGCCTAGGAGTGTTTGTACAAACATGTCAACCTTCTCTTTTTCAGGTATGTCTATGTGGCAGCAACTTGCTAGGCCTCTCCATTGTTGTAAAAATGGGATAAACGTTTCACCAGCGTCTTCTTGTGTAAGTGTGCATAGGTTAGTGATGGAGGTGTCTATGTCAATGTTATAGGCATAATTTTTCACAATTTTTTTGACAAGTTCATTCCATGTTTTTATCCCCTTCAAAGTGGAGAACCATTCAAGTGTCGGTCCTGTTAGACTCTTGGAGAAGAGTCTCATCAAGTAAGTGTGTTCATATACCATGTCCATATAGTTGGTCGTGAATTCTCGAATGTGTTCAATAGGATTTGTCTTTCCCTTGTATTTGGTGAAGTTTGGGGCCACATATCCAGGAGGAAATGGTGGCATGTATAAATTTGTGTCAAAAGGATATGGACATAGGTCATATGACATTGGTGGCATTTTGTTGGATGTTTGCATGTTTTCCATCTGTTTTTGGAGGTCTGCCACTCTGGCTGTCAAGGCATCTATTATGGGATTATTGGTCGCATCACACATGGGAGTGATGGGTATCCCTTGAGTCCCCATTGATTGTGATAGCATGTTTGAGTTTGAATGTGACATGTGTTGTTGTGGAATGTATGATATGTTTTGGTTTGGCAATTGTTGGTATTGCCAATTTTGATGAGGAATGTGTTGTGTGTGAATTTGTGATGAATATGTGGGGATGTGTGATCCAGCCATATTTGTCGATATTTGGGGGATCTGGTAACCTTGACTATTCTGGTGCCCAAAGGTATTCATTTGTTGTGTCATTTGAGTGCCTTGTCCATATTGGAAGAATTGTCCATGTGGGATGTTGGTATTTTGTCCTTGGAATTGTCCATGCAGGATGTTGGTATTTTGTCCTTGTGAGGCATTGATGTTTAATTGTGATGATGTGTTAACGTTTGGTTGGGGACCTCTAATAAGAATACGTCGTTTAGTTCCTCCAAAGGGATTGAATGAGATTCCAACATAAGGATTTGATGATGATGTCCCTATGGTCATAGATGAAGTTCCAAATATGGGGTTTGAGGAACTTGCCCCCATTAATGTAGATCCAAGGGTAGTTCCAACTGTTTGTGAAGATGTCATTGACATTGTGGGCATGGATTGTGATATTGCTTGTGGCATGGTGGGTGTTCCTCCAATAGATGTTGCATTGATTGAGTTGGAGGTGTTTTGACTTATGGTGCCACTAGATGTAACATTGATGGTGCTTGTAGCAATTTGTGTGGTGACAACAATGTTATTGTTGGAGGCATTGTTTGTGTTTTGTTGAGGTGTCGAGTTTTGTGTCATGTTGTCTGGAGACAAGGTCTTATGGTATTGATGTCAAAGCCTCTTGGTAGTTTTTCCCCTTGGTCTAAAAGCATAGCAAGGTATCTGTCAGCATCATTCAAGACCAAGTCCTCTACCAATGAAGCTACGTCAGGATTTTGGGCTGCAGCCTCTAGATCCTCAGTTAATAGTTGTCCATGGTGGTCTCTCTGTATGAATGGTTCGAATGGATTTCGAGAGGATGTTGGCAGGTTCATGGAAGATGGTATGTTCATGTTGGTGAATGGATCGTTAAAATTCATGTCTTGGTTCATATCATAAGTGTTGGTGTGGATGTTGGTGTTGAAGTCTTGTCCAAAGTTTGCCATTTGTCTTTTCTTTCTTTGAAGCCTAGTTTCAACCATAAAAGAGAATTGCTCAAATGAGGATGATGATTATGACAACTAGTCTATGTTTTTGGTGTTTTTGTGATAAAGGATGACAATGCAAGTGATTATGATGTTTTCCTAAGGATATGATTGATGCAAGATGACAAAGTTGCCAAAGAAAGATTTCAAATGTCAAGGCGACAATGATGGCTAGGATGACAATGTTGATTAAGATGATAAAATTGACTAGGTGCAAAATGAGGACTAGGGTGAACAATATGTTTGGATTTTTTTATTTTTTAGGCATAAAATATGCAAAGTATGGACTAAGATGAATGCAATGTGGAGAAAGGTTTGCCTAACCACTCTAAGCTTAATCTATGTCTTAATTTTGGTTATCAAAGGACTTATTAAAGGGACTAAGTGACAAGGTCAAAATGACTAGTGAGTTTTCCAAACTAGACTGTTGAGTTGGAAATTCTCACAAAAAGGACAATGACTGAAAAGGAGATTGTTGACTAGGTCCCAAGATAACCTACTCTTGAAGGCAATGATTTTGCAAAGTGTGATGAGGTGGCCTAATCCAAAGTTTGCAAAGATGAAAACCTAATGACAAGTCTATGTAGGAAATGATGATTATGAAGCCTAGGGAATGCAATTAAAATTAACAAGGATGAACCTAAGGTAAAAATGTGAGCTAATGGTTGAATGATGAAAATTTTGTGCAATTTCAATTCCGGTTTCTGACAAAGACTTCGAGAAAAGATGTTTGACAGTAGGCAAAATTGTTGGACTCGAATTCAGTTTTGTGATGTTTTGATGAAAAGTTTGAATTGTCTGAAGTTGATTTTTTTGTTTCCAGATTTGGGATTGTTGTGTATATTGTTTGAGAATCTAGAAAACACTTAGAAAACACGATGTTTTGAATGTGTAATCAATCACAAAGAAGAAAAGCACAATCCTATGGTTAGGCCAGGACAATATCTGCTAGATTCCACTTGGGTTTCCCCAGCCACATAACCTTAGCATGTGAATTCAGAAGCTTGGCTACACGGGCTCCCCCTTACAGTGCACTCTCTTCTCAGGCCAACCAAGCTTCCAGCGCCCATAAAACTCCCATGGCACGTTGATCACCTCTACTAAAGACTATGAAGATGTGGATGCCTTCACAACGACCGTTGCTATACTAGCAGATAGAAGGTTTTTGGCTACTACACAAGAGTATTTAGTTCGGGACCCCCGTTCGAGTGGCCATACATGGGGCAAGAGATTAATCACCGATTAGGTGGCACTCCAGCCTGAAGAGGTTACGCTCAACAGGGTTTGTGGGAGTACTACTCTGTCCGTATGACACATCTGCACTCGTAATCCTAGGCTTTCCGTTAGGATTCACATTTATATATCGGTCGGGGGTAGCTCAGCCAAAGAGCTTCGTTGCTGGTCTGAGTCGCCTTGGGGTGAGTACTTTTTCCCGTCAAGGAAGGCCCAAATTCCTAGAGTCAATAACAGTTTCTCTTGCACCCAGGATCGCACAAGTGCGCAAGGGGAGAGGATACTCCTATTATTGAATCAAAGGTTACACAAGTTGAAAGCATTTGTTCATTTTAATATCCAAATTGAAGTGTGAGGCAAACACATCAAACACTTTGTTTATTTTAAACCAAGCTTATGATTTCAACTCAAGCACGCAAGTTCTTTTTAGGCCCAATAAATCTTCTATGTGAAAGAGGCACTCAAGATAAAGCACAATTGAAGCGAGAACCCTGCAAAAACACGATTAGTAGTTTTGAGTCTCCCATCTTTGACAAGCGAAAGTGGACGTTGCAAATCTCGAATCGTGGACATTCAAACCTCCATTGGTCTTCTCCATCTTGCTGAAAATGATATAATTGCCCTCAAATTTGAAGTGCAACTATAACCTATGACAAATCCAAGCAAAATATTGAAGTAGTGTGTATGCTCAAGCACTCAAAAGCTCTCAAGCATGCTGAAAATAACTTGTTGTGTGTGTGTCCTAAAATGACTTGAGAGAGGGCCTTTTAAAGAATTCCAAATGGTGAATGGATGGACAAGATTAAAAGTTGGTGAAGCCCTAAGATCAACGGCTAGGATTCAATGTGACAAGGATGATTAGGGTTAGGGCAAAATTAGGTCAAAGTTAGGGCAAGCCTTGAAATGAAGGGTTGAGATTTAATTGGAGATAATAAAATCAATGGTGGAGAAAAATAGGTAGTTGGCATAATAGAAATTATTTAATTTATGGAGGAATGTTGACTTATGAATTAAATAATGATTTAATTCATAAATGGGAATGAGACAAAAGAGAACAAATAATCATTTTAATTATTTATTTGGTGAGATGGAAAGTGGGATAAATAAATAAATTTATTTGATTGAAGGATAAATGGTTAAATGGAGAATTATTAGAAGGCATAAGGACTAATTAGTGACGTATCTAAATAAATAAATGCAATTTATTTATTTAAATAATCATGGAGGAATAATTATGACATTAGGACCTGATTAAATAATTGAATTATGTGAGTAAGAAGGTCATCGTATGAAATATGGTTTGCAAGGTGAGGCCATTTTTATGTGTCTACGGTATCAAAGAAAGAGTTCCTAAGAGTGCAGGAAAAAATGTCGATTGGATAGTTTGCACCAGGACTTGGGGGTGGAATGTGTGTGGTGTATAGACAAATCATTGAGCATGAGGTAGTCTATACTTGAGAGGTTGAAGTTTGAGAGTGTGTGGCAAGTGTTTGACAAAATGACAAAGAAGAAAGGAAAAAATATTTTCATAGTTTTGTATGCAGGTGAACAGGATGGAGAAAATATTGTAGAAGTATGTTTTGAGGATAGCGTATTGGAAGATGGTGAGATTATAGTAGAGGATGAGAAGCAAAAAGAAAGTGTAGCAATCAAGGAGGAAAATATTGTTGTAGCAGTAGATGAGTGTCCTTTAGAGGACTTGAAAGTATTGAAAAATAACAGTGTAGCTGGGAGTGAAGGTGAAGAAGATATTATAGGAAACAATGGTGAAGAAAAGGTTAAAGAGAAAGAGGTAATGCATAATATGTTTCACTTTTATGATGAATATGAGAGTGGATCTTGTGTAGATGAAAATATTTCAACAATAGAAAAGGAATGGCAAGTGTTGATGAAAGGTGGAGTGAAGATTGTAGCAAAAGGTAATGAGGTGAAATCATATTTTGATGAATGTTTTGATGAGGTTGAGAATGATATTGTAGCAAGTAGTGAGGAGGTAAAACCTTTTCTTTTTAATTATTTTCATGATAAGCTGGATTATTTAGTGAATTCAAATGAGATGGTTCAGATAGAGATTTTTAGTGAAGTATGGAAGGCAGAGGATTTATATGGTGTTGCAGAGTTTAGTGCAAGTACATTTTGGTGGAGGTGGTCAGACAATGGTGGGTTGAATCCCATGAGATTAGAGGAGAGTATGAGATACATTTGGAGGATGTGGTTGGTTCATGGTGGATGATGAGTCCAAATAATGGCTCAATTTTGATAGGGTTTATCATATATTTGTTGTTGTTACTATAGACTTTAGTACTTGGTTATTGACACTCTCTATGTTATTTCCCTAAAATTATGAACCTTGGGCATGAACTTATCCTTGTGACTTTTGATAACATTAACCTGCTATGTGATATATCTATGTTAATTTTACATGTGGTTAAATGTATGTTACTTTAAGGTAATTATGGATATGTAATTGTTTTGTGCATGCTAATATCATTATGCAGATTCACATTAAGATGCAGATATAAATGAAGCTTGCAAAGTGGAAGAAGTTCATGCCAGCTTGTCGGTTGCTAAGGAAGTAAAAAAGATGGTCATTAGAAAGGTCAATGGAGGAAAACTCCCAACTCATGTGGAAGTTGTAACTCACCTTTAAATGATCATGTCTATTAGTTGAGAAAATCTAAGAAGTGTTGTTGTGTTAGATCCTCATTGAGGCAAGTTTGCTTTGACTAAATTTGGCGCATGCATAACTTCCTCCCTCTTTTCCATGCTTTCAATATATGGCATCCTCCTATTTTGTTGGAGTCAACTACGTAGTTAGTTAGGGTTAATTAGAAGCTTTTCCCTCTATAAATAATGGTTAGATGCCCCTTTTCATAAGGTTGGATGTTCTGAGATTGTACTTGCATTTTCAGTTTCAAGTAATATAGTTATATTGTTGATATGATGTAATCATGTTTTCAAGGAATAAAATGATATTCTGATTTGTTGCATCTGAGTTAGCTTAGGGAAGACTCAATCAAGGGGGCCCACTTGGTGAGAATTCCATCCACTTAGTTTAATAGTTATTTTTTTGTTCAGTAATTAGTCTCGGTCTCAACAGTTGTCTGTTCCTGCAGCCATTGGAACTATGTTCAATGATTGTTCCTACAGCCAAGGCAGATAGAGTAACTTCCTATCTATTTGTTGAGATTTCTATTTCTATTATCCATTCCAGTTTAGTTGTTGATGCTCAGTTTAGTTGAAAATATATGCTCAGTATTTATGTTAATCTCTTCCAAGCATTTTAGTTTTTAGTACTATTTCCTTTTTAGTTATAGGGTAAGGATGACTATAGTTGAGTCCTAGGGCATAGACAATGCTGACCCATTTCAAGTTCATGTCCCTGGATTGACAATGAAATGAACCTTCATGATGAGCAAGATAACTACTTAGTGCAGATATTTAATCTTTAAGTCACAGCTTCGAGGGCTTAGTTATTGAACCATTAAAGGAGGCCAACATTTTTGGCACCATTATTGGGGATGGTGTCAAACTAAGAAGTTCTTTAGAGTCATTTCTAGTTTCTTTCTTGCTTTAGTATCTCTGAAGTTTTTTCTTAGCATACCCTTCATTTGAGAAAAGTAATGAGATGCTATTCTTTCACCAATTCTTTGTGTGAGCTGGCTGATACTGAGTTAATATCGCATGCATAGAGGTAGGAGAAGAGATGCTCATGGGAGATTCCTTCCTAATGACCCTAATCCTGATAACCATCTAGTTGAGTTTCAAAATCTACCAAGAGACGAAGAGGAAGATGAGGAAAATCCTTTTGCTAATGCATTCCCCAATTTGACCAGTTCTGAAACTTCCTCTGAAGACCAAGCTGCCCAAAACTTGCTTGAGAATCCATTTACTTTGGCACTCCATCAAGCAAATATGGTTGGTGAAAATCCAATTAGACATAACCAACCATCTTTTCCATTTCCTATCACTCGCCAGAATGAAGTTGATAATCTCAAGAACATCCCTGCTTCAATTCTTCCTATGGGCTTGTAATAGAAGACCCTGACACTTTCTTGTTTGAGTTTGATATCCTCTGCAAAAGGTATGACTATACTACTAATGCTCATAAGCTTAAATTGTTTCCTACCACCTTGAAAGAAGTTGCATTAAGATGGTTTATGAGCTTAGGTATGAATACTGTAGAGACTTGGGATGATATGAAAGCAAATTTTCTTGAGAAGTATAAAGAATATTGTAGGGGCAGTGATATGAGAGGAGATGATATCTTCAGGATGTAGTAGAAGGAAGATGAAAGTTTGGAGGACTATATTTCAAGGTTCTTGTTTTTCTTGCAAAAATCTCCACATCATGCACTTAATAAAGAGTCTCAAAATTTGCTCTTCCTTAGAGGGATCAATGAAAACTGCATTGATGCTCTAAACCTAATAGGAGGAGATATCACCCAAGTTCCCTAGGATGATATTAAGAAGATATGTCAAAATTATTCTAGGGCAACTCTAAAGAAATGAAGAGGTTACCAATCCTCTATGGGTAAATCCTCCACCAACAAAGTTTCAAGGATGGAAATCGCCCACTTGTTGGTAGATCTCAAGTAGGATATCATAAAAAAATATGGCTACTCAGTTAGACACTCTTCAAGCAAAGAAGAAACAAGAGGAGGCAAAGGAAATGTTGGCAGAATATTGTCCTCATTATAAACAAAAGAAGGACTGCAGATGTAAAATGGTAGCCAACATCAACATCAAGTAGATTCCACCAAAATTTAGGTCAGTTCAAGTTGATGATGATCAGGTTTTCTACATTGCACAAAGAAGACCATGGGCTCCAAGACAAGGTATGCCACCAAATCCATTATCTTTTAGTGGACCTTATTTCATTTTTTATGCATTTGGTAATCAATGGCAACCCCCATATCCATCCAACTATGGAGGCTACCCACCTCAGCCTTGGAAAAACCCTCCAAATACTTGGCCCAATTATCAAAACTCTCCACCTTAGTGGCAAAAATTCTAAGGGAATTGGAAGCAACCTCCAACAATCTGGCAACAAGCATCCCAATGGATTGGAGGACAACAATAGCCAAACCAAACAACTAGTTATATGCAACCACCTCCACAGCCTCAAAAACCTGCCATCATGCCTCCTCCTACTAGCTCAAGCTCTAGCACACCTAGACCTACTCAGTTACCAGCTCAACCCACACCTAACCCAAATAACAAACCACAATAGCAGCTTGTTTACTCTGTAGACCCCAATCAATTTTCTGCATATGCTGAGAGTGTAAGTGATATTCATCTACGTTTAGGAACTACTTTTTCATCTCCTTCCACTCCTATCATAACAAATTTTCTTGTGGAAGAAGAGGAGCATCAAAATCTATCTAATATCTATGCTCAGTCAAATGTGCCTAAGAATCCTGAACTAGTTTAGTAGTCTAACCAAGACCCACCATTTCCTTAAAGGTTAGAAGTTGTTAAACAAAAGGAAGAGAAGGAAGAAACAACCTTTGATATCCTAGATCAGTTGAAACATATATGTGTTAAAATACCCTTGTTCTAGGCCATAAAATATGTCCCCACATATAGCAAGACAATCAAGGAAGCATGTCTCAAAAAGCCAGGGAGGAAAAAGAAAGACCCCACTATTGTTCATGTGGTGGGATAGTTGGTAGATATCATGCTTGGGAAAGTTATTGTACCTAAATACACTGACCCAGGTATTCCTATTTTAGGAGTCATTATAAATGGAATTCAAGTAAACAATTCTCTAATAGACTTAGGAGCAACAATCAATGTGATGACTAAGGATATCTTGCAACAACTGAATGTTGCAAATATGAGACCTACTCCTACTATCCTGCAGCTTGCTGATAGTTCCACTGTCAAACCAAATGGTATAGTAGAAGACCTTGTTGTTCCTCTAGACTCTTGGGAGTACCTAGTAGATTTCATGATCCTTTCCCCTAAAGCTACATTAGGAGGATATCCCCTTATTTTGGGTAAGCCATGTTTAGCTACAACAAATGCTTACATTGGATGTCAGTCAGAGGACATGACTATTTATGATGGGAGAAGCACTAAGAAGTTTGTCCTCTATCCTCCTGCTCAACCATCCCATGATATGGATAACCCCATATGGCCACATGTTGGAGAAGAAGTCGAGGAGGTCAATTCAGTGGCACAACTAATGATTATAGGAAAAATTCCTTTTATGTAGCTTTAAGAAGAAGATGAAATATTGTCCCATATAATTCAGAATCATTGTGAAGTGCATGAAGAATCATCTGGTTTTGCATGTCCATTGCAGAAACTTTTGCTTGCTCCTCTTGCACCCGAATTTATTGTAGCAATAAATATGCTTCATACATTGTTGCCACATGAGTTAAAAATGCCAAGCATAAATGAAACAACCATGATTGAGTTGACCATACAAGTACAATTTTTAGAGGGGAAACATTTGAATATTAATAATAGGCTTATTCAAGAGCAACAGTTGTCCCTGAAAAACCTCTTGAAGTTGCATCAACATGCATTTGCATGGGATTACCATGACATGAAAGGATTGGATCCCAAAATTTGTACTCATAGGATCTACATTAGAGATGACTACACATCAGTAAGGCAACCACAAAGGAGAATCAACCCTGCATTGAGGGAGATTGTAAAAGGAGAACTACATAAGTTATTGGATGCAAGATTTATCTACCCTATCTTAAACAACCAATGGGTGTCCCCTTTGGTAATTATGCCTAAAAAGGGAGGTAAATGAAGATTTTGTGTTTACTATAGAGAACTAAACTTTTCCACCAAAAAGGATCATTTTCCCCTTGCTTTTATAGACCAAGTACTGGATTCATTTGTAGGTAAGCAATATTTTTATTTTCTAGATGGATTTAGTGGTTATAATCAGATACAGATTGCACCTGAGGATCAAGAAAAGACAACTTTTACTTGTCTTTGAGGGACGTATGCCTATTCAATACTTCCATTTGGTTTATGTAATGCACCTGCAACCTTTCAAAGAGTAGTTATTAGTATATTCTTAGATATCTCACATGATTGTATGGGGATCTACATGGATGATTTACTACTTATGGTGCTGATTTTGTAGAAGCATTAGAGAACCCAAGAAAATTTTTGTAGAGATGTGAGGACCATAATCTGTCCTTGAACAATGAGAAATGTTTTATGATGATGCAGGAAGGAGTAGTCCTTGGCCATTATATCTCTCAGAAAGGAATTCAAGTGGACCCAGCCAAGATTGAGGTGATTACCAACCTTCCTATTCCATCTAAGCAAAAAGATGTTAGAAGTTTTCTGGGACATGCAGGATACTATAGGCACTTCATAAAATATTTCAGTAAGATGGAAGCACCACTTTATAATCTTCTAACTAAAGATGTTGAGTTCTAGTGGACAAAGGATTGTGACAAATCATTCTCTGATTTAAAAGAACCCTTAACCCATGCTCCTATGCTCAAAGGACCTAATTGGGAACTCCCTTTCCATATTCACACAGATGCATCTGATTATGCTATAGGGGTTGTCTTGGTACAAAAAGAGGGAGAAATTGAGAATGCAATCTACTTTGTCAACAAGAACCTATAAGGAGCTAAGTTTAACTACACAGTGATAGAGAAGGAGATGTTGGCAGTCATTTATGCTCTCAATAAGTTTAGACATTATATAATAGGATATTACATCTTTGTCTATACAGACAATGCAGCCATAAAATACCTTATGAATAAGCCATTGATTCCAGGAAGGTTACCCAAGTGGTTGTTGTTAATGCAGGAATTTGATATCACCATTGTAGACAAACTGGGTATGACAAATGTTGTGGCAAACTTTCTCTCCAGATTGACTACATCGAAGGAAATTCAGGTCATTGATGACTCTTTCCCTAATGAACATTTTTTTTTCCATTAGTGTGCACACACCCTGGTATGTAGATATAGCCAATTATCTAATTATAGGCAGAGTTCCCCCTCATTTCTCTCCAAAAGAGAGAAGGATTCTTATTGAGAAAACTTTTACTTTCTCATGGATTGTAGGGTGTTTATTCTACACTGGACCAGATCATGTGATAAGAAGATGTGTAAGAGAGGATGGAACCTATGATATACTACATGCATGTCACAATGAAACCTATGAGGGCACTTTGCAACTAAGAGAACAACAATGCAGATTCTCAATACAGGGTATTACTGGCCCACACTTCATAAGGATGCAAAAAAGTATACTAGGAAGTGTGATAGATGTTAGAGGATGGGTTGACCAACTAAATCTGGTGATATGCCTCTATACCCTTAGGTAGTCATCACATGATTTGATAAATGGGGACTTGATTTTGTAGGTCCCATTGATCCACCATCAAATGGAAAATCTTAGATCTTGGTTTGCACTATGTGACTAAGTGGGTTGAGGTCAAAGCTATGAAACATGCCAGAGACAATAAAGTTGCAGAATTCCTCTATGAAGAAATCTTTATATGCTATGGAGTTCCTATAGAGATAGTCAAAAATCAAGGAGCTTAGTTTACATCAACTCTTGTCACAACATTGGTCAATGAATATAATGTAAGGCATAGGAAATCTACACCCTATCGCACTCAAGCCAATGGCTAGTCTAAGGTGACAAATAGGCAAATAAAGGCTATTTTGACCAAAACAGTGGGAATTCACCGAAAGGATTGGGAAAACAAGTTACCAGAAGCTATTTGGTCTTATAGAACCACTTCGAAAATGACCAGTGGTTTTAATCCTTTTGAATTATTGTATGGAAAAATAGCCATGATGCCTATAGAGTTTGAACATAAAACTCTTAGAACAACACTAGACCTTCAGATAGACATATCTGAGCCACAAAAGGACATAATCATGCAAATAAAAGCCTTAGATGAAATGAGAAATTTAACTCTTCATCATGTTGATATGGTGTAGAACCAAAAAGTCAGATGGCATGACAAATACATAAAGGAAAAGAAGTTCCATCCAGGTGATTGGGCACTTCTTTATGATTCTAGGTATCAAGACAATGCTAACAAACTAAAAACCAAGTCATTGGGACCATATGAAGTTGCAAAGGTCTTCTCCAATGGTGTTGTTCAACTCACAACCATTAACCCTATCAGATTCAAGCTCCTGGTCAATGGTCATTGTCTTAGGTTATATCATAAACCAGCTTCCAAACAAGAATACATGCAACAATTTATTCAACTCTAGACCTCCAAAGTTCCTGTAGCTGAAGGAAGCAGACCTAGTGTCCATCCTTCTGAATAGTCAAAGTATGCATGGAATCATAATAAAGATTTCCACTTTTTGTGGGAATCAATTTCTTCATCAATAAATCCATCCGCCTATCCATCTCCATCCTTTCTCTCTCTTCCATAACTCCACCATCACTTGACTCCACTCCATCATCATTTCATTTAATAAGATCAACTGTACTTTTAAAGTAACCTGTACTTCCTTCCACATTCTTTGCAAACGACACTCCAAGTTTTCAGGTACATGCATAACAACTTCATGTATCTTAATTATCTTAAATGCACTTATTTAATTACTGTATATTAATGTTGATATTTCACATAGCACATATTTGTACTCTGCATCATAATTACATCCTAGCTTGTGTGGACACTTGCTCTAATTTAGGTTGGGGGGAGTGTGAACCCACATGTCCATGTGTCATACATGTCATCCATGAACCAACATGGCAACAAATTTGAAATAATATAGTTGAAATGGTGGCTTCCATGTATGATATGACACTGAACCGCTACCATTTTCTTTGATGATACCCCTCATTTATGCTTTCTTTATTTCCTTATTCATATTCATAACATCATCAAAAAGGTAAATTGAGAGTCATATGGCATTGGTGTTAGCACTGAAGAAGAGTTGTAGGAAGTAGAATAAATTGGGTTTTTAGAAGGATTATAGGAAAGAAAAAATTTCAGAGGTGTTTTCCAGATTGTGAGTAGAAATAATGGGAGGTTAGCTTATCAAAAATGAACATACAATTCATCAAGTGATGCTGCAGGATGCACTCTCTCTGCTCAAATTCAAAAATTGTGGATGGTTGGACTACTTTCTGAAACTAGATAGTTTCAATGAGGACATTGCTCTGGAATTTGCACAAACACTTTCTAATGGTAAGGAAAAGGTAAAAGGGGTAGAAGTTATAGCCACTGAGAAGAGAATTGCTGAAGTAATGAGTTTTCCTATTGAACGAGAGCCCTACCCTGCTTCTAGGGATGCTAGGTCAGCCAGGGCAGAATTCACTAAGTCTAGTGATCCTCCACTTGTTGTAGATAAGCAAGGAATAAGGAGAACTTCTCTGCTAGAAAAGTGGAAACAAGTTGTTGTCTACATTATCAAATATATTATCTGTGAGGGTTTCCAATCATGCCTTCATTCTATGCATTTTAAGCTTTTGAACCACATGAGGCATGGCAGAAGGATGAATGTGTCAAAAGTGTTGTACAACTTTCTTGCAATCATGGTAGTTGAAACACAAAAAGGTAGGGACAACTCTGTTTCCCATCACTGTTTGATAAAATTGTTAGTAGAAAAATCTTTACATGAAGTGTCTGGTATGTCATGGGAAGAATTTTTGAGCATTGATCAGTTCAAATTAGAAAATGAGGGTCCTAGAGGTCAGCCCCAAGCTCGTAGGGTTAGTAGGGGTGAGGGTTACTAAAACCACTCTTGGAGCTTCAACTTCTAGCACAAACCCTCCTGCAGTTGATTCAACAGTAGAAATTGGCTGCTTTGAATTAGAGTAATTAGATGAACAAAGTTCATCCTCAAAACCTAATGTCAATATTCTCCCTAAAACTCTACTTCGTACTAGGGTTGCCATTCAGAAAGAGGAAGCACAAATGAGAGAGGCAGAAATTAGAAAAGGGAAGGCTAAGAAGAAAAAAAAAAAAAAAAAAAAAGTAACACCTAGCCCTAGGAAATGAAAAGCTGATGACAATGGTCATCTTGCAGCCGCTGAGAAACATAAAATCCCTTAAAAGAAATCAAAACCAGCTAAGCCAACTACTGATATGCCTCTAAAAAGAATTCCTAGACTTAGGACACCTAGGAAGGAGACAAAAGCTCCTAAGGGGTAGGTAAATATATAAGTGGAAGAAGATTCTGAGGAAAAAACAAACATAGGGTTAGCAAAGCTTCTTGTTGTTGTAGAGCAGGTTGAAAATCAGGAACCACTGCAACCAGAGCAAGATGAACAACAAGAACCACTGCTATAACTTAGGGGAGTATTCAGGTTAGCATTAAAAAGTCTAAACAAAATAAACCCTAGCTAAACAATGAAGAACAATGGAAGAAAATAACATAAAAACAACGAACAATCTCACCAAGTATTCATATCCTCCATGAATCACCTTCATTGCACCTTCTCCATTTACTGCAAGTAGATATTTGCCCTCAGATTTTTGATGAGCAACCTATGACTATGACAATGTCCTAAGCAAATATTGACAGATTCTATCCTAAAGTTGCAAATACACTTTAACAATTGTAAGTACAAAGCAAGCCTAATGCCTAAAGCATAAAATTACAAAGTCAAGAGATGTCCAAATGAGGCCAAAATTGTGTTTTTATAGAAAATCCAATTTTAGATGAACGACCAAGATTCTCAGATGAGAGATTCCCTAAAATCAATGGTCGAAATTAAATGTGAAACCCACAATTAGGGTTAGGGCAACATTAGGGTGAAATTTGAAATGAAGGGCTGAGATTTTAGAAAAATCAAATCAATGGACAAGGTTGCATGTGACAAGAGAATATTAGGCACAAAAAAAGAGATTGTTGGAGAATCAAATAAATAATTTGAAATTATTTGATTTAAGTATTGAATTACCCTTTTGAATTAAAAATTAATTTAATTCAAAAGTGGTGGGACCATGTGATAGTAAATAATTATTTAATATTATTTACTTGAATAGAAAATTAGAAAGTGGACAATTTTAAATAAATGTCTTTATTTAAAATTAGAAAAAACCAAGGTGGACAATAATTAAATAAATTAAGGAATTTATTTAATTATAAGAAGACTTTAGAACTTAATGACGTATTTAAATAAATAAATAAAATTTATTTATTTAAATAATCAAGAAGATATAGTGGACAAGTGATAATTAAATAAATTTAAGAATTTATTTAATTATGGAAAGACATAGGAAATTAGTGGCGTATTTAAATAAAATAAATATTATTTATTTATTTAAATAATTAGGAGGAATAAAAGCCATAAATCAATTAAATAATTGAGAATCATTTAATTAATGGTTAAAATTAGACCATATGACATAATTAAATAAATTAATTATGTGAGAAGAAATATGGAGAAAATAAAGCTTGCAGGCCTAGGTCAATTTTATGTGTCTACATTTTCCCCTCTTTGTCATAATGTAGTTTGTCACATTGTGAGAAAGAAAATAAGTCAAAAAACATGCCCCAACGAAGGTACAAAGTATCTATGCCCCCTTGGGAAAATTTGTAAATTTTGGCCCGACACTAGAAAATTTTGCAAAGTATCTCAATAAGTCAATTTGATGACCAGAAAAATAGTGGCGCAATCAGTTTTGGATTTTGACATGTTTAAGGCAGTCAACGAGCTAGTCAAAGATGGTCAAAAGAGCCTCTAGTAATAAAGCCTTCAAGAAAATCCTAAAATTCACCTTATAACTAGTCTTCATTTGGGTGAAAAGTTAAATTCATTTTCACATTTACCTTTTGAAAATTGAGAGCTTAGAGAGAGAGGACCTCGTGCAAAGATGGTGATTCCAGTGATCGAGAATCACAAATTTCAAGTGTGGGCCTTTCGACGACTAGAGGGCACAAAGCCAGCAGTATGTACCCTATTCCCACTTTGTGATTTTCTCATTTTTTATGCATTTTTAAGAATTAAAAATTAAGATAACAGATGTGTCGCAATGCATCTGCATTCACGAAAGACACAATTGCATTCACATGGCATGCATTTGATGTGTTGTGATGCAAATGAAAGGGTCATGTTAGGTCTAGGTTTACAATGACACATTCACAGGCCGGTGAGACGCAATTGTCGAATCACAACGCAAGTGTTAGGTTTTGCAATGCAATCACCAAATTGAAGTGCAAATGTGGGACCATGCAACGTAAATGTTTTACAATGACACAACTAATGGAGGGAGCAATGAAAGTGCTTTGGAGTGGCGCATCTGTCAGGTCAAATGACGCAAGTGATGTATCACAATACAAACACTGGATGAAATGACACATTCAAGTTGGTGCAACACAAGTGAAGACAAAATGATGCATTTGACTTTGACCAGGGTTGACTTAGTTTAGCCTTAGTTTCTTAGATAATTTTGATTAGATAAAGGATAATGACGATGTTCAATGATGTGCTAACTCACGTTTCTATGTATGCAGAAAAAATTACCGCCTATCTGTACACGCAAGTTCAGGCCAACAATGTATGCATTCCTAGATCAACTGAGAGATGCAGAGCAAAGGAACCTAATGTGATTAGGTCTCTTTCACGTTACCTATATGCCCATTATCCGGACAAATAGGGGTCTACTGAAAGCACTTGCAAAGAGGTGGCACTCGGAGACCTACTCATTTCACTTGCCGATAGGAGAGTTGATTGTGACTCTCAAGGATGTTTATAGGATTCTTCACATTCTGATCAGAGGAGAGTGGGTAGTCTATGATCCGTGATAGGGACTCTAGGATATGACATAGTATTATGTGCATGATGACATCATGTAGCTAGGGATCAACGGTTATGAGATTAGGTGGGAGTTTATGGCCGAGCACTATAGCAAATGGGATGTGATGTTGTGCACTTTGATTGCTAGTGTACTGATTCCAAATCACCATGAACATGGCTTCCCAATCCTAACATTTTCTTTGATCAACGGGATCTTGGTTTGTCTCAATCTCAGACGGGGACAGGTAGTGGCAGTAGCAGGAGCCACAACAACTGCAATCAGAGTAGTGTGGGAGGATCCACATCATTTGGACAGTCTTCAGGGCATAGGTCTCATCACAGTCATAGGAACTCCTCAGGCCACAGATCCAGTCATAGTCATGGGTCAGTATCATCAGGACACAAGTCTCACCACAACCAACCACCTGTCATTGATCCACTAGCCTCACAGACCCAACTCGTCATGTCTTCGTAGATACCATTAGTGCCAGTCACAGAGCATCAGTCACCCCGCTCCTCACCTCGAGGGGATGAGAAGAGAACTTTCTAGGGAATTTGTTATCTTGTTGTTATGTTGGGACATTTGATATATTGACCATCGAGTCCGTGAGCTCTATTTTTGGGATTCCTTGAGACTCTATCCTATGACATGATTTTGAGATTATATATATGATGTAGTTTTGGCGCAGACTATATGCCATGTGTTATGTGATGATGCATTATGATTTTATTATGCTTATGTGATGAGTCCTATGATGATGCATTTATATGTTATGTGATGTATGCATTTATGATGGTTATTTATGATAAGATGCTATGATAATAGTATGTTATGTATGATGGTTATGTTATGATGATGATGATGATGATGATGTTTTGTATGTATGCATAATGTTGTATATGTGATGCCATGTTTATGATGATGGATGCATTGGTGTATGATTATGTATGTATGAATAATGCGACATGTGATGCTTTATGTTATGATCCTAAATGTGTATGCATTAGTGATATGTATGATGTATGAAAATATTCAATTCACTTTATATGTTATGTGAATGCAAATGCAACTAATGAGAATGACATGTATGTATGCTAACGACGTGAATTCCATATGTGAATGGATTAAATATTTAATGCACTAATGCAATGTCTATATATATATGATCATGTATGCAATTATTATTTTTTGTATGTCACAGGATATCATCCGGAGGTGAAAGAAGATAAATGACCAAACAAAAGGAGATGGATGTTAGTGTGGAGAAAGAATCCTTCAATATATTTCCAAAGAACTAATAAATTTTTCTCTAATCATCATTGGATGGATTATTGTAATGGCCAAAAACACCATGATATGACATAGATCAATGGTGTGCAAGGTCATACCATCACATGAAGCAAGCAATCACAGACAAGGATGATCATAACTCATACTAGGAGCTCAATTGCCCATCTTTTTGTCACAACCAACCACAAACAAGAAAGACAAGAAATACAAGCCATGAAATGTCATTGCTCCTATAAATCCTAATTCCAAGAAATCCTTAAGGAACTGGCAACTAAACCAAATATTTTATGAGGTGTGAAATGCTATGTCTCTTTTGCACAATTAGGGTCTTTCACCTAATGGAAAGAGATAGATCCCACACCAAAAATCTAGGTGGTTCACTCAAATAAAGGAATGTATAATGTAATTATGACTAAATTAAATGATCTAAATGTAGCTAATTGATAAAATTCATTGAATATGAATGCAAAACTAATGAAATATGCAATGTTTGAAAACATAGTGTGATATGCAGAAACACCTAAAAATGAATGTAAATTACAATAGAAATGGATGAAACTGAAAGTGTGCACCTGAGATCTTGATGGAGACTGGAAATAGCTTTTGGAATGCTGCTGATCTTGATTTTTAGGCCTGGTGGGACTCATTCACCATTCTAAGCGAATTAGTCCTAGTTCTCGAAAATTGCACCAGAGCCCGTTTCAGACAAATGGGTACCCAAAACTGCAGGAAATCCTATTCAAGCTTGGCAGTGGGACTCATTCAAAACTAATGGCCAATCAATCCACTTTTGAATTTCTAAAAATTCAAAAGTGGAAACTGTAGTCTCCAATCTGCACTTCGGCTCCTAACAGGTGTCCACCTTTGAAAGTCTGATTTCTGAATCTAAAAGTGTCTTTTGTTGATATTTTTCCTTAGACAATGAAGAGATGACTTGAACAACTTTGAAACTTGATCTTCAATGACTTCCAAGCCTTCAAGATTCCTAAATTTGCAAACACATAAGACAAGAGAGAGAAATGTTGAATGTTAGGGCATGGGGGTTTGCCTTGGTCAAACCCCTTTTTAGGTAATCAAACCAAAATGAGAAAATAATGTAATGAAGCATGAAATAATGGAGTTATTACCTTTCCATGATGATTGATCTTAGATTTCTATAGCAAAACATGAAGAATATGCCCTTGAATGTCTTTGGAAGCTATCTTAGTGACTTGCAATGTAAAAACCCTAACTTGCTTGATTTGAGATGAGAGATAAATGATGAATGAGTTGTGAATGAGTTATAAGATTATGAATTAAGGCTTAAATACATTATTTTATAGGCAATTAACCTTATTTTCCCATAAATTGGATCCCCAAGGCCAACATGAAGAAAAATTAAACTTAAAACTTAATTTTTCCCACTCAAAAGTCAAAATTGACCCAAATGGGACTCATTCGCCACCTTGGGAGAATCAGTCCCACATGGTAGGGAGTCATTAGCCACATATGGTCAATTAGTCTTGGAGGGGTCCATTTTCCAGCTAGGTTGTTGGGGAATGCATAAATTAGGTTTATATGATGACTTTGTTGGTTATTTGATCAAATTATGCCTCGAGATGCACAATATGGGGCAATAGGGGCCTATTAATAATGATGTAAAGGTTAATGTTGTGCAGAATTTTGCACACACACCCACTTGGGTAAAGGGACCCTCTTTTTGATTTCGATGTCTCTTTGACCTTTGGTTTTATTGGATTTCTCCTTTCAAGCTCTCTTGGGATGTTGGTCTTGCTAGTCTTAGTCTTGCCGAGGATTAAATTGATCAAACTTGCTTTTAATGGAAGTAAAGGTTTTCCACAGGTCAAAGATTTTCAGTTCACTGGATTTTTAGGGTCACAGTTCATCCTTTGTAAGTATTTGAATTTTCACAAGGATTCGGGTTTTACCTTGGATGGGATTTTTCTGCCTTAATTGGATTTTTTCCCCAAACTTCATGTCGAATCTCGAGAAGGAGTGAATAGTGCGATGGAATTAGGTATCACCAGTTGATTGATGCGGCGGTTTTTCCAAAATTCCATTTTGGGCTCGGGTTCGGTTCTCGATAATAATCTTGTCGTTCATTAATACTTTCGAGAATCGTCTTCTCCGGTGTGAGGTGTGGGTGGATTTAAGGCTTTTTGGGACTCTTTTGATTTCATTATTCATTTACTATTTGCTTTGGCGTTCGAGTTTATTCTTCTTGAGCTTTGGTTGTTGGATTCGAGCTGCTTGCATGTGGATTGCTTGAGCGCTTGTGTTGAGTATTTTCGTCGCTAGGGCACCCTATTTCGCAGTGACTTCCTCGGGTTCGAGCTTCATTCAGAGTTGATCCATGGTAAGTCATTACTGACTTCTCCTTTTGTTTGCACTTTGATCGAATCTTTTGAGTTGTTGATTGGTGGTTTTTTAGGTCCGCCCCTGCTTGTTTCATGATTATGTATTTATCGAATTAGGGTTTAACCTACCTTTTCATGGGTTTTATCACCCACACTGTGCATCCCTTCGTTTATCAATTGAATGTCGGGTATACTCCTGTCGCTAGGTGTTTCTGTTAGGGCCTTGCCTTGTTGGCGCGTAGTCTACTATATTTTGTGAAGGTTAGGGTTTTGGTATATTTGCCCGGATTTGTTGAGTTTGGTGGAGTTGTCGCTACTTTCATGTCTTGCATTTAGCTCAACCCTGTTCGTAGCTTGTGAGATCCCGATGTGCTTTAGCTTGATCATTTCGAGGGATAGTATTTGAAACATCGAGCTTTCCCAAGCTTTCATGGCGGAGGTCTGGTTATTGAATTTAGGGCATCATTGTTTCATCATGGGGATCAGTCATTTGAGAGTTTTGGGAATTCAAATTTAGGTACAATCGAAATCCGACTTATTGGGATTGATTTTATGTCCATTGGAATCCGAATAGGGAGGTTTGTATGATCATTCGGTTAGTCGTTTGCGCGTTAAACGATCGTCGGGTTTCTGAGGTATCCGCGGAATTTCTGCGCACCCGGATTTTCCCGGATTCTACCATTTCCTCGGAGTATGATGAGTTCTGGAATTTTGAGCTGCCCGCGAAAATCCGACCTATCCCTATTTTTCTGATTTTCTGCCTGGTTCCACTTCTTTTGATTTTCAAAATTTTGGTAATGAATTAAATGTTAAATGATGATTTCTTGTTGCCAAATGAATGAATCTTATAATAATCACGCATCTCTTTTTTCCATATTAATGATTTATTTGATGAATGATGTCTTGACCGCAGAAGTCCGTCTGGGTCGGATTTCTCCGAATTCTGCCTGACCGGATTTTCCCGGATTACTTCATTTTCCTAGATTTTTGGGATTAATGATTAATGATTGATCTTAATTGTTTCATGTGATTTCAAAGCTAACCTTTGATTGAAATGTAGATAATGATGAGATTTTCATGAGGTCCTTTTGTGAATGCAAGTTGAATCAAGCAAAGCAGTAGCAGGAAAGGTCAAAGGTGATACAGAGGGGTCCTCAATTACAGATGCAGAAAGGTTGAGGCTGGATACAAAGAGTCAGTTGCCAGACAGTAAGATAGCTTCAGTTTGGTCTGAGGTCTCCGACACCAATGTAGGAGCATGGAGATATGAAGAATTCAAGGAAAGGACAGCTCAAAAAGATTTATCAGCCCTGACCAAGGGAATGATGAAGTCCGGACTGGTCCATGTAGCATGATTCGCTTTTGTGGTTTAGTGCTATGAATTTATATTGGAGTGTGCCCGAAAATATGACTTTGATATGCAGAGGGTTGTTAGCACTGAGGGAAGAGTCTTGGCAAACTTCAATCCAGTTTCTATTGCCTAGGAATTTGATATGCCAGACTTACCATGTGTGTGTGCCTTGGACATGGAATTAGCTAGGACTTACTATGAAGATGAGCCTACTAAGGCCCAACAAATGGTCAATTCCTGGTTAGAGAAGCCGAAGTCTCATTTTTCCAAGTTGCCCAAGCAGTTACATAGGATCAAGTTTAGACAAGATATATATGATGCAATCACACTGTTGAGTAGGGTGGCCGGCTTAAAGAGTGCTGGGCCATTGGAAAATTGGATGGTGCACGTTATTAACTGGATTGAGCAAGGTATTAATTACCACTGGGCAGGGCTTATTAGTGCAATGATTGACAGGCAGCTAAGAGATGTGTTGGAGACAAAGAAATTTACCATGTCATCTTATGTGATATATGTGTTGGCAAGATTTTATCCATACAAGGGTTTGAATCCAAAAGGAACATTTGGATAGGATATCATCTATGAGATATACCCTGAATTGCACCTACGAAATCAGAATTATAGAAGAGCAAATGATGCATTGACAATGCATATTACTAGGTTGCTCCAGAACGCAGAGCATGTGAGAATATTTGATGGAGCCAAGGAGCTGATCAAAAAATACGGAGCCTAGTTTATACAATTCCCCACCTTCTCTTATATCAGAATTGACGGATGTCAAACTACTCCATATAGATTGCCAAGATATCCTACTGACCACATTGTGCTATTGGAGGTTACCAGGCAGATATGTGACTTTGATGCTATTGTTAAAAAGGAAAAGCATAAGACAGGGTTTGGTGGAGATTTCCCTTTAAGAATTGGTATAAGTGAGGTTTGCCCTTCAATCCAATCAGCTCATGCATCAGGAGAGGAGTTGAGTGCTTTTGGCTTCTGTTTCCATTCTAAGAGGACAAATTTTGACATTACTGGAGAAGCGCAGAAGAAGGCAACTAAAGAATATCACCACAAGGATGATCTAGAGGATTACTGGGAAAAAATCAAGGATGACTTTAAGGTAAGGAAAAAAAGGTACTCTAGGCTTCCCATTGATGTAATTAGAATGTACAATGTCAAGTTGATCCCTGATCAGTTAGAGGACGACGGGAATCTGGTCCAAGATCATGCATATGAATCAGTCATGGACAGATCCATTGGGGAGATAAATTGGTTAGAAAATGAGATTACTGAGCTGGAAGAATTAATGGCTCCTGTTATGAAATTTACCAAGTCTTGGTTGAAGCACAAAGTATGGGAATTGGAAAGCGAGAAGGTACCTTGTACCTTTAATTTAATGGGAGATTTGAATGCGCATTCCACCTCAGAGGAATCCGGTGAGGATGATTCCAAAAGAAAAACTAAGGTAAGCTCACCTTTTAAGATCAAAATCAAAGCTCCTAAGGATAAGGTGGATCCTCATGTGGTTGATGTGGAGAGTTCAGGAGAGAAAACCAGGGTCTATTCAAGAAGGTCCAGAACTCCATCTCCTAAGGAGACCATGCAGAAGATAGATCCTCTTCCAATGGCGTCCACTATAGAACAATAGAAAGATACCTCTCCTCATTCGGACGTACGGCCGGAATAACTCATGAAAACCTGAAACTAGTGAGGGGAGAACCATTCAAGGAAGGAGAACTCTTTGGTGTAGCAGCTGAGCTTGAGGTCAAAGATGTGGAAATGCACCCTTCTCCATTGGTGCATTATGAGGATTCTCTTGCAAGTAGCAAAGATAACAGATCCCCTAAGAAGGAGGATGTCCCTGTTAAGACCTCATCACCCCTGCAAGAAAAAGAACCCGAGTTGGGGAATCAAGGTGATCAGTCTCCTAAAAAGAAAAAGGACGAGACAGTGGAACAACATGAAGAGGTCAAGAAAGATGAAGTCCAGGTGGATCCTGTTGTTCCAGATTGGTTAGATAAAGAAATTAGGAGGAAGCAGGTCATTATTGAGGATGCATCTCTCAACTGGGACAAAATGTTGGCTAAGATTGGAAAGGCAAAGAAGAAGAAGGCAGCCAAGGTGGTTTCAAAGATCAAAAGGTATGAGGATAGTAATAGGGTTATTCATATTTCTACCCGCTGGCGCTAATAAAAGCCAAAGATGGTCGCCCGGGTAAAATTATAATGTACAGACTATCAATCTTGGGCCTGCTTCTCTAGAGCAAGATATTGAAGAATATGAGGGGTCCAGTGCAGTAATCATTGGTAGGCTGAGGAAGGAAACACAGTCCAAACATGAGCTAAAGAAGGAAAATGAAAGGCTAAGGAAATGTTTAGAAGATTTAATGAAGCCTTTGCAATCTTTTCACCCGTCTTCTTCTGCTGATGCTGGTTTCTTGCCCAAGGAAACCATCTCTGAAATAGAAAGGATGAAAGCTTCTACCAAGGCTTCAATAGATTGGTTGAAGGAGGTACAAACCAAGGGAGATAATGTAATAAAAGAGATCCTTTCAACTGGAAAGGATGCAATAATGGCTAAGGATTTACTAGAGCACATTTTATCTCAGGATAAGGAGGATGTTGATCTTTTATTTCAGAAAGCTAAAGCAATCATGGAGTATGGTAAAGATCAACTGGTTACTGATGCAATCCTTCCTTCATCTCGGGTTAATGAGCCTTGGGAATGGTTTGAAGCCCTGCAAGTCCGACAGAAGGTCATCAGAAAGATCTACAAGCAAAAGAAGCAAATAGATGGTAGATTAACCAATGCTTATGATGGATGTATAGCATTCTTTGAAATAATGACTGGCAGGAGGAAGATCACTCCTAAATATCTGAGTTTGGAGCAATTAAGGGAATGGTGGCATGATGTCTATGCCCCTGATGTTGAAAAATCTCTGACAGGGCACCAATTGGATGATGCAGCTACTTACTTAGCTGTGATGGACAAGTACCAAGCGCATAGGGGTGAGTGGGATAAAATTGTTAAGCAGTCAAAGGAAGAAATTGGCTCCATTGAATGTCGGCTCAAAATCCTACCCTTGCCACTTGTTGCTGAGTTGGATAGAGTGTTTTTGAAGGTTCATGAATCACTGGATCAGAACAAGGATAAGGGAGGCGGTAGTTAATGCCAACTTTGAGATTTGTGCTTCCCTATTATTATAGGGTGTGTGTTGATCCGAGCTGCATTGAGGAAAGTGTTTGGGCCGACCTTGATGATGTATCAGCATTTAATGTGTGCCTTATCTTGAAATTCTTGAGGCTGACTTATTTTGACTATTTTATTTTGTAAATGTTTGGCTGGGCCGACATGTTTGAGGATTCTCTATAAAGGGCATTTCTGCCTCATTTGTAAGGAGTTAGTTAGACAGATAATAGAGAC
>VDFB02281492.1:871277140-871544369 GCA_007258455.2 Sequoia sempervirens | reverse complement strand
TTCATTCTACAAAACTCAAATTTAAGTCAGCTCAAAAATTAGAAGAAGCTACCAAGGTGAGAAGAATGCTCAAGAAAAATCTAGTGGTTCGAAAGAAAAATATGATGAAGAGTGAGTATTTTCCCCCTCCTGATTTTTCCCACAGCTTGGTGGGGTAAAAGTTGAAAATTTGACGGGACCATGATCGCCACAAAAAATGGGCCTTGGGGGGGGCTATATATACCCGAATGGGCCCCTAGAAGGGTCATTTTCACTATTCACTATGAGAGTTTTGTTATCTTTTATGAGAGAAAATCCAACAAAATGCCTCGCAGATGACAGTTGGAGGACCCACATATTGAGAAACTACATCAGGCAGTTGTCAAGAGGCATACAGTTGATCAGGTGAGTCCGAAAAACCTCTTTTTCGCATTTTATAGCAATTTTTTATTACTTTTTGAAAAATTGTAGCACAAGCATCCTGGTGGCATCAAAGCGTCCTGTCGACATGTTGGCATCCTGCCTACACGCTGGGGGCCTTTGGCCATGCTATGGTTTTCCATACGCCTTGGTGTCCAACCAGCTTTCAATGGCGGACCTCAGACATAAGCACGGCGCGCATGACACGCGTACTTCCCAAAGGTCACACTTAGAAAAAATATGCTATAGAGGTTAGAAGATTTTGATTTAGAGAGATCTAACTTGAATCTTTTGTTTTCATTTTGTAGAAATACCCCAAAATGAGAGAGAATGGCGACAGATGGGTTCTATGGTTGATCCATGACCAAGCGCAACACATGTCCCTGAACGAGGATGTTGGAAAACAACGATATACTGAGAGGGGGTGAATCAATAGATATTGAAATTTTTACCTCTCAACTCTTAATGTAGAATAACTATGTGAATTCTTAATGTGCAAATAAAAAATTAATAAGAAAACACTTGAGAGAGCATACATGCAGTCAACACATAACACCAAATATACATGGAAAACCCAAGGTTGGGAAAAACTACAATGAGAAATGTTGCTAGGATCTAATATCCTAATCCAACCTCACAAGCTTGAAATTCAATTACAGTACTTTAAGGGAACCAACCCTATGGAGACACCAATCTCCTTATTTTAGGAGCACCCACTCCAAGGAAGTACCCACTCCCTAATCTGAACACCTACCCAGATATCTGATGGCACACACCAATCAAATTTACAATGTTGAATATTACCATTTTAATGACAATTCTATGTTGCAACTTATTTGTAACTGCACTTAAATGTATGTTGCATGCTCTGCAACACTCCTACGCAACACCTCTTTATCCGTCCTACATTTGAACACCTTGTTTTCTACATTTACTACTTGCTCAACACCACATCCCCTTTTTTTGTAATACAACAGTTTGAATGACCAGAACCCAAACAAAAAGCACCAATACAATCAAGGGTTTAAAACCAAATATAAATCTAGAGTTGAATTCCTAATTTTTGTTTGGTTCAGCTTATTCAAGCATAGTGCATTATTTCTCTATAATCTCGTTCACTTCACTTTGTCACTTCCAACACTTCTTCTCAATTGCTTCACTCTCTCCTTATCGACTACTACACACACTATCTCAACAACACAGTCATGTCTCTTTTCTTTGCTTAACTAGTTAACACTACCTTGAGCCGTACACCACTAACTGAATGTGACTTGATGCAACGATTAGGGTTTTTGTTATTTCTTCTTTACAAAGCATACACCAAACAAAAAGAAACAATACAATCAAGGGTTTTACACCAAATATAAATCCAGAGTTGAATTCCTAATTTTTATTTGGTTCAGCTTATTCAGGCATAGTGCATTCTTTCTTTGCAATCTTGTTCACTACACTCTATCGCTCCCAATGCTTCTTCTCAATTGCTTCACTCTCTCCTTATCGACTACTACACACACTATCTCAACAACACAGTTATGTCTCTTTTCTTCGCTTAATCAGTCAACACTACCTTGAGTTGTACACCACTGATTAAATGTCATGCACCACTAACTGAATGTGACTTGATGCAACGATTAGGGTTTTCATTCTTTCTTCTTTACAAAGCATACACCACATCGAGCCATACCCACATTAAATTCTATCTCACAGAGTCTTCTAAGATTGGCGATCTATAAATCCTAAATTGGATACGCATTTAATGAATTCTTTTGTGCATAATATTTTAACCCAATCTCTATTCGCGTAGCACTTTGTGTCGTCGTTCTGCAACTCAAATCACTAATGAAGTCAATTTTGAGGGTAGGTAGACCAATTGATTTCATTCCTTTGGTCGGTTTCCAGTCAGAAACCACTTTCATGGACTTAACCATTTAAAACCACCATCGAATTCTGACCGTTGATTTTGTCACTCTGCGCCACAATCCAAGGTTCTCCATTCGTTGTCACCCTTTAAAACATGGTGCAGGAGCACCAACACCATGTTAACAAAAATTTGAATATGTGAAGGCTTGTTAGGTTGTCAATAGGTGAATCTAGGGGTGTGTTTAGTTTACTTATGTTAAATAAGGTCTGAAAGACCATTCTTTATGTAATTGGGTGGATTTTGAGTCATTTAGGGCGGTATATCAAAAGTTGCACAAAAATACAAAATGTTGTTAAACAAAAGTTGTCAAAAAATAGATTAGGTAATATGAAGGGATTAGTAATTTAAAGGGAAATTAGAGGATTTGGACCGTTGGTTTTTTATCTGAAAATGTATTTCAAGGCCTCAAAAGGCTCGAGCATCTGTTGTTGAAGAATGTGTTGAAGTTTCAAAGCAATAACAATGCTTATTTTTGTAGATTTTTTGTGTTTTCAGAACTTCTCTGTAATTGTACAACCCCGTACACATAAAAAATGCTCAAAAATTCTTTGTTTCTGGTAGGAAATTGAAATAGCTCTCTTTTGAATCCATTCTAAAGGTCTAACAGTTATTTAGGAAGGAGATTTCCTTTTTTTTTGTAACTGCCTGTAGCAAGCTAGTGAGGAGTCAGTTTGCATCAAAAATGATAAATTGAGTCATTCCACTTACTCTCTAATCTGTACCTTGGTGGAATGACTCCTCCTAAGTTAGATTAGTTTTTTTTCTTTGTTTTTAATGTCAGTGGAGTTAAGTTATTGATTTGGAGGGGTGCCCTAGGGCTAGGAAATGTGTTTTCCCTTGAAGAAATGTTTTACCAAAGAAGGGTTTTGATGAATTGTTGAGGTAAATGGTTTTGTGAAGGTTTATAAAGTCTGTACAAACCTTATTGAAGTTGTATGATGCATTGGTTATGTTTTGTAAGCCCGAAATAGTGAAGTTCCTGAAAACCCTAGTGTTTTGCAAGAAAATGGAGGGTTTGGTGGATCAGTGAGTTAGAGGCCTTAAATCTAAGAAGTGATTGAAGATTTTTTGGTTTTGTGTCACAAATTAACTCTTTCAAAAGCGTTTGGGTGAAAACCAAGTGTTTTGAAGGTACTTCATTGAAAAAAAAGGGTTAATTTAGTAGCCTCAAAACAAGGCAATTTAATGAATCTCCATGTTGTGTCAAAGAAACCTTAGGTGATCTGTTGGGATAAGGTGTTTGGGTCTGTGGAAATGCTTAATTTATGTTTAGTAGGCCATTGTACAGCCTTCTCTAAAATATAATTGCATTTGTTGTGTTTTGAGGGCTAGAAGCCTCTTGTGAGTGGTTTTTGAAATTTGGGTGATTTGTGATTTAAGGGTTGATGTCTTGTTGAAGTCTGATCAATTTGAGTCTGATTGTGAGTGTCAACCACCTTGCTTGCATTAGGTTGTATCAGAGTTCAGGGAGAAGGTCTCTTTCATTTCATTTTGCAAGTTTGAAGATAGAAGGTGAGAAGACAAGTTTGAGAAGATGCCTCTGAAAGGTGTTGGTTTTGCTAGAGAGTTGCAGGATCTGAAAGAGAAGCATGCTAAGCTTTTGGAGTCACATAATACAGTGTTGGCAAGGCTTGCTACCTTGGAGACAAAGAAAAGGAGAGATGAGAATGAAGAGAGTGAAATAGAGGAAGATGATGATGAATATGAAGACATAGATGAAGAACTAGACCCTGAAGATCAGAGGATGGTTAAGATGCTCAAAGCAGTTAAAGGTGATTCTCATAAGGTAAAAGTTGGCCTTCCTGTGTATGGTGGTAATTTAAATGAAGAAGAATTGCTTGATTGGATTGTTGCTATGGATAATTACTTTGAAATTGAAGACATTTTAGATGAGTAGATGGTGAAGTTGGAAAAAACAAAACTCAAAGGTCATGCTATTTTATGGTGGGACTATGAACAAGCAGAAAGAAGAAAACAAGGAAAATCAAGGATTACCTCATGGGACAAGATGGTGCAAAAACTGAAAGGTAAGTTTCTTCCAAAGGATTAGGAAGTTCAATTGTATAAAAATTTGCAAAGTCTGAAACAAAAAGATCTAGATGTCAAGTCCTACACTGATGAATTTTACAAACTAAGCATAAGGTCAAGAAGGGATGAAGATGAGGCTAAAAAGGTGGCTATTTATCTAGGTGGTTTGAGATTTAATATAACATATGATACTTGTTGTTGCTAACCCAAATTCTATAGAAGAATTTTTTCAATTAGCAATTAAGGTGGAGGAAAAACTTAAAAGGAGACAAGAGAAATCAGTTAGAGGAAGAGGTGCTACTAGTGCAAGAGGGAGAGGAAAAATCCCTACACCAAAACAGCCATTGGAAGAAAAAGAAGAAGAAAATAAAGGTAAAGAGAAAGGTGTTGATACTAGGGGAGGTTTTAGACGTAGAGGAAGGTTTAGTGGTGGTAGAAACACTAATGATTTTGTAGGGATATGTCATACTTGTAATGACTATGGCCATCCATCTTGGAAGTGTCCTGAAAGGGTTGGTAGTTCATCAAGTGGAGAAAAAAGGATTGATAGGAAAGAACAAATCATCCAAGAAGAGGAATGTGAGAGAAATCATTCTACAATTTTGAGAGCTACTCCTGAAACAGGGGAGATGTTGATGGTGAGGAAGACAGTATTGAAGGCAGCAAAAGAGGTGGAGCCCTTGCAAAGGAAGAGTCTTTTCAAAACTAATTGGAAGTGCAAGAATAAGGTATGTAGATTTTTCATTGATTCTAGATCTATAGAGAATATGGTGTCTAGTGAGATGGTGAGTAAATTAAATTTGCAAAAAGTACCTCATGAATTGCCTTACAAAGTGTCATGGTTGAGTGATGGACAGTCTTTGTTGGTTAATAAAAAAGTTGTGGTAGATTTCTAGATTGGAGGCTATAAAGATAGTGTAGTTTGTGATATTCTTCCCATGGATTGTTTTCACCTACTCCTAGGTAGAACCTGGCAATATGATAGGTGATCCTGGTATGATGGAAGAGAGAACACATTCACAATAGTGAAGGATGGATGCGAGTTTGTTTTGACTCCACTTGTGGAAGATGTCAAAGGTAAAGCAAAATTGATTATGTGTGGGAAAAAGGAACCTGTGAATGTTTTGGAAGAAGACAAAGAAATGGGTACTTCAGAAAGTTCAAGGTTTGAGAATACTGAGAAAGTGGGTAGGAAGGTTGATTTAGGTCTATTGACAGTGAATTTGAATAAGAATGTTTTGGTAGGATCCATTATGTGTCCTTTGGTTGAGAGTAAGGGTGGAAAGAAAGTAAAATTTGCAGGCACAATAAGGTATAAATTTGACAGTATAGTGGTTGATAAGTCTAATAATACAAAGGTACAAAAGGTTGAAAAAATAGTAAGGCTAATGATAGGGATGTAGGGACAAAATGGATAAGTGAGTAAGGGCAGTTGCAAGTATGGAGATGAGGTAAGGGTAAATTCAATTCAAGAAGACTTTGAAAAATGTTTGTTTGTGGATGGGAAGGCAAAGATACAAACAAGGTTAGAACAAAGGACTGGTAAAAATCAGATACCAGGACTGATGACAAAGATAAGGGCACATTTAATTCAAACATTGTCAAGAATGATGAAGAAGCAGGGCAGATCATGAAGACTCGGTATGTGGACCAGTGGAAGGTGTTTTTCAAATCAAAGATCATATGGAGTAAATATGAAGCATGGAAGAATAAAGACAAGGCACAACTCTTGTTGCAAGAGTTCTTTTTCTGTGGGGGTGTATGGTGCAGGAGCACCTACACCTTGTTAACAAAAATTTGAATACTTGAAGGCTTGTTAGGTTTTCAGTAGGTGAATCTAGGGGTTTGTTTAGTTCACTTATGTTAAATAAGGTCTAAAAGACCATTCTTTATGTAATTGGGTGGATTTTGATTCATTTAGGGCGGTATATCAAAAGTTGCACAAAAATGCAAAATGTTGTTAAACAAAAGTTTTCAAAAAACAGATTAGGGAATATGAAGAGATTAGTATTTTAAAGGGTAGTTAGAGGAATTAGACCATTGGTTTTTTATTTTAAATTGTATTTCAAGGCCTCAAAAGGCTCGAGCATCTGTTGTTGAAGAATGTGTTGAAGTTTCAAAGCAATAATGCTTATTTTTGCAGTTTTTTGTGTTTTCATAACTTCTCTGTAATTTTTGAAGTTATATTAGTTGTTTTTCTTTTGTTTTGAATGTCAGTGGAGTCAAGTTATTGATTTGGAGGGGTGCCCTAGGGCTAGGAAATGTGTTTTCCCTTGAAGAAATGTTTTACCAAAGAAGGGTTTTAATGAATTGTTGAGGGAAATGGTTTTGTGAAGGTTGAGAAAGTCTGTACAAACCTTATTGATGTTGTTTGATGTATTGGTTATGTTTTGTAAGCCCGGAATAGTGAAGTTCTTGAAAACCCTAGTGTTTTGCAAGAAAATGGAAGGTTTGGTAGATCAGTAGGTTAGAGGACTTAAATCTTAGAAGTGATTGAATATTTTGTGGTTTTGTGTCAAAAATTAACTTTGTCAAAAGTGTTTGGGTGAAATCCAAGTGTTTTGAAGGTACTTCATTTGAAAAATAGGGCTAATTTAGTAGCCTCAAAACATGGCAGTTTAATAAATCTCCATGTTATGTCAAACAAACCTTAGGTGATCTATTGAGATAAGGTGTTTGGGTCTGTGGAAATGCTTAATTGATGTTTAGTAGGCCATTGTACAGCCTTCTCTAAAATATAAGTCCATTTGTTGTGTTTTGAGAGCTAGAAGCCTCTTGTGAGTGGTTTTGTAAAGTTGGGTGATTTATGATTTAAGGGTTGATGTCTTGCTGAAGTCTAATCAATTTGATTCTGATTGTGAGTGTCAACCACCTTGCTTGCATCAAAACACTACTGTCGAATGATTCTTCCTTTAAACAAGCATCGTCGATCTTTGTCTATAGCACATTACCGTATCGGTCTAAGTCACATTGGGGTCATGCCGATAGATTCCCTTCTCTTCAATAAGATGTCTTCCACCTAAGTATCCACATCATCTCCATGTAATTCACAACAAGGGTGTGAATTTCCAAAATGATCAATTGAGCTTCACCACACATCACCAAATATCTTCATTATTCCCATGACAGGTCCCACCAAGAGATGTCCATGCATTGCGGTATCAAAGGGACATCCAAGTGGCTCCCAGTGAGATTCACCTTTCACTCCAACGAGGTCCCTAGAGGGATATCGAAGGGATCGATAAAAGGGTCTCTTTGAACTCCACTAGTAACTTCAATGAAGAGCCATCGATATATCGAGGGGACACCAAAATGCCTCTCTCTAAATCATCATTGTCTTGTTGATAGCTCCACCATTCTTCATATGCCACCACATATCTTCAATTTCATCATGACACATCTTCAATCATCACCACATGTACATAGTTGATGTCATCTCCAAGATCCATTGACTTCGTGCACCGTCTGAACTTCTTGCTTGCAATCGTTGAATTTCCAAGGTCAAATCTCCACCATTGATCAAGCCATCATCGCCATGTGTCGAAGAGACATAAAACCTACTCTCTCTAAAAAAAATTATCACCCTGACCACTTCACAACAAGGATGTGAAGCGAGAGATCGCCATATCGAAGAAATTGATAAAGCAGTCATGCCAAACACACAATGTCACCTCGATGTGATCCACAAACCTCGACATCCACACATCGCAACATCGAAGGAACTCCTACTTGAATCATGCTGACATTTGACCATCACCTCGAAACAAATGTATGAACACCACTAGTTGGAAGGCTAGACACACAAGGCCGATCATTGAATGAATGTAATTGGCTTAAGTTATCACTTAAGCAACCTACAACCACTAGACACAAGTCACTGACAAAATAGAAATCTATTTGAACCCCATGACTACAGCAACCTTAGGGTTTAAGTGATAAACCCTAGCATCACCCGAGAGCAGAAATAATTCAACCTGAGTGTATCTTTCAACTTATGAACCTGTAAGGCACATTTCTGGAAAGCTCTCAAAAATTCCATCATGAATCTAACCTCAATTTCACCATAGTTCTCACCTTTTGACATCAATAACAAGAATATGCCAAAAATCTCCCCCTTTGTCATTGATGGAAAAACTCTAAATGTTCAAACAAATTGTAACAATAAAGCTTTGTGCCAATAGGGTTATTCATGCAGCAACTCCCCCTATGACATACATCTCCTCTTTGCTCATCATGCTCCTATTATGAGTATTTGCATCATTTCCCCCTTTAACATCAATGGAAAATGGCACACTCCCCCTTAGAATAGGCTCCCCTTTTGACTAACAATACAAATAGAAAGAGGGAATTCTAAACTCTACAACCATCAAGTCATTAGAAATTTGTAAAACAAGAGTTACCTAACTTGATCATGCTCTCCTTGTCCAGGGTTAAGGAAATAATCAATGAAGCTCCCCCTGGATGTATGTTGTATTATTAATTCTTAGCTATATATGATGGGGGAGAAATTAGTCACAGCTTCTACCTTAGGTATTCAAACTACTCTGTGAGAAGAGGCTTGGTGAATATGCCACTTGTTCCTTTGTAGGAACATACTCCATGTTGACTTCCTTTTCAACAACATTTTCTCTGATGAAATTATATTTAATTGATATATGCTTGGTTCTAGAATGCATCATTGGATTCTTTGAAATGTTGAAAGTACTTGAGTTATCAGAAAGAATGGAAATAAGCTCTTTTTTAGCCCACTTTGATGTCCTTTAAGTTTTGCTTCATACATAAAATCTAAGTACAACATATAGCTACTGCAATATATTCTTCTTTTGTTGTAGAAAGAGTAACAAACTCTTGTTTCTTACTCATCCATGACACAAATCTGTTTCCTAGAAAGAAGGCTCCTCCACTAGTGCTTTTCCTATCATATACACTTACAACCCAATCAACATCAGTATATGTGTTCAAGGTAAAATCTTTGCTTTTGGGGTACCACATCCCATAGTTAGCAGTACTTTTAATGTATCTAAAGATTATCTTCATTGCGTTGACATGAGACTCTTTTGGTGCAGCCTGAAATATTGCAACCATACATATTGCTTGCATAATATCTAGTCTTGATGCAATTAAGTATAGCAAACTTCCTATCATTGACCTATACAGAGTCTGATTTACTTCAGGTGACTCATCTGATTTACTCAATTTACAACTAGTTATCATGGGGGTACTGATTGGTCTATTGTCTTCCATACCAAATTTCTTGAGCATTTCCTTAGCATATTTGGTTTGAGATATGAATATCCCATTATCATTTTGTACAATTTTTAGACCAAGGAAAAATGACAACTCTCCTAACATAGACATTTCAAATTCATCTTCCATATGTGTACCAAATATTTGGCACATTTTATCATTGCTACCTCCAAATATTATATCGTCTACATAAATAACAACTATCATGTGCTCACCTTCAGATTTGAAATAGAAGTTGTTGTCTTCACACACCTTCTTGAAACCTTGGTGCTGAAGATATTGATCTAATCTAGAGTACCATGCTCTTGGTGCTTGCTTCATCTCATACAAATCCTTCCTCAATCTACAAACATAATCTTCTTCTTCTAAAAGTACAAAAACTTCTAGTTGTTCAATGTAAACTTCCTTTTCAAGGTTTCCATTCAAAAATGTTGATTTAACATCCATTTGATATACCTTGAATCCCTTGTAAACTGAGAATTCAAGAAACATTCTTATGGCTTCTAATCTTGCAACTAGTGCAAATGTTTCTTAAAATTCAATTCCTTAAGCTTGTGCATATCCTTTGCACACTAACATTGCCTTATTCCTAACCACAGCTCCATCTTCATTTAACTTGTTTCTAAATACCCATTTGGTACCAATAACATTTTTGTTGCGAGGCCTAGGAAACAACTCCCACGTTTTGTTCTTCTCAATCTGATTTAGCTCTTCCTCCATCACCTTTATCCAACTTTCATCCTTGTTGGGTTCAACAAATATTTTTGGTTCAATCTGAAACAGGAGAGAAAAATTCACTTGTTCCTTGCTTCTTTGAAGTCTTCTCCTTGTCTGAACACCTTCATTCTTGTCACCAATTATTTTTTTTACAGGATGATCCTTTTGCACATACTTTGCAGGGGCTCGTTCAATCTCCTCCTCTTCCTCTTCTTATTGTTCCTCTTCTTTGACTGTTGGACCTACATCAACTTCTAATTCAACTTCAAAATTATTTCTATTGGGATTATGTTGATTTGCATTTTCATCAATTTTGACATTGATGTTTTCCACAATCTTGTGCAGCCTCTTATTGTAGCACTTGAAGGATTTTCTTTGAGTGGAATATTCTAAAAATACTCCTTCACCACATCTTGATTCAAAACTTCCCAAGTCTTCATCTTCTCTTTTTATATAGCATTTGTTGCCAAACACCATAAAGTACTTGACTAATGCATGCTTTCTATACCACAGTTCATATGAAGTTCTGCCACTGTTTTCTCTTAGCATTGCTCTGTTCTGAATATATACAGTAGTATGAACTGCTTCCTTCCAAAAAGTATTTTCCAAATTTGCCTCATTTAACATGGCTCTTGCCATTTCCTTCACAGTCTTGTTTCTTCTTTCTACTACACCATTTTGTTGTGGTGTTCTTGGTGTCGAATATTGTCATTTAATTCCATGATTTTCACAATAATCTTTGAATTTACTTGATGTAAATTCTCCTTCTTTTTCTGATCTTAGGCACTTAATTCTTCTCCCAGTCTCCTTTTCTACCAGTTTCCTAAAAATTCTTAAACTTCTCAAATGCTTTAGCCTTCTCCTTGAGAAACATTATGTTGGAATTATGGAGCCTTGCAACATGAGCATGAAGTATAGATGATTTGTGTTGGTTGTTCTTGTGTTTTCATTGATGTCAACATGGTGACAACTGTACGGGAAGTTTATGTAGTTTACCTGTAGTGTTCTTTTGTGATAAACCAGTGCGTTGGTTTTTGAGTTAAACCAGTGCGTTGGTTTTTGAGTTCGAAATTCACCATAAGAAAAGATATGACTCTAATCTCTTAACCATGTTATCATGTCTCATTTAGATAGCTATATCCTAGATCTTGAGAAGTTTTGGGTTGTGAGCAGAGAGTTATCACTGACAGATTTTAACCTTGTATTTTACTGTTGTTCTCTGCCTAGCATATTAGTGTGGGAGACTTCGCATTTTCTTAAGGAGAACATTCTAATGTTGCAATTCTATTGGTAGTCTCTATGATGGTAGTATGATGAGAAATTAATGTAATATCAGATCTGGAAGATGTTTTCTTTGAGGATTTTATGTTGGTTTGGAGTTTTCTATGAATTAAGTTCTAGTCTTGGCCAACCTAACATATGTAATATACTAAGGAGACTAGTTATACTTTATGGATGTTAGTTGAATTGATATAATGCAGTACATGGACAAAAATGTTTTAAATCATATATGGTGCTAACAAGAGTTTTTTTGATTATTTTTCTTTCATCTAATTAGGCCAACCTAATTGATGAATGAGATATACTTGTATATATATAAGATTTTTTGAAGAGAGAAAGTGAGAGAGAGAGGGTGTGTGGTGTATGGTGAAGAAGTGTAAGGTGTGAAAATGGAAAAAAAAGGAAGAGAAGTATGGTGAAGTGTGAAGAGGATCAAGGGATAAGTAAAGATGTGAGCCTAAATGATTTATCAATTGAGGATCAAAACAAAATTGTTGAGCGACTGTTGTGAAAGGAAGTTCTTCTTATTTAGAGCTTCATTGGAACTAATCCCTGCACATTAAAGGTGTATTCTATCAATTCATACTCTTGGAAATGAGCCACAATCTTTGTATCTTGGAAATTATCCATCTTTTGTATTCAAGCTATGAGCCTTTCAAAGATAGTGAGTACTGGTAGTGAGTCCCATAATATCTTGTATCTAGATATAATATATTGTGAGTTAACCCTCACCGTGGTTTTTCCCTTCTTTGGGTTTTCCACGTAAAAATCCTAGTGTTCATGTGTGTTGTTGCATTAATTTGTTTCTATGTTCTCTCTTGTTGATTTAGACATAATTGTGATAATTTTTAGATGGATTTTATTTGAATGGTTTTATGGAATACTGATTCACCCCCCTTAGTATTCTAGATGTTCAACACGTTACCCATGCCTTTCTAGTGTAATCATCAATTAGCAGCATAAAATATTTTTCACCTTGTACTCCTCTTGTTCTCATGGGTCCACACAGATAAGCATGAACTATTTCCAAAGGTTTTGTGGTTGAATAATCCTTCGTTGGAAACTTAAACCTTGTTTTCTTTCCTTGTTGACACCCTTTGCAAATTATGTTTTCAGGCTTGGCTATCTTGGGCATATTTCTAACCAGTCCTTTTGAACTTATCTTTACTAAATTGTCGAAGTTCACATTCCCTAATCTTCTATTCCATAGCCAACTCTCATCTTCTTGGATAATCAAACAATTGTGGCCTTTTACTTCACAAAGATTGTAGAAGTTACTATCATTCCTTACTCCTTGTGCAATTTTCTTACCATTATTTCTTATCTTACATCATTCAAAGTTAAATACAATTTTGTACCCATTTTCACACATCTGGCTAACACTAAGAAGGTTATGTTTCAATCTCTCAACATAGAGGACATTTTTTGTCTTATTCTTTCCATCTAAGCTCATGAGCCCTTTTCCATGAATTTTGATAGTAGTATTATGACCTAGGCTTATTGTCCCTTCATTACACTTCTTGATTTTAATGAATTTTATCTTATCTCCAGTCATATGCTTGGAGCAACCACTATCAATAACCCACAAATTTTGTTTCTTTGCATGTAATGTTGTTTGGGAAATCATAGATTGAGTGGAACTTTGCCCCTTCTCCTTCCACACCTTGTTAGGTATCTTTTCAGTCTTCTCCTTTATCTCAGAACCTTTGGTCTCTTTCGGGAGTGATTCTTTCTTCTTTTCAAACTAAACGTTTGGTCTTATAAACTTTGTTCTACACTCTCTAGCTATACATGACCAAAATTGTTGCAATTATAGCATACTATATTCATATAAACTAAGGGAGTAAATGGATTTTTCTTACAAAGTTTGTATTCCTCCTTAGAATGACTCTACACTCTCTAGACCTATGACCAAAATGATTACATGTATAGAAATACCCATAGAAGTGTGATGAGCACCAGGTCATGGCATTCCCTTGAGCTGGAAGAGTATATCTTCTTGGCCTTGGCTTCCTTTGACTGTGCACCCTTGTGAATCCTTCATCATCTGTTATTTTTGTGTTTTTCTTCTTGTTTGGTTGAGCAAGGGAAATCTTGTTGTCTTTCTTTTTTTTAATCGACTTCTTCTCTTCCTCAAATTTTTCTACTACAGCAGACTTCTTTTCGGTTGTAGAGACATCCTTGTTATCAGGCTTTTCATCCTTAAGAACTTCATTTTCTTCAGCCATGAATCTTTTGTAGAGATTTGCAAAGGCGTCAACAAATGATCTCTTTCCTTTCTCCAATCCTAGGCCAATTTTTTCTTTATTCACCTGTTTTTGCATACTTATCAACTCATTCAGAATATTTGAACCACCTTTTAATTTTAGACCTTTATCTACTCATTGGCTTCCTCCAATTCCTTTCTTAAGGCAACTATTTCTACCTCAAGTTTCAAAAATCTATCCATTTCAAATTCTAGCTTGGACTTCATTACTTCTATTCTTTTGGCTTCCTCTACTTGAAGTTTCAAGCTTACTACCAACTGGTTGGATTCCTCAAGATCCTGGGTTAGCTTGTCATTTGAGCACGTCTTTTCAATTTCTCATTTTCCCTTTTAAGATCATCAAATTTATCTCTTAGATCATCAAGGTCTTCAAGAGAATTGATCAACTCTCCCTCAAGATCAACAATTTCCTCCACTTCTTGTTCATGAGAATCCTTAGCTTGTTCATCCATCTTCTCCTTGGAGTCCTTAGCCATAAAAATGAATTCTTCCTCTTCTTCCTCCATTACAAGAGCTCAATATTTTTCATCACTTGAACTGTCATTCGCATCAGATGAATTGCTTTCTTCCTAAATATACAAGATCTTTTTTGTTGATGGTGTTTTTATGCACTTCTCAACACAGGCAGTGCGTAGGTGCACTACCTCTCTTGAAAGACAATCTCCCACAATCGAGTTGTAGAACACTATCCCAAGGTCTCTTGGGTGTCAGGTCATGACAGTGCTTAGATACCTCAGTAGTTTGATGTGATTTGCTGGAATCACAAGGCGGCCTTACGGAAAATACAAAGTGTGGACACAAAGCATGAAGTTGGATATTTGAAAAGGAGTCCTTAAGATAGGAAGCTGATATGCATAGGCTGTAGGTTCAAACAGCAGTCTTGGACTCCATCTAGTTATTAGATTTAGCTTAACAATGTGCAATGAACCTTGGTATTGTTCAATTTCTAGAAAAAAAAAGAAAAGAGCGAAGGAGGAGAAAAGTTCCTAAGTCTGAAGCTTGCTATGAATAGTGACAATGGAGTTCCTGCAATGGACAATTCCTCAAAATAATGTCCCACTTAACCAGGGATTTCACATATCATGGAAATTGTGCTATCTTCTAAGGGCTGTAGATATTTCATCCTTCATCCAACACATACATGCATGAATTAAAGATAAATGTTTGGGGCAGCTTTAAATCAAGTCCAGGCTAACTTTGCACAGCTATCTACCTTCAGCAAATAGCAAAAAGCATGGACTAAGGGATCCTCAACAAAGCAGGAATTTTCACAATCAGCCAACAGCATTCCTAAGATTTATCCAAATAACATGAACGGCTAACTAAACAGCAAAGAGATCTAAACTAAACATGTGAAATTGGAGAAATGAATCAAATGACATGAGAGAAATCAAGGAAATACACCAAGTCAATGTTATTTCTTATAAATTTCTGTAGCATGCCTTTACAATAACTCAACTCTCACTCTTGCAAATGAGGGGAGTGCTCTATTTATAGTTTTCCAAAAGTTAAATGAATGGCCAAGATTCATTTCCATTGTGTGGCCAAGATTCATTACAAAATAGGGTTTCACCTACCCCCAAATAGATTTACAATTTAAAAACATCTTTTGTCCCTTCCCTATTTTGTCATCTAGTGGATGACACTATTGCTCTTTTGTCCTGTAGTTGATTGTTGTCTTCTTTGCTGTAACTACTGTTTAGGGAGGTCTTCTTCCTTGGCTGAGTTGTCCTCTTGCTCCTCGGAAGTTGCATGCTCTATATACTTGAGGATGACCGCCTGGAGTTTGTCGATCTCAAGGATCTCACACCTTAACACCTGATAGCTCCATTCCTTGGCGTTCTCTTCCAGCCGCTTCCAATCTTCATCATACTTCGAGCCCTGGTCTCTAAATAGCTCTGATCGATCGAGGGCATGGGCAGCAAAACTCAGGAATTTTGTGGTGATTTCTTTGGCTGTACTGTCCTTCATCTTCTTCTCAAAGTATGGCTTGATCTTTTCGGTGTCCATTTGCACCATGGGCATATCATAGCCCGTCATCAATTTGAGGTATTCGGCGCATTCCGCCCGGATTTCCTTGATCCACTCTATATCCGGATCTACCTTGTTCAGGATCTGCTCTGACCTCTCCTTCTGATTGATGAGGTCTCTGTGCCATATGTCCACCAACCAGTGATCCTCCGTTTTCAGCTCTAGCTTCTCCTCCCATGTACTCTCCGGCATCTGAAGGATGGCTTCAATTCTTGGGAAGGTGGAGTCGTACGTTGTAGGGAAATTGGTGCAGAGCCTCCTCGTGGCTTCCAGGGATTGGATCAGGTCCAAGAACTTATTGGCTGTCCGCATAGCCATGCCAATTCCCATGTTTCCAACGCTCACGACCTGTTGGAACCAATTCTCAGTGGTTTTCTCTAAGTTCTTCCTCCTCTCCATCTTGTCAATTTGCTCCTTAGAGAGCAACTACGGTGCGGCCGTGGAGGTGGTGGGTAGGTCGTCCACTGAGGACCATTGCTAGATATAGTCTGTTAAGGCAGCAACCTGCGCTTTGAGTTCATCCTTGGTGACTTTGTCTTGTTTGATCAAGTGCACTACTATGGCCACCGACTCCTCCAGATGCTCAACCTTTTGCTCTCTGGTGGCTGTCCCCAAGTCGATGGTGGAGACACTGTAGCTCACCCCGGCCTGGCCAATAGTTGGTGTTGCTATTTGTGCTGCTCGGGAGCCAGAAGCGTCCATAGTTATCCTGGAACGGACTTTAGGCTTCTTCTCCTTCTTTGTTGTGGCTAGGGATCGAGCCAAGATTGCCTCCAGTCTTGCCCTTGGGTCCTTCAGCACTGGGGTAGCCTTCTCCAGCTGTTTCTCCAACCAGTTGGGCATAGGAGATTTGTCCTTGGGTGCATCATCGCTGCCCTCACCTCTCTCAGTCAAAGACAAGACTTCTGCCTCCTTTTCTTTAGCAGCCTCCTCCTCCTCGTCGGAGTCTTGAACGAATACGAGGTGCCTGACGGGTAGCTTGGTGGACAATACCCGGGTGGGATCTTCTTTTGCTGCTTCCTCTCCTTCCTTTTCCTTAGCAGCCTCAGCTTCGGGGCTCGTCACAACATGGGCTTCAGCCTTAGATAAATCCCTTCATGGCTCCTCTTCCGGCGGCTGTCCCTCTTCACTACGTGGTGGCTGCTCTGCCTCCTCCCCAACATCCTTTGGCCGCTGAGCCAACTCCTCCTCAATGTCCTCATCGAATGCCTGGATGATCTCCTTGTCACCTGAGCCATCCTCTTCATCTCCGCTCTCGGAAGAGCCTGTTTCTTCCCCCTCATAGACCACCTTGTCGATGGTTCGATGCTCATATTCGGGGTGCTCATGATATTCATCGGCTTCTTCCTCCATTGACCTTGAGGCTTCCTGCTCTCGTTCTTCCAACTCTTTTGATATTTGCATTGTGGCTTCCATCGCCGGTGGCCCTATTGGCGGTTGTGAAGGCTGAGCTGTTGCGAGGGCTTGGGCGAGGGCTGCTTGGAGTGCGGGGTCCATTAGGAGTTGTGAGAGCTTAGGAGGAAGACTCTGTAGGTGCCAGATAATAGCCTCGGGTATGGTGGAAAGGGGGACAGGCGATGGTATTTTTGCCAGTGGGAGGGACGTGATGGGTGACATGGTGGTAGAGGAAGGAGAAGTGATCATGCCAGAAGAGGAATCGACGTTGATTATTGATCCGGCCGGGGGCGAAGAGGCAAGATGGACAGAAATGTCCACCGCCTGCGGGGATGAGGCGACCGCAGTCTGAGAGACGGGCAGCACACCAGTCGGGGGAGGAAGGAGCAAGGGAGGCTGCACCTCTATTGTGATCACTGTCCTCTTGAGCTTCTTGGGAGATGAGCCTCTCGTGTCCATCGTTGCTTGTTCTTTGGGGTCCACAGACTGTGTTGTCTCTGTTCCTTTCCTCTTTTGAGACCTGGTGACCGGGGGAGACTTGGAAGTCTCACCAGCTGATGTAGAGGCAGCAACGTCCTTCATTGCACTTGGCTCACTCTTGAGTGCTTCATATGTTAGGGCCACCCCTTGTTGCTTTAGTTGCACTACATGCCCATCGACCCACTCCTTAGTGCGAGCTATGATCAGCTGGGTGATGGTATCTAGGTCGTTGACCTCTTGCTCGTCCCAATTGATGGAGGGGATTGCCAGGTTAGCAACTGCAGGGTACCTTGGGTGCACTATTATAGACTCGTCTTCCTTGAGTTGGTCCGGCACCTGGAACAGTCACACTCTTCTCAAAAATTGTACGGTCATGCGCATGTAGTGTCTTGCGCGGACCTCCTTGTCGTCTTTGCAATCTGCCCAGAAGTCTTCAACGTGGTATTGGTGAGCATAGGCCGGCCCCAGTTCCTTCCTGACATGGCCATGTGGGTCCATTCGCGGGCGAGCCGTGTACCATTCAAAATTATATTCTTTAAGTTCTTTCTCTGAGTTTCCGGCGCATTGGGATGTCTGCAGCCGATACATACCCTGGCCGAGGGTCATTGGGTAGGGGATCCCTGCCACGTGCTTGTTGCTGAAGACGGTCTGAATGTGTTGGAGCTGCCGGGAAAGCTCTAGGAGAATAATTCGGTCGTTCGGGTACCTTGGCAACTTGTTCGATCGTTCCATGAATCCCTGGGCACGGATGTAGGTGAACTTAGGAAACTGGATGAACAGGAAGGCGTACTCCTTCAGAAGTGCCCTGGCACTATGAGAAAACCTCCTTTCAAAATCCCTGGCAACCAATCTGATGATGTGGCCAATGAAGGCATCATTGACCCGGCAGTACTCCTTCTTGAAGTTGCGGTATTGAAGCTGAGGGTACTTGTCGAATGGTTTGAGCCCTCTCCTGTGCCCCTGGTAGGTTGCCACAAATAATCCACTGTATTATTTTTGGCCTGCCAGGGAGTATACCAGGTACGAGGTCATGTAGAACTTGGAGCTTTTCTTAACGTTTACAAACTGCTTGTGGAAGCAGTTGCTGATGATGCCTCCCTAGTCGAATGAGGTCTTAGTGTTCACATCTTCGTTCCCTCGCAGGATCTGCTCAATGTAGTATGTCATCCACTCTTGGAAGTAGGCGGCTGCCGGGAGACCCATGACCCTGCTTAGCATAGTCACCAAGTCGTGATAATCCTCCTGGAAGTCGCTGCGGAACAGCTCTTGGGGAACTTTTGTTGCGCTGCCCCGTTTCTCCTTTAGCCAGTAAAGGTTAATTGATTTCTTGTAGCCCAATGGATTGGCATTCCACGCTGCCTGGCACTGCTCCAAAGAGGGGACCTCCATATGTGGGAATGTAGGGATGTGAAATGTTTTAGTGATTCCCTCTGGTGACATGTCGGCGAGGATATTCCCCTCCTTGTCCACGATTGTTCTGGTGTCCGTTTGGTAGGCTTCTCGGCAAGCCATTACTAGTTCAGGTGCCACTAGAGAAGGAGGGAAGCCGGCGGCCTTGGCAATTCCGTTTTGGTGTATTAATCTGGAATTCTTTGTTTTAGGGTCGACCTTGACCCTCCGGGTGAACTCATCTATGTTTACTTGGCCGATGTTGGTGTCTGAGATTTCTTTCCAGTCTATTGAGACCTTTGACTGGAGCGGCTCACCCTGGAACTAAAATTTCATCTGATCTTTATCGTCTTTTCCCCGAGCGGCTCTTCTGGATTTCTTGCCCTTATCCTTTTCGGCGGAGGCCCCTAAAGTTCCTGCAGCCGATTCCATATATCCTGCAAGCAAAGGGTGAAGTCAGCACAACAAAACATCAACAGCGTTAATGTTAGTCCATATTATGAGCATATCATCTAAATAACCATTCAAATATATCATAACTTTTATCCTCAGATCATATCAATTTCATTTTAGAGCATTTGGACAATCCGGGCCCGGAGGGTCGGACTTCCCTGACAGGAATGCTGTCAGGGAGGGAAAACACGACTAAAAGTTCCCGGAGACCCCCGTTGGCCAAATTTTGGTATTTTAAGAGGCCCATGATGGAGAACGGCATGATTTAGGATGTGGGTCAAAGTTAGATTCTGAATTTGAGTTGGTTTGGATTGATTTAAGGAGCTTCAGAGGTTTTAGGCCGGAAGGCAGTTAAGGGGCGGCCGTTGGGGACAGCGAACAGCGGGCGGAAGCCCGGACAAGTTCGAAGGCCGGAGTCTGGGGCACCGAAGGACGATCGGGCACACATACCGTTCAAGCTCGGCGGCGGGGGAGGTAATACTGGAGCCCGGCGGCCGAGGCGACACGAGGTTACAGCTGTTCCAAGATTTTCATTGATTGGAACGGCGGCGGCGAAAGGTGGCCCGGACCCCGGGCGGCAGGAAGACGAGAGTTGCAGGCCGCCGCATGATTTTTGCAATGATTTGAACGACGGTGGCGAAAGGGAATCCGGGACCCGGCGACCGGAGAGACAGGAGACTACGACCGCCGTGAGGTTTCGGCAGCGATCGGGCGACAGCGGCGGCGAAGGGATCTTCGGGGCCCGAAGGTCGGGCAGCTAGAGGGGTTCCGTCGTGGACGACGGCAGAACTGTCACGGAGTTCCGGGGATGGAACTCCAGACGGCCGGGCGTGGAGGGTCCCGGGGCATGGCAAAGTTTAAGCAACCTTCAGACAGCCAAGGGAAACCGGGGATCCGAAGGGCGGGCGGCAGACCCGACTTCGCCGCCGAGGCAACGACTGGCCAAACGGCGGAAAAGAGGCGGCGGAACCCCGACGTCCGGGGCCCAAGCACACGAATGGAGGAAGACCCGGTTTCAATTCAACAGTTAAGGCAAGATCGGAGTCCGACCGCCGTGAGGCAGGATGGCTTGGTTAGATTTTGACGCGGCGAAACGTAACAGGCATTTCGGGGACGGAATCCTGATGACCCGGGCCCAGCTAGGGGGATGGCTGCCGGCATGCAACCATACCCTAGAATGGAACGGCGAAAGAGGGGACCGGGTCCGAGGGGGCCGGTCGCCCTACGCGAAGAACAGTCACGCAATGGGCGAGCTCCGGATCGACAGGGAGGGCCATTCCAACCATTTTAGGAGATTTTTAAAACATGGGTAAGGGGCGCCACGGGGTGCTCTTCAATTTTATGCAATTTAATCAATTGTTCAATTTAACGAAATCCCCAAAAATGATCAAAATGATGGGAGGGAAAACGAGGATGGCCTACCTCGGATACGCTAAGCGGGGAGGTGCGGAATCCACTAGGGAGCGACGGAGCGATGCAGACACGGATGATCGTGACGATGCCGATTGCAGTGGGCTCCAGATGTTGGCCTTATCAATTCGCTCTTATCCGCAAAGTGAAAATGACATTGGTGGACCATACATTATATACCCTATCTGCCATTAATGTGTGCATTAATTGCACATACGGCCGTGCCAAAAGTTGGTGGATTTCAAAATTGAGTCGGCGGCGACGGCAGAGACTTCGGGATCCGGATGGCGGGAAGCTGTGCAAAGATGACCACTGTGAGATATTGCGAGTTTGAACGGTCACGGCGGAGGGAGCCTCGGGGCCCAGAGGGCGGACAGCAGGTGTAGGTTCGCCGCTGAAGGATTCGCACAATGATAAGCGGCGGCGGCGAGGATGGGGCTGGGACCCGGATGGCCAGAGGATGGCAGGGTTCCGCCATGGACGATGGCGGAACCGTCACGGAGTTCCAAGGATGGAACTCTGGACGGCCGGGCCCGGCGAGTCCCACGGAAAGCGGTCAAAACCACCCCGCGGACGGCGAGCAAAGGCGGACAGCGAATGTCGGACGGAAGTCCAGAGACGGACCTCTGGGGTCCGGGGTCCAAAGGAGCAGGCGTCGCCCGGCATAACTTCGGGGGATTCCAAATTGAAAGCGGCGGGGCGGGCCCCGAGGGGCGGAAGGGCGGCGAACGCAAGGGGGAAGCCCAAAAGGGGAACTCCGGAGGCCCGGGCCCCGAGGGGCCCAGGGCCACCCCAAAGCCATAAACGCCAAAGGAACCCACGAGGCCCCGGAGGGCAGCAAAAAACCAAAAGGGAAAGCATGGTTGATTTTAGGATGAAACCTTAGAGCAATATCGGCCACGCGAAACATCAAAAAAGAGGGGCACGCAAAACGAGGCAGCCACGAAAGACCCGACAAGGCGAAAGAAAAGAGGGTCCCCATTCCGAACAGGGCGTGTGTGCTGAGGGCACAACATTTTTCTTTTTGAAATTCCTTCGTTGAGTATAATAAAGCTTCTTATTTTTGTTATCTCCTTCTTTCTCATTGTTATCTTCTTTATCATAAGGACACTTGGATGCAAAATGACCTATTCCACCATAGTTAAAGAATTTAAAGGGAAACTTACCTTTATACTTGCTAGATCATATCCTTAGTTTTCTTATGAATTTTTCCTCTTCTTCGTCAACCTCTTCATGGTCTGATGTAGTGGCTATAGCTTTATCTTTCTTATCAACACTATCATTTTCCCTCCTTTCAACCTTGAATGCAGCTTCTCTCCTTGATGGCTCAGCATCTCAAATTCTCATCTCATATGCAGTGAATATGTCATGCAACTCATCAACAGTAAGCTTATCCACTTCTCTTCCTTCTTCAATTGTATAGATCTTAGGATCATATCTATTTTTCATAGACCTCAGCACAATGTCTTCGTTTACTTCTTCTCCAAATCCTCTGATAGAGTTTACTACATCATCAACTCTTAGAAGGTAGTCTACGATCTTCTCTTCTTCAAACATCTTTAGGCCTTCAATCTTTTCTCTCAGCACTTGAAGCTTTGCCAGCTTCAATTTTCTATCACCTTCATAGATGTTTTTTAATTTTTCCTAGACATGATACGTTGTTTGACAATGCATAACCTTTCTATGCACGAAATCAGATAAGTTGTTCATAATGGAAAACCAAGATTTTTCATTGTTTTCATAATCCTTCTTTCCTACAACATCAATGGGAGGAGTTGGAGGGAGAATGTATTTGGTTTTGACTGACATCTAGACATCAAGTCCTAAAGATCCTAGATAACCCTTCATTAAGGAACTCCACTGAATGTATTTGGTTTTGACTGACATCCAGACATCAAGTCCTAAAGATCCTAGATAACCCTTCATTAAGGAACTCCACTTGGAATAATTTGTTCCATCAAAATGAGGTAACTTGCATGAACCTTCCTGATTTTTCATTGTGTTCACGCTACCAAAATCTACTCGAGCTAATTAAGCTTCACCTAGGGAACCTAGGGCTCTAATACCAATTGTTGAAACACAGTGATCTCCTGAGAGGGGGATGAATTAGTAGATATTGAAATAACTATGTGAATTTTTAATGTGCAGATAAACAATTAATAAGAAAACACTTGAGAGAGCATACATGCATCCAACACATAACACCAAATATACATGGAAAGCCCAAGGTTGGGAAAAACCATGGTGAGAAATGTTGCTAGGATCTATTGTCCTAATCCAACCTCACAAGCTTGAAGTTTAGTTATAATACTTTAAGGGAACCAACCCTATGGAGACACCAATCTCTTGGTTTTAAGAGCACCCACTCCAAGGAAGTACCCACTCCCTAACCTAAACACCTACTGATGAGGGCTACACCGCCCAAACCCGCAAAACACAACAATAGATACCAACACAAAAGATGTGAAATAGAAAATAACCCACTTTCAATTATTTTTAGAAAATGAAATTACAGATTTAAAATTACATGTTATAGCCTCATGGGCTTGATTCATTACAACAGAATCAATTCTAAAAGAAAACTATTATTCGGAGCCACAATTTGCACTAATGGAGACACCTTCTACAACCCCCTCATATCCCTTTTTATTTTACCCAATAACTGCCCTAGAATGTTTTAGAAAGTGAAACTTTCCCTTTTGTTTTGGCACCAAAAGTCCCACCATTTCATTTCTGGCCTAGGAAGAAATTTTAATGAAAATCACTTTTTAGAGGGGCAATTTTGCAAGGCCATAACTTTTAATCTAAGTGTCTGATTTACTATTATTGCATATCGTTGGAAATCTCTCAAAGAGATCTACAATATGCAAACCACTATAGGTTGGTTTGTCCACTTTTTGAGTTGTTTCAAGGCCTCTAAAGTTTTATATTTGAATTTGAAGTTGCATTGGAGAAATTTCTTATGACATAAACTTTAATTTATCCCAAACCATTCAGGATACTAAGGTGATTCTTTCACGATCAGAAATTATTTTCAACTCTACTCCTTCAGGTAAATTTTTAGGTCCATATGAGCCCATTTAGGCCAACTTACTAAAAATAGTAAGTGACTGTTTTTCACTATTTTTGACTTTTGAAAGTCTTATACCCCTTAAGTGCCATCATGGGACTCAAAACAACTAAAGAAAATAAAGAAAACAATTTTTTTTGGGTGATGCAATATTTACCTACACCATTGGATGCTCCTGCATTAGACACCCAGGGTAATTTGAAAAGTGACCCTGTCACTTCTCAGGAGTTAGAGGGAAACCAAGATGGTTAACCTCAACCTCAGACAACCATGATGAATCTTCAATAGGCCTTCCTCTCCATTTCACCATGTACTCGGCATATTGCTTGTTTCTTGTGCTTCTACCCACATGACTATCCAAAATTTCTTCTATCTCCTCCTCTTCTGAAGTAGGTGCTAGAATATTCCAATGTGCTTCTATTGCTTCTTCATAAATTCCTCCTTCATGATATTTTGTTAAATCTAAAATGTTAAACACAATTGAAATATGAATTTCATCAGGAAACTCTACCTCATATGCATTTCCTAAATCATGCTTCTTCAAGATCTTGCATGGTCCAAAATTCTTCATATTTAACTTGTATGTACCAACTAGAAACCTCTCTTTTCAAAAATAAACGATGACTTCATCTCCTATCTGGAACTCCTTGCACCTCCTTTTCTAATCTTCCTTAGCCTTATATTGTGAGTTCATCTTATTTATATGTTTCTTCACCTCTTCATGCAAATTTTTCAAGTGCCCAACAAAATCTTCAGCCTCAACACTACTCTTATCCCCCTTATCCATCTTTCTCATTTTAGAAGCAGTTCTTGGACTACTCCCATACATAATCTGGAATGGTGATTTACCAGTGCTCCTATTGAAAAAATTGTTGTAAGCAAATTTCGCCCATGGTATAATCAAATCCCATCCCTTGGGCTTATCTCCTACTAAGTATCTTAGAAGATTACCCAAACTTCTGTTCACCACCTCTATTTGTCCATCAGTCTATGGATGGTGTGCAAAACTAAACTTCAAATCTGTCTTCAACTTCTTCCATAATGTCCTCTAGAAATAACTAACAAATTTAGTATCTTTGTTTGAAAATATACTCTTTGGTAGACCATGTAGTCTCACCACCTCTCTAAAAAACAACTCTATAATATGAACAGCATCATTGGTCTTATGACACAGAATGAAATGTGCCATCTTTAAAAATCTATCCACCACCACAAATATGAAATCATGCCCTCTTTGTGTCCTTGGCAAGCCAAGAACAAAATCCCTGCTAATATGCTCCCATGGCCTCTCGAGTACAGGCAATGGTTGATACAATCTAGTATTCTGACTTGTTCCTTTCGTCATCTAACATACTCTACAACTTTGTACAAACTTCTTCACATCTTGTTGTAACTGTGGCTAATAATAATTCTTACTAACAAGAGAAATGTTCTTATCTTGACTGAAATGTACAGCCAACCCTCCACTATGCTTCTCCTTCATTAGATTCTCTCTCATAGAACTCCTTGGAATGCACAATTGGTTTCCTCTAAACAACATCCCATCTTGGGTTAAGAAATCCAACCATCTTGTCCTATCTAATGTAATAGGTTCCAAACAAGCCTTCCAAGCTTATGCAAAGTCTGGATCTTCTAGATATAAACTCTTGAGTTCATTGAACCTAACAACCTCTATATTCATCTCTATCAATAAATTTTTCCTTCTAGTTAAGGCATCTGCAACTCTATTTGACCTTCCACTCATGTGCTTCAAAACAAAAGCATAACTCTGTAAAAACTCAACCCATTTTAAGTGCCTTTGGTTTAGCTTTCCTTGACTATTGAGATACTAAAAAGCCTAGTGATCAATATATAAAACAAATTATTTTGGTAACAAATAGTGTCTCCATTTCTTCAAAGCTTGAACTATAGCATAGAACTCTTGATCATAGACAGAATATTTCTTCTTAGCATAATTCAACTTCTCACTAAAATAGGAAACTGACTTACCTTCTTGACTCAAAAAAACTCATATGGCAGTGCCACTAGCATCACAATCTATCTAAAATACCTTATTGAAATCTGGAAGTTCCAAAACAGTTTGCTCTATAACTTTCTTCTTCAACATATCAAAACTTTTGGCTGCTCCTATAGTCCACTTAAACTCTTTTCTATCCCCTCTCATTGCTTCCATTAGAGGTGCACAAATACTACTAAAATTCTTAATAAACTTTCTGTAAAAACTTGTCAAACCATGAAATGATCTTAGCTCTATAACACTCCTCGGGGTAGGCCATTCAATGATAGCTCTCACCTTCTCTAGATCCATTTTAAGACCCTCTATTGAGACAAAAAATCCTAGATACACCAACTCTCTATTCACAAAGCTACATTTCTTCAAATTAATCAACAACTTCTCCTCCCTTAGCTTCTCAAGGACTCTTCAGATATGCATCAAGTACTCCTCCAATGTCTTACTGAAAAATCAAAATATCATCCAAATAAACAATAACATTTTTTCCTAAAAATTATTTCAATACCTCATTCATAAGCCGCATAAATGTGCTTAATGCATTGGTCAGCCAAAAAGACATGACTAACCACTCGTATAGGCCCTCCTTTGTTTTAAAGGTTGTCTTCCATTCATCTCCTTTATCTAGATCTGGTGATATCCGATCTTCAAATCTATCTTTGTGAAGTATTCAACTCCACTCAAACAATCCATAATGTCATCCATTCTCAACAAGGGAAATCTATACTTGATGGTGATCTTGTTGATGGCTCTAGAATCTATACACATTTGCCATTCCCCATGCTTCTTTGGTGCTAGTGTTGTAGGTACTGCACATTGACTCAAACTCTCTTTGATAAATCCCTTCCGCAACAACTCTTGCACTTGTATGTTCAACTCTCCACTCTCTGCTAGAGTCATACAATGAGCTGCTTTATTTAAAAAACTAGCTCCATGAATTAGGTCCATCTAATGACTAATCTTTCTTACTGGAGGCAATCCTTCAGGCACGTTATCAGAAATAATAGCTTGAAACTCATTCAACAAATTTGAAACCTCTATAGGTACCTCATTAGTATCTTCTTTATCAACTCTAGGGATCAATGCAAAACACATATGCTCATGCCTCATACCTTCTATGAACTTTCTTCCATCAACCAAAAAAATTATTGCATTACTGCATACTGTTGTATGGTCTCACAACACAACTTAAGATTATAAAACTTGGGGACCCAACTAAAAAATAATAACTCTTATGGCAAGAGCTAGCAAGTTGAAAAGATCACCGGAAGTGAAAAGTAAAGAGAAATATTTGATCAAAGAGTACTTTGTAATGTAAGTGTTTCAGGTACCAGATACTAGGAACCGGAAACATTTGAAAGGAAAAAGATGATGCAAATATCAGCAGAGTGTTCTAGTCCGATAGTTGGAGTCCGGTAAAATGGAAGTTCCGGTAAAACCAAAGTCTGAGGAAAGTTCATGGGTAAAGTTGAATACCGAGTACCAGGTACAGGATAGCGACATGAAATGAAATTTTAAAAAAAATATTAAGGTTATCTAATGATTTCAATAGTCCGATGACCCGGTATATGTAGAAGATAATTATGCAAGGATTTATGATATGCTAAAAATCATTTTATTTACGAGATTTATGTACTAGCATTTGAATAATGGTTTTATTTACATGAGATGTTTATAAATGTTTTCTTTAAAAGGGATTTTATGTGTGGAATTTGTGATTGCAGGAGATGTAGATTGTGATGCAAAGTTTGGGTATGGACGATCGGGCAAATCAAATTTTTGAATAGATCCGATGGTGTTTCCAAGTTCAATGAAGCACTTTAAAAGCTCATGCTAGAATAGAGTTCATTGCAAATATGTGTTGGATATTGGGATCCCGAGACTCTAGAGTTTAAGCATGTGGCAAAGAAGTGTACCTATTCTGGGGGTTGCTCATTCCTGAAATGTTTAAATCGAGAAGGAACCTGAAATGTAGGGGAAAAAATTCCACCTGATCACTTCGGATTTGTGGGAAGTTCCTACATTTTGTTTGAGCGGATTTGTTTGGTTCCAAGAAGGAATCCTGATGATTAAAGATTAAAGCTCGAAGAGCTTCAATGTGCAATTAGAGTTGACCTTTGACTTCAATTGTAATTCTCTTACTAGTCACTACATTCCATGTGCCTTGAAGTGATTTTTCCCTTGGATTTCCTCTCATGTATTTGTCTTATCCTATCTATGCCTTGTGTTCTATAAAAGGCCAGAGGATCTTTCTTTTTAAGTTAAGTTCATAATTTGTGGATCTTTCTTTTTAAATTTTGTTCTTTTTTCCTGTTTTCTAAATCATTATGGCATAAAAACTTGTATGCATGTAGACATTGATCAATATTAGAGCCAATTTGATAGCTACCTATCTCATGAATCTTTGTACTTGGTTTTGTTAGTTTAGTCAAACAAGATTGTATGATGCATCGTTTAAGGGTTCATATAGAACCTACTCGGTGTCCAAAACTAAAACCCCTCTCTTTAAAAGCTCACACCGTTTTATATGTAGTTGTGAAGCAATCTGGTGAAGTATAAAGTGGTTTGCTCTATTTTGGTTAATTCTTTGGGGCATGCATGGAGAATAACCGGGATAATTTTTAATTTTCATTATTTCTTATGCTTTATTTTAGAATAGATGTTTAAATTTTTTGAAAATGTTCCAAAAAATAGATGAATGAATGGAAATTTATTGAAAATATTTTTTTTTCTATGAAATTGTTGAATGCTTAATGCTAAATATACTTAAGTGATAGGAAAGAAATTGTTGATGTTCGTGAAATATTATTTCAAATCTTTTGATTTCATGATATTTGTTCTTAAGATCCAATTGAAAACTCGGTGTTTGATATATATATGATTCTAAACAACCATATTCCCTTTGAAATTAACAACAATATCACATTATACCCGAGAGTGACCCTAGTACAGTCAAGACCTGACTACCAGAGACTTGTGATTGAATTGAGTCAATCTATTCCTATTAAAGTAGATTCCCCCTTTAGATTGTCAGTGTTCCATATCTTTCAAGAAGGATAGGCTCTTTGTGGTTTATCTATGAAGAATTTATTTTCCTTGTTGTTGTGAGTAAAATCATCATCAACACATACCTGTTCCTCTGCCTCCTTCAAGGGCTTCAACTTATGACAAACTCCATCCTTTTTCAAAGAATAGGTGTTGGCATGTCCATCATGTACTTCTCGTTGATCAAACTACCATGGTCTACCTAACAACATATGACAATCATCCATAGGCATATATCACATAATACCTCATCATGGTAATTTCCAATCTTGAACCTTACTAAACATTGTTCATTTACCAAAGCTTTATGGTCCTTCTACAACCAAGCAATTCAGTATGGATTTGGATGCCTTCTTCTCTCCAACTACAACTTAATAACCATCTCTTTTGAAACAAGGTTATCAATACTACCTCCATCAATAATAACATTGCAAACTTTACCTTCACACTTACATGTGGTGTGAAATAAATTATTCCTTTGAGTTGGTTCCTTCTCGTTCAACAAGGCTCTTTTGGTAACAAGAACCTCTCCTCTTTTTGAATCCTCAGAATGTGAAGACTCGGCATCTTCATCTATATGTGCAACTCATGCATTAACCTCAAGTCTTCTATTTGTCCTTCCTTGATGTTGGGGACACTCATAGGCTCTATGTCCTTCTCCACACTAGAAAGAGGTTCCACGAAAGCCTCCTCTTCCCTGTCCTTGTCCTGGTCTTCCTCTTCCTCTTTGATCTCCATTATTCTGATCATGAGGACGGTAGGTGTTATCTCCTTTCTAGTTTTTTCTGCTATTGGATCCTTCACTCTTCTTTTGATCTTCATTTTGACCTCCTTATGACTATCCACTAGTCTTTCCACCATTGCCCCCACCTCTTTGTTTTCTTTCAAATCTATTCAACTTTTCTTCTACCTTCAAAGTAAATTGATATGCATCTTCAATGGTAGACATTCTTACCAGACTCAACTCTTCTTGAATGGTCAGCTTCAACCCATTTATGTAATGGGATACTTTCTCCTTGTTGGCTCAGAATGATATATTTTGATCAAGACTCGATAGAATTATTCTGTATACTCCTTAACAGATTTTCCTGCTTGTTTCAACCCTTGCATCTTCTTCAACAAATACAACTCATAGTCCCTAGGAATGAATTGTCTCTTCAATTTTTCCACCATTCGATCCCATCTTGTCATTTTCTCTTTTCCTCTTCTATTTCTTTCCAATTGGACTTCTTTCCACCATATGCTAGCATGGCCTTTCAATTTGGCCTTTGCAAATTTGACCCTATCTGAGTCCTCTATTTCTTCATACTCAAAATACTTTTCCATGTCACTGATCCAATCGATCAGCTCCTCTGGATTTAGGTTTCCAAAAAAATTAGAAACTTATATCTTCAACCTCTTTTTGATCTTGAAAATGGCCCTAATCAGTCTGACTTCTTCGAGATCCATTACATCTGGTGCTTCCTCTTCGAATGGCTCCTCATCTTTAGCCTCATCCTCACTTTCATCTCTTCTTCTGACATCAACTCCTCTACACAACTCCTCTTGCAGTGTTTGAACTTGTCTCTAGAGGGCTCTAAAACCCTCTTCTATTACCCCAACATTTCTTCCACCATAGTTTCTTTGTGGAGGCATCTTTTCTCATAGACCCACAACAAGTCCTGGTGTAAACTGCCTCACATTTAGCATTATGTCTAAACACTCAAGAACTCCTACTCTGATACCACTTGATGAGGGCTACACCACCTAAACCCGCAAAACACAACAATATATACCAACACAAAAGATACGAGACAGAAAATAACCCACCTTCAATTATTTTAAGAAAATGAAATTACAGATTTAAACTACATACTATAGCCTCATGGGCTTAATTCATTACAACGGAATCAATTTTGAAAGAAAAACTATTATTCAGAGCCACAATCTACACTAATGGAGCCACCTTCTACAACCCCCTCATATCCCTTTTTATTTTACCCAATAACCGCCCTAGAATGTTCTAGAAAGTGTAACTTTCCCTTTTGTTTTGGCACGAAAAGTCCCATCATTTGATTTATGGCTTAGGAAGAAATTTTAATGAAATTCACTTTTTAGAGGGGCAATTTTGCAAGGCCATAAATTTTGATCTAGGTGTCCAAATTGTTATTATTGCACATCGTTGGAAAGCTCTCAAAGAGATCTACAACACATCAATCCACCGTAGGTTGGTTCGTCCACTTTTTGAGCTATTTTGGGGCCTCTAAAGTTTTATATTTGAATTTGAAACTGCATTGGAGAAATTTCTCAGGATGGAAACTTTAATTTTAATCCCAAACCATTTAGGATATTGAGGTGATTCTTTCACAACAAGAAATTTTTTTCAACTCTGCTCCTTCAGGTAAATTTTTAGGTCCATACAAGCCCATTTAGGTTGACTTACTAAAAATAGTAAGTGACCATTTTTCGCTATTTTTGACTTTTGATTGTCTTATACCCCTCAAATTCCATCATGGGACTCAAAACAACCAAAAAAGAAAAAGAAAACAATTTTTTTTGGGTGATGCAATATTTTCCTACACCACTGGATGCTCCTGCATCACCTACCTAGATATCCGATGGTACCCACCAATCAAATTTACAAGGCTAAATATTACAGTTTTAATGACAGTTCTATGTTGCAACTTATTTACAACTACACTTACATGTATGTTGTTCGCTATGCAACACTCTTGCTCAACACCTCTTTATCTATCCTACATTCACCTTGTTCTTTGCATCTACTTCTTGCTCAACACCACATACCCTTTTTCTATAGTACACCAGTTTGAATGAGCGGAACCCAAACAAAAAAGCACCAATACAATCAAGGGTTTTACACTGAATATAAATCCAGAGTTGAATTCTTGATTTTTGTTTGGTTCAACTTATTCAGGCATAGTGCATTCTTTCTTTGTAATCATGTTCACTACACTCGACCACTCTCAATGCTTCTTCCGGCTTGCTTCACTCTCTCCTTATCGACTACTACACATTGTCTCAACAACACAGTTATGTCTCTTTTCTTTGCTTAACCAGTCAACACTACCTCGATCCGTACACCACTAACTAAAAGTGACTTGATGCAATGATTAGGGTTTTCGCTCTTTCTTCTTCAGGAAGCATACACTACATCAATCCATACCCACATTAAATTCTATCTCACGAAATTTTAAGATTGGTGATCTATAAATCTTAAATTGGATACACATTTAATGAATTCTTTTGTGCATAATATTTTAACCCAATCTCTATTTTCTTAGCACTTTGTGCTACCATTCTACAACTCAAATTACCAATTAAGTCAATTTTTGGTGAATAAGAAAATTGTGTGCTCTCTCTTTCGCTTCAAGGGTTTTGCAACCTAAAAGGAAAGGGGACAAAATTACACTATTCACTCAAGAACAAACCCTTGAGATTTAAATGCAAAGTAGATTGAAATATGAAAAAGGGAGGGTTCTAGGGAAATGATAATAGAAAATGAGGGTTCACCACCAAGTGTAAACTTGGAAAATACAAAATGTTTGAAAACATAGTGTGATATGCAAACTAATGCTAAATGACCTAAGAATGCAAGTAAAATGTAACAAAAGGCTATGAAACTGGAAATGTGCACCTGGAAAACTAAAGAGGGAAGAATGGAGGTCTGGATCACTAAAAATTCTAATGTTGAAGTTGACTGAGACTCATACGCCAGGCTGCGTGAATCAGTCTAGTTTTAGGGAAAATGTGTTTGAACAAGTTTCAGCCAAAAGGGTACTCAGATCTACAAAAATCCTATTTAGGCTTGTATAGTGGGACTCATTTTCCAATAGTGGTGAATCATTCCACTTCTGGAGTTTTGGAAATTCAAAACTGGATTTTGTAGATTTAAGTCTGCTTTGCTCTTCCCAACTGGTTTTCAGATCCAAAACTACAAAATTCAGCCTGTAGACCTTCTCCAAGCTTCTCCAAGGGTTGATGACCACTTTGAAAACTTTGATTTTTTTTGAAAACTTGATGAAAACGTTTCCAATCTTTCTCTTTGACAAATCTACAACCTAGACCTACAAATCACATGCAAAGAAAGGGAAAAATGTTGTGGGGTTAGTGAATAGGGTTTTCCTTGGTCAAACCCCTTGTTGGTAATTAAAACCTTGAAATGAAATGAAATAGAGTAGAGAATGATGAATGAACAAATAATGATGTTGCAACTCACCAAACCCTTGTAATAGAATGTTGCAAATATGTAAGTAATGGCTCCAATGGATGTAGACTTGAAATTTTGCTTGATGTTGATGCAATGCTTGTCTTGAAACACAAATCCTACATCACAATTGTTAGCTCTAAAACAACATGATGCAAGCAATCTTTGAAATAATGAAAGACACTTGAAGAAGCTCTTGAATGCTTGATAATCTACCCTTGAAATGCCTTGAATGCTCTTATGAATTCTCAAATGCTCTTTTGAACTATATGCATGAATACTTGATTGCTTGATTGCTTGATTAGGTAGAAAGGATGAAATGAGAGAAATAACCTTGTATTTATACTCAATTATGCAATAATTCCCGAAGTTACAACACTATACGCCAACCTTGGATCTTAGAGAATAAAAACCCGCAAAGATTTTAAATTAAATTTGAATTTTGAGTTGAAGGAAACTCATTTGCCACCCTGGGTGAATGGGTCCCACCTAAGGGGACTCATTCAAGCCCATAATGGTGAATGAGTCCCACCTTAGGAATTTAAAGTGGGTTTCAGAATTTTGATATTTTAAATGATGTTTGTCAAGATTATTCTCAAAAATACACATAAATAAGGCATGTGGATGCAAAATGGGGCCAATTAAAGCATAAGAAAGCTCAATTATTAATAACAAGCCTAGGAAAGTGTGAAAGTGTGTTATAACACTTTACAACACTTTGAAATAAGGCTTGTTAAATGATGAAAATAGCTTATTTTATTAACAAGACCTTAGAAAAGTGTGAAAGTATGTTACAACACTTTACAACACTTAGGTAAGGTACCATTTGAATCCTTTTAGTTCACAAGGGCCCAATACCTAATGTGAATGTGTTATCCACATTACAACACTAAATCAAGGCAACATTAAGCCAAAATCCATAAGAAGGACCCAAACGAGTGCAAAAAATGTCAAAGGACCCTTTTTTCAACACTACATTTATCCCCCACTTTAGTGAGAGGATGAACCTGCTTCAAACTCACACTAAAGTAGACAAACATGCACCAAGAGGGGTTCCAATGAACCAATGCTAGAAAGATGAGACAACAACAATCAAGAGGGGTGATCAAGCCCCCAGGATCAAGATCCCATGGTAAACCAAACATAAGCACAAAGGAACGCACATAAAAATGATATAAAGAATAGCGACAAGGCCAATCATACACTACCAAATATGAAAAAGAGAAAAAGAAAAGAAGGAAAAGAAATAAAAGAAAGAAAAATATTGGATCAAGCTTCGACCATTTTTCCATCACTATGTGGATTAGATCTAGGTTGTTTTTCCAAAAAAATGCATACTCACTCTAAGGCGACAAAACTTCTAGTTGTCTGTCACGTGAGAAGTCCTAAAAGGGGAGAAACATACACTCATGGCTGGTATGCACTCACACACACACGCAAGTGGCTATGGGGAAATTCATGCCTCAGATTGGGCTTCCCACTCAACCATACCAAAGTTAGACCTCCTGATAACTTTAGTAAGGCACCACACAAATAAAATGGTCTTTTGAGCTTCATGAGACAAGCAAAACTTTGTATGCTTGGATCTCATGAACAAATGCAATCGCTCCATAGGCATGCAAGTTGTGTTATGCAAGGTGGCCATATAACAAATGCAAAATGAAACATGCAAAGAATGTTCAAAGGATTCTTGCTTAGTTCATGCAAGGTCTTTAACTTAGGGAACATTATTCCTAATGTCTCCAAGAGAGGACCAATCAAAGAATAGAAGATTCACAACTTAGGAGATGCAATGTGTCACATCAAGCCACTAAGAGGAATGTAATATGCTAACAGAGATCACGCTCATGAAGGAAATTACACCCAATGTCATCCACAAAGTGACAAATACATCGTATGAAGTAAGAAGGTTGCACTAAGAACCAAGAAAAAGGAAAAATGTAAGAGAATAATGCCAATGTATGCCCCCACTTTAAAGAAATTGCTAAACACCATTTTGTGAGAAATTACTTTAAAGTAACAAATGAAAAATGAAAACATGAAGAAATCCATGAGAGCCAGCATGGAAAGCACTATGCCAAGTCATATGTTTCCGAGTAAAGTTGTGTCATGCGAGAGAAAAAGAAAGAGGAAGAGGGGTTACATAAGTGATCTATGGATTTTGGGTCAGTATGTTCTTTGCTGCAATATTTTTTAGAGATCGTGGAACTATCATCATCCCCCAAATACACATAGAACTAGAAGAATGACACAAAGAGAGAGAAAACAAAGGAAAACCTTTTGGGTCAACATGGAAGAGACATAGAGTGTCTTGACGCCTTGCGTCATCCCCAAAAGGAAAACACAAGACAAATGAAACAAAAAAGGTGAAAGAAAAATGAAAAACTTTTGGGTCAACATGAAGGAGACAGGAATGTCTCAATGCCTTGTGTCATCCCCACAAGGAAAACACAAGAAAAAGAGAAAGATAAAAATGAAAAGGAAAAAAGGAAAAATAAATCCTTTTATGTCAACATGAACGAGACAAGAATTTCTTGATGCCTTGCGTCATCCCCAAAAGGAATACAAAGAGGTGAAGCTAAAAAATCAAAAGTGATGCACAACATAGAGAAGAATGAAGGTACAAATAGAAGAATGTCACAAAGAGAGAGAACATCAAATAGAACATCACAGGGGATCACATTACACACATGCAATCACACAAAAGAAAATGAAAAAGAATAGTAAGGAAAATGCAAGTCAGCCTATGAGCAATTCATCCACCTCCCAATCATGTTCTATGTATGCTGAGGGTGAGCAACTAGACAAATGGACAAGGGAAAGTGTTGAACTAGGAGAAGTACCAGGTTCACCACTTTGTATAGGAGATTTCTCATTTAAGCTCATGGAAGAGGAAAAAAATGTGTTCAATTCATTATGCACCTCTTCGTTGATTTTAGCTATTTCCTCATCATCATCCAAGTTAATCAAAACAGGAGGATGAATGATAATGCCCATCGAAGATTTCATCTCTTGTTTTGATTCTTGTATTGGGTCATTTTTCTTCGGTTGGGGAGGAGGACCATCATGCATTGCTTCAGTCAAGTTTGGATTTTGATTTTCTTTATTTAATTCTTCATGTAACTTGCAAGCAAGGGCACGATGTTTATGTCTACGCTCTCTAGCACCTCAGTTTCTTTAAGTTTTGTTTTCAAGTTGTGTTTGTGTAGGAGCAAGTTGATCAACCATAGGTTGATTTTCTTCCCTAAGGGGAGGAATAGAAGGAACCATAGGAGGTTGTTCATCCACTTTCTCCTTTTCTAATCAAAGAAGGAAAAAAATTTTGTCTTGGTATATCACCTCCATTTCCATTTCATGTTATCCTTCTATCTCTTTTCCTTTGTAAGTTGTTAGAGTAGGGTAGTGGTAGGATTTCATGTGTTGGTTAGACCAACACATTTTCACTTAGATTAGAAGAGGAAGTTGGCCTTCTCTAAAGACTCGACCCCATTCACGCAAGGTCCCACACCTTGAGGTCATTTTCATTGTGTCATTAGAATGTTGAACTCCTTGTTCAACAAACTATAGTTTATGTGACAATAATTTTTGGCACGTCCAGGATGGGACACAAAATTTTCACTCCATCTTGTTGAGAAAAGTGGTGTTGCTCTCAACATTTCAGCCTTGAAGAGGCACTCAGCAAAGTACCTGGAAACTTTGCAACTAAGGGAGAAATTTGCGTTCAATTTGGTGACTCAACTGCCGCTAAAAGTCATGTTCTAGATCAAACCTGCACATTCATGCCAAGTATTCAAACCAAAGCATATTCTAGAGATAATTTTACATTGAGCTCTCATTTTCTACTTTTAGAGGAAAAAATATCCACTCCCTATCACCCATTAGGAGAAATAGAAGCACAAATCCATCTCCTAAAGCTCAATCTATGCCACCATTGGGTAGATTATTTCAAGCTAGAACACCTGTTTCCCATACACATAGGAATTTATTCCACATGGCTTGAAATTAGTCCTTTGTATCTTTTAGTGGTGACATCCCTTTAATTTTTGCACAGAGATATGACATACCAATCAATGCCCTTAAAATTATTCACCATTTCACTAGTGAAACATCTACAACTCCAACAGAACACATCCTAGATGTGGAAAATATCTTCTCTATGCATAATATGATAGAGGATAATGTAGTCATTAGATTTCTAGCCACATATTTGAAAGGAAAATCATTACAGTGGTACAGAGGTATGCAACCTAACTCCATTCACAACTGGGATGAGTTAGGTGAAAAGTTATGCAAACATTTTGAAGACAAAAGTGATTATTTTTCTTTAGTAGAACAACTTGCGACCATAAAAAGGGTGCCTCATGAATTCATGAGTGACTTCAACTATAGATTTCATAAGACTTGGGATAGAATTCCTATTTTGGTGAAGCCTTCCTTAGAATATGTTTTCTTATATTTCTTAAAGGCTCTCAATAGTGACATAGTTGTCATGATTTAGTCTATGGGTGGTTTTACCTTACCAAGGGCATATGAACTTTCCATAAGGGAAAAGAATTCTTTGATACAAGCTAGGAAGATAGCTCCTAGGCCACCAATGCCTTTATTTCTAGAGCTTCCTCCACAGCCAACAGTGGCTCCTATTCCAGTGGTTTCCATGAGCCAACCTTCTATGTCTATTGCATTTCTAGAAGATTGGGGCACCTTGCTCCAAAGTATGAACAATGAGTTAGTATCAATGAAGAGGAAACAAGCTCAAAATAATAGGCCTTATCACCTTTGAATCAAAGTTATTAGCAAACAGGATACCTTATCAAGTGCATAATCAATGGAATCATTCTAAGCCCATGAATAACATACACCCAGCTACTACCATCACTTCTAAAGCTTTGGTCCCAGTTCAAAATAATCTAGCCCAAGAGCAAGAGTGGTGTTACCCATGTGAACAGTCTCATAATCAAAATGCTTGTAAAATAGAAAATTTGTGTAAACTTTGGTAGTTCAGAATGAAACCTCCACCTTAAGATAGCAATTTAATGCAAACCAAACAGTTGCTAATAGGCAGGATCACTTGCATGAAGACTCCTCACTGGTTAATTGACATCAAGAATATTTTTTTGGTTTAAACCAAGTAGTTGTTGAAACAATATCCCAAAACACAAGATCAAAGAAAAGAGCAATGGAGGTTGGCACATCTTCCATGGTTGGGCAGGCATCAGTATCTCAATAGCCTCAACAAGGTGCAAATGTTGGACCAACAGGTAGAACAAAAGATTCTCTACAACCAAATCAGCCTTCTAGTAGACCCAAAGAAGCAACATAGCAATATAAGATCACCTTAAGCAACAAGAACATACATTATTGTTCCAAAGCTTCCTTCTAAAACCAATCAACTTCCTTTCAACATAGTGGATCAAATGAAGAAATCTATCATGAATGTTACTATGTAGGAGGATCTATCCATTTCTTCACAAATGGATTTGCTACAGCAAGCCTTGAAGGAACATAAACAATCAAGTGATGTACAAGAAAAGGAGAAGACTACTCCACCAAGCATCTTGGTGCAACCCAAAGAATGGAATTCTAACAAAATCAATAAGCCACCTCCCTTCAATCTTTATTTAATTATTGGAAATCATAGTGCATAACTGTATGATAGATTTTGGGGCTAGTAGTTTTGTGATGCCTAAGAAGGTGGCTAACATGCTTGGCATCAAATATGAGCCTATGACAAAAATATTCTTACAATTAGATAGCACTGTTGTCAAAATAGTGGAAGCAATTAAGAGAATAAAATTGACCTCGCATGCATGCCCTGGCTATGAAGTGTTGCAAGATATTTTAGTCATAGACCTCCCTACTCATTTTTCCATTTGTGTGTCTAGCTATTTCACAGCCAAGATAGATGGATACATATCTTCTGATTGGTCCAACATTTTAGTCAAAACCAAATATGGAACCAAAGTGACCATCAGATTTGAACCCATAATAAAGGATCATCTAGAGCCTTACACTCCCAACCCTATAAACATGAACTACACATTGCATGATCAAAAGGAGTGATTTTTCCATGAACTTGCTACTCCTTTAGAGGAGGTTCCTAACTATTTTTTGAATGTGGTGATGAATTCCATGTTGACCCTCTTGTCGTACCTAAGATAAAGGAAATAGGTCTTGGCACCTATTGCATTCATGAAGAAAATTCCCCCATCCTCAATCCCATAAAATCTTAAGAGGATCTAGGGGAATTGTGGCAGATATTTTTTGATGGCTCTAGAAACAGGAATGGTGTCGATGTTGGTGTAATGTTGGTATCTCCAAGTACGGAGAAGTATTACTTCTCTTTCAAGCTTTATTTTAGTTGCACTAGCGATGTGGCTGAGTATGAAGCACTCATCCAAGGTCTCCAACTCGCACAAAAAAGGAACATAAAGTTGTTGCAAGTATTTAGTGATAGTAAATTGGTTGTTCATCAGGTCAGAACTCAAAGCTCAACCAAGAACAATCTCCTCAAATCCTACAAACATAGGGTTTGGGATTTGATAGAAGGCTTTGAGGGTTTTAACATTCAAACAACTTTGAGAAATTAGAATAAGCATGTCGATAGACTTGTAGTAGTTGGTGCTAAGTTTTACATACCAGTACATATTACAAGAAAAAAGGAGCAGCATATTAGGCTTGTTGTGAGGCCTGTTATTCTAAATAATCAAGATCACTAGTAGGTCATTGAAAATGACTAGAAAATAGTGAATTTTCTACAAGAAGAGGTAGAATTTTCTAAAAGAAATTAGTCCAAGTTGTAATAAGATCAATATGGTGATCAGATTGTGCAGCTAAGTAGCAACAACCTACCAAATGGTCTCATTACCTTTGAAGGTATCTTCAACTTGAATGACCAGCTAAAGCAGAAAATGATGAACTTAGCTGCAAAGAAGGGTGACTTCAAGCCAATTGATATTTTAGAGGGAAAGACTATAAACTTAGGAAAGGTATGCTCTACTACTCAACATGAAGTTTTAATAGATATTTTCAATAGATACAATGATGTAGTTGCATGGACTTATGAAGACCTAAAAGGATTTGACCCAATATTTTCCCAACATACCATTGAGTTGGATCCAGATGCCAAGCTTGTAAAGTAAAAATAAAGGCCTATCAATCCTAAAATTGAACCTTTCATGAGGAAAGAATTGGCTAAGCTTATTGAGGCTAGAATCATATTTCCTATCAAAAAATACTCATGGGTGGAAATTTTGGAACACAACAATCTACTGAGAGGGTGGTGAATCAGTACATATTAAAATTTCATCCCTTAAAACCTTTACTGCAAATTACTTTCTTTAGCTCTAAATACTTTGTGCATATTACTTCCTTAAACTCTAAGTGTGCAGATTAAAACCTATTATGCAGAATCATAAACATACACACACATAACATCACATAGCACAAGATATACGTGGAAAACCCAAGATGGGAAAAACCACAGTGAGAAATGCTACTAGGATCTACTGTCCTAATCCAGCCTCGTAAATAGATCTTTTATTACAAAATTTTAGGGCACCAACCTAAGGAAGCTCCAACTCTCTGATTTAGGAGCAGAAACTCCAAGGAGACACCAATCCCCTACACTAAGCACCAACTCAGTTATCTAATGACACCAACCAATTATATTTACATTGACAAATATATTTTGTTTACAATTCTATGTTGCAGCTTACTTTACAACTGCACAATACTTTGTTGCAATCTCTGCAACTTACTCTCTATTGTTGATGTTGCACTCTCAGCAACACATCCCTCTATTTTGAACTCTCTTCTCCTCTGCACTTAGAACAATCTTTCTCCTATCTTGTTGCACTGCACTTTTGCACCTTGAATGTTAACCCTTGATGATGTTATGCTTTTTGTTTGGGTTCTACTCATTCATCACTTGTGCATACTCTGTATGTTGCACTATCCTCTTTCTTCATACTCTACCTTTGTTTCATATTCAGTTGTACATGTCTCTATTCAGTACCCTCTACCCTTGTAGACTATTCTCTCTCAACTCACATACAACAAATACAACTTGGACAATATTTTGATTGTATTCCTTTTCTTTTCTCCACTAATCTACAATAACTACCTTGATATTCTCACTCATGTCTCAATCAACCAAAATCCTCTATTAGAGTTGTTGTCATATTGTTTTCATTGATTACAAAAGGGGAAATCATGCAAGGGAGATTGTTGGCATGATGAAAGAGGATCAGAGGTGAGATGGAACTGATCCTGCAAGTGAGATGTTGGCATCAATGAAAAGTGTCATTGATGTCAACAAGAGATCACTTTTGTAGTGAATTTGGTTCAAGAAGGTGTGGTGCATGCATGTTGCATAAGTTGCTCAAATTGCTACAAAGTTGACAAAACGTTGTCATCTTTCTGTACAGTGGTTTCCAAGCATCTAAAGAGGAATCAAGTGCTAGATTCGATATGGGTTTTTCGAGAGCTTTCTAGAAATGTTCTTTGTTCAAAAGTTGAAGGATACGCCTAGAAATGAATCTTGTCTGCTTTCAGGTGTTTTAGGGTTTATCAGTTAAACCCTAGGTAGTTTACAGTCGTAGTGCTCAAGCAAAAATTCTAGCTTGTTGGTGACTTTTATTTGGTTGTTGGAAGTAGTTCAAGTGAAAAATTATGTCATTGGCATCATGTGGTTTTCCAGCCCTTTTGCCTAGTGCTCAAGGTTACATCTCTAGCAGCTTAGGGAGACAGCACTTTATCAAAGTGATTTACATTGGAGTCCCCTCGACATGGCAATGATGGTTTGATCAACGGTAGAGATCAGGCCTTGGAAATCCAAGAGATATTACTTTAGTTCTTCGTATTGCGGTTATAAATTTAATGGAAGATATGCTTTTTCGTGATGGGTGATGATGTGGATGGTGCAGTTTCAAAGGCACTCCATCAGGTTGACAAGTGGATTTCAGTGGGACTTAGTGGCAAGTCTTGTCAAGACTCTGATGGTGGGACCAGAAGTGAATGATGTAGAATAGAAAAAGAGGTGGAAGACACATGGCAACAAGTTACTAAGCATGTGATGTCATCAAGGGTCTTCATTAGGAATACTGATGGATGTCCGCGAGACCTGTCAAGTTGTCCTCTCGACATTCTAATAAGAGCTTATCAGAGAGACAAGTGTATTTTGGTGGGATCTGCTTGGATGTCCCTCTGACATAGTGATGCACGGCGATCACTTGGTGGGACCCCACTAGAAGTGACATAAGAATTTTGTGATGTGTAATGAAAAGTGGCAAACAATGATTGGTCACTTTGATATTTCGATAAGGACTCATTGAAGAGAAAGACAGTTATCAGAGTGAGGAGTTTTTATGTCCCCTCGAAATGATGAAGTCACGAAAATGGAAGATGAATGGTGTCATGGTGGGACTCGATAGGCTAACGATGGAGTGTGGAAACTAATAAGGAGATGACATATGGAAATGATGTGGATGACAAGTGGTGATAACTCTTCATTGGAGAGACATATGAAAATTGGTGAAACGAGATAGTCGGTCTCTGATATTTTGACAGAATTTCATAGAAGATACAATGCCATATCAGAGAGAGGTGATTTGGTGTCCCTTCGACACAACAGTGTCATGGCGATGACCTTGATGGGACCCAAGAGATAAGCTGACGATAAATGTGGAAGGTGACATATGCTAACAAGTGGTGACTAGAGATTGCTTGATATGCTAATTCCCATCATTTTTGCAAATTACGTGGCAATGACATGGATGAAAAATGGCATGTGGGCATGTGTCCTTCACATACAGTGTCAAAGTGAATGGTGTTTTTCAAAAGGACTTTAAATATTCTCAACTTAATACGATAATGTGTCTTTGAGGATGCAAAGCAATAGTCAATGGATGGACTAGATCAATGACAGAAATTAGAAGGCAGAGATCTAACAGTGATCGTTGAATGACTTTACATCACGATAATGAAAGATGGAGACATATGCATGGCATCGATATGCGATAGGTTCTGAGATCAAACACTAAGATCGATGACATCAGTTTAGTGAAGATGATCCAATAGTAGTGATTCAAAGGTGCCAAGATGAATGAAAATTGTACGATTGTTGCGCAAAGAACAGGGTTGAAAACCTAGTTTCAAACATGAAGGTATTCAACGACTAGGTCTATGTAAATGAGGGTCTCGTCTAGTAACTGACATAGAGAATGAATTTAATTTGTTAAAATACTCCACTGAACATCTGATAGGTGATTTGATCTACAGTTTGGTGGCACAGATCACCATGTCATGAGAGATCAAAATTAGACCAATCAAAGAAGAAAATGCATTTATTGTATATCAGATTTAGGGTTTTGATTGGAAGCCATATTCAACATATCATATTTGAATTTAATGGAGGTGTATGGCTCAAAAATAACATGTAGCTTGTTGAAGAAGATAGCAAGAAAACCCTAGTAGGAGATTCGAGATGATCTAATCGGTGGTGAGGATCTCGAGACTATGATGACAGGTCGATGGAGTTAAGGAAAAGATGAAGACAATCAGATAATCATCTGGGATTCATGGTTGCAAGTGAGTGTGGTTTTTGCAAGTTATGAGAGAGTAAGAAGAGTCTATAATGAAAAAAGTGTAGAATAGTGTAATGTTCTACTAAGTATGTAGCAGAGATAGAGAGAAGAGAGCAAGAAGAGTCTGTAGGGTGGAAAATAGAGAATGCACATATAAAGAAAATTCCTAAACTGTAATACAAAATATCATCTAGGTGTTTGCATTCAAGGTGAAGAGAGTGTGTAGTGCATCAAGATAGAATAGTGAATGTTCTAACTATAGAGGAGAAGAAAGGTGCAGAGCAGCAAGTTAGAATAGAGGTTGTTCTGAGTGCAGAGGAGAGTGCGGAGTAGAAAAAGAAGAGAAGTGCAGAGCAGAAATAGAAGTGAAGAATAGATCAGAGAGAGAGGTGCAAAGGTATGTGTTGCTGAGATTGTAGCAGTAGCAGTAGAGAGTGAGTTGCAGAGAGTGCAACAAAATACTATGTAGTTGCAAATAAGTTGTAACATTGAATTGTAATCAAAAATTATAATATTGTTTTGTAAATATGATTGGTTGGTGCCGTTAGATAACTAATTTGGTGCTCAGTGTAGGGGATTGGTGTCTCCTTGTATTTGGTGCTCCTAAATCAAGGAGTTGGTGCTTCCTAGGGTTGGTGCCCTAAAATATTGTAACACTGATCTATTTGTGAGGCTGGATTAGGATAGTAGATCCTAGTAGCATTTCTCGTCGTGGTTTTTGCCATCATGGGTTTTCCATGTATATCTTGTGTTATGGGATGTCTTGTGTGTTGATTGTATGCTTGCATGTTTATGCTGCTACATATTAAGTTTTCAATCTTCACATTATGAGTTTCAAGAAGTAACCTGCACAAAGTATTTAGAGCTAAAGGAATTAATCTATTGAAAAGCTTGCAAGGGATGAAAATTTAATATCTACTTATTCCCCCCCCTCTTAGTAGACTGTTGTGTTCTGACAAGGGTTTCCTTCACCTGTTGACTTCACTAGCAAGCTACCTGTTCATCTCAAGCCTTGCACCACCATCCAACTCATCATTAAGACATCTGATATGGTTTGCTAGATATCACCATACCTTGCATCAAGCCTCACAGCATTTAATTCTGTTACAAAGAATTTGTCTAAATTAGCTCTTTGTCAAACCCTAGAATTAGATATGCATTAAATTTGTTCTCTATTTATTCGCTCTGATCTGATCTTCATCATCATAGCAATCTGTTTCGCCACTCAACAAATCAAATCTTCACCAACATTGGTCGCAGGTGCAGTTAGACCAATTAATTATTTTCCTCTGTGTCGATTACCAATCGCAACCCTGTTTACATGGACGTAGTTGTTTGATATCGTCATGTTCAAATCTATGTTGTTGATCATGTATCTTCGTACCATGATCCTCTGGCCCTCCATTGATCTCGACAACTTTAAAACATCGTCATTGGATTGATCTCCTTTAAACTGCCACCATTGATCACTTTCCCTTTAGAACCATAGCCATCGTGTATCACTACTTCACTAGGGAATCAACATTCATTTTTGTGATATAAAGACATTAAGAGATCACCATTGGATTAGTCGCCAACCAATCTACACTATCCCCTACTATACCGTAGTTCTAAAGCGTAGGCCTAGAAAATCTTAGCGAGCTGGTAGGCAACTGCAATTTTTCCACCTTTGACATCCTTGCCACATGTCAATACCTTATTTGATCATCCTTTGTTATCTATCTACACTCATCACCTTCCATCAGCGTCACCTTCCTATCGGGTCCCATGAAGGTCTTCATTAATCTTCTATCACCACATCGAAGGGACTTTAACACCACTCACTTCAATATTCATATGTATCTTTGATGAAGTGTCTTCGTGACATCACCTACTCAATCATTTGTTGCCACATGTTGTCTACCTCATTGCCACATAATTCACAACAATGATGTGAATTAGTATGTCAAGCAATCACTCTTCACCATCTGGACATGCTAACACATACACTAGTGGCCTCTATCAAGTGGGTGGTCCCCACTATCCACATATCATCCTTGTCAACACTATGCAGCAACCATCACCTATGTGACTTGGCACATTGATCAATTACACATCACCACTTATCTATACACATCATCATTCACCATCATTAGCCACTTCCTTTGTCGAGTCCCACCAGATACACTGAGAGCATCATCTGATCAACCTCATTCAATCTACACCATTCCCCACTATCCCTTAGGACATAGCTAGGACCCACCAAAAACACAACGGGTTGGTGGGCATTGTCTGATCTCCCAGGCCCGATCTCTACTGTTGATCAAGTTGTCAATAGTTCATGGTATACGTCATCTTCCACTATTCGGTCCCATCATCTTCATCAACAGTCATCATTCATCCATCGTGGATTAATCTCCATTGTTCCTCACTTTCTCAGGGGACTTAGTTGGGTCCCACCACAGACTAAACAAGCTGGTGGGGAGGTCATTCAATCTTGCTACCTCAACCAACACCATCAATCTTGCCAAAGAAAAATATTTGCATGACTTAGGAAATATTAAACACTGTAAATATTTATTAGGCCCGTAAACATAAGGTGAAGGGGTCGGTCACCCTCATGACACCATAGCCTTAAGTTATAACTTAAGCTACCTGCAACCTGTGATAAACAGTCAACATCAAAATATAAATCTTGATTAAGCACCATGACTATAAACCTAGGGTTTAACGAATCAACCCTAATTATGTCTAAGAGCACAAATAATTTCATTCTGAGCTCATCCTCTAAACTCTGGACCTGCAACTTATATTTTTGAGAAGCTCTCAAAAAACCCACATCAAATATGCATATTGATTTGACCTTAGACAACTTGAAGAACAATATGCATCATCATGTAAATATTGCATGACGATAATGCAACATTTGAGCATTTTTTTAACATTTGCATAACCATGCATCTTTCACCAACATTTTTCACCAACTCTTCTAGACATTGATCCTCTGGTCTTCATGGCATCCAAGCACACCACTAAACTTCCTTTTTGCATCAATGAAACCTTTTGTCATCATGCCAAACAATCTACCCTTTAGGATCAATTCCTCTTACCTTTGATCCCTCTTTTGACATCAACTCCATTTCACCTCTGATCCCTCTTTTGACATCAGCTCCATTTCACCTTTGATCTCTCCTTTTGACATCAATGCCAATTTCTCCTTTTGACATCAATGACAACAATATCCTTTACTAGATCAGTTCCATCTCTCCTCTAATCCTCTTTTGATATCAGTGGCAACAATATTCCAACAATCTCCCCCTTTATCGTTGATGGAAGAACTAAATGCTTAAACTGTCAAAGGTATGATATCAATTGGGGATAACATTTGAGCTCTCAATTCTCCCCCTTTGGCATACCTTCTCCTTTGCTCACACTTATGATCAACTGCATACTTTTCTCATCCTCCTTTGAAAATTTTCTCAACTTTCTCCCCCTTTGATATTAATGGCAAAGGGTCACACTCTTGAACATCTTGTCTAAATTCACCATGCTGCTATAGCCTTTGCTTCTCCTTAGCAACAGCAAAGAGGACTTTTCTCCTCCTGTGACTGATACCAAATGAAGACAATTTATTCTCTCATACCAATTTTTTCACTCCACTTTGATTGCAATGGAAAAACCATATGCTCCAATCACACTGTACCAATTAACACTATATGATGCAAGTTGAAGTTCCATTACATACTCTAAACCAATCAGGTTTGATACTAATTGTAGATATTTTGATTCATGCTCTATACCAATTGAATCATATTCCTAACATCCATTGTTGATATCATGCCCTGATACCAATTAACATTCTGAATTGCACTGTACCAAGTATAACATTGATTTGATACCAAAAGCAGCTCACCCTTAGACTTTGCTCCATTCTCACTTTTGCATACTTGAGCACTAGCTCCAATTTAGGCTATGTACCAACTAACTATTTTGAACCAATTCAAAATGGTCTAACACCAATTGGAACCACCCTCTACCAATTATAAAAAAAGTAATTTGTGAGTGTATTTATAGAACAGTTCCCTCTCAAGCATATATCCTCTCGTTGTATTCAAGGAGAATTTATCTTAACAAAGAACATGTACAGCTACCTTCTCCTTCAGTTGCGAATGTTCTTCCCCTTTGACAAACATTTCAAAAAGAAATATTGCGACTATAAATCTACAACCATCAAGTCATTAGAAATTTTTAAAACATATTTTACCTTATTTGATCTCCTTTTCATTTCCATGGATGAATAAGATACCAATTTAGCTCCCCCTGCACTCATGCTCTATCACTAAGACTTAGTGATGTAAGGAAGGAGCAGCCACATTGAGTGTTTCCTACTGACCTTTCACTCTCCAGACCTTTTTTGGCTTATTCTCTATCTTGTCAGCCTTCTTCTCAAGAATATGTGAACCATTATTCACTTTGGGGGACATATTCTTTCTTTCATAATGTGCTATTGGTCTTACATAGTTTAATCTACAACTCTTAGCTATGTGACCAAGATTATTAAAATTGTAGCACATTACATTCATGTCTACAATAGGAGAAAATGGATTCCTATGCATATATTTTGTGCTCCTTTTGGGTGCAGCTCTACACTCTCTAGCTCTATGACCAAACAGATTACACGAATAACAGTAACCATAAAAGCATGAGCACCTGGTCATATCTTTTCTTTGTATAGGATGAGGTGGTCTTCTTTGATTTGACATCTTGGTATGTCTCATCCTTGTAAATATTTTTGCATCAACTCCCTTTCTATGTTGCTTCTTCTTCAGGTTTTTAGGGACTGATTTCTCCATCTTATCTGTTGTGGGCTTCTTCTTCTAATAAGCAAAAACTAATTAGCTATTCTTCTTCTTGTCTGTAGTAGGTCTCTTTTCTTCTTTTTCTTTCTTTTCCTTAGCAGTTCCTTTTTCTAATCTTCCATTTCAAGAGGAATTTTCCTTGGAACTGCTCATGCAATCTTTCTCTTCCTTGGTGCAGCATCTTTCTTCTACTTTGAATATGTCATATAATTTTGCAAAAGCATTGGTAGAAGGACTCTTTCTCAAAACCAAGGCCATACTTTTCTTTAGGTTTTGATGGATTTTGTGATTTCACCATTTCATTCAATATCTCAGAGCCACCCTTCAACTTAAGGCCTTTGTCAATCTACTCCTTAGCATTATCTAATTCTCTTCTCAGAGCAACTATTTTTGCCTTTTGCTTCATGCACTCATTAGATTTAGACTGTAGTTCAGATCTAACTACATCTTCTATCCTCTTGGCTTCTTCCACTTGTGTCTTTAGACTAACTATCATTTGATTAGAATCTTCAAGGTTTTTAGTTAGTCTCACTATCTCTTTTTTTGCATGCAATTTTTGTTCTTCATTCTCCTTCCTCAAAATTTTAATCTCATCTAGAACAGTGATGAATTCACCTTCAAAATCAACCTCTCCTTCTTTACCATAGGTTTCAGCTTCTTCTTTATCAGACCTCTCAACCTCTTCATCAGAGGTCGTTCCAAATGGGTCAAATTCACATAAATCTTCATGTTCGTCCACTAACATTAGATGACCCATTCTCTTCACTTGTGTGCAGATTCTTCTTATTTTTCTCTTTATTATTCTCTTCTTTCTTAGAGTTATCTTTTTCATCAGGAGAACATTTAGCAACAAGAAGACTTATTCTACTAGAGTTAAAACTTTTAGGGAGTGGCTTACCTCTATGCTTTATGGAGCCTTTCCTTAGTCTTCTGATGAAATTAGCTTCCTCTTTATCAACCTTCTCAGATCCAAATGTAGATGCTTCTTCCTCATCACTTCTAGTTGCAACATCTCTCATGGATATGTTTGCAATCTTCTCATCTTCTCTTGTCTTCAGACTTTCAAGCTTACCTCCATGTGTCTGAATCTTGGCCTACACCTTATTGGCATCCTCTTCATACATCCTCTTCAACTTGTTCCAAACTTCATGTGCATTTTAACAATTCTTGACTTTGACAAACATAGAGCTCGACAACCTATTAAGAATTGCATCCATTACCTTAGCATTATCCTCATACACCTTCTTTTCAGCCTCAGTAGTTGCATGTGTACTAGAAGTTGTATATCCATATACTACTGACATCCACACATCAAACACTAGGGATCCCAAATATCTCTTCATCAATGATCTCCAAAACTTATAGTTTATCCATTAAAGAGAGGTACTTCTTCTGCAAATGAGCTTTCCTGACTAACCATTTTTTTGTTCACTTTACCAAGATCTACCCAAGATCATTAAGCTTCCCCTAAGGAACCTGGGGCTCTAATACCAATTGTTGGAACACAAAAATCTATTGAGAGGGGGGTGAATCAGTAGATATTAAACTTCCATCCCTTAAAATCTTTACTGCAGATTACTTTCTTTAGCTCTAAATACGTTGTGTAGATTACTTCCTTAAACTCTTAGTGTGCAGATTAAAACCTATTATGCAGAATCATAAACATACACACATAACATAAGATATGCGTGGAAAACCCAAGATGGAAAAAACCATGGTGAGAGATGTTGCTAGGATCTACTTGTTGGCGTACAGTTGTCATTGAAGTCAAAAGTGCAAATCATGCAAGGGAGATTGTTGGCATAATGACAAAGGATGAGTGTGAGAGCAGTGGATCTGATGGAAAATTTGGTGGCAGATTTGATATGGGTTTTTTGAGAGCATTCTAGTGTTGTGCTCTGCAAGACCAGAAAATGAAGAATTCGCTCATAATGGATTTAAGTATGCTCTTAGGTGATTCTAGGGTTTATAGATAAATCCTAATATGTTTACAGTCATGGAATCCTCAATATGTTCTTCTATTTTGACGTTGACTATCGATAGCAAGTAATGGGTCACATGAGTTACAACTCATGTCATTGAAATTGTGAGGGTGACTGGCCCCTCTACCTAGCGCTCAAGGTTACACATATCCAGCAAGTCGGGGAGACAGTTCAATATCGATGGGACTCGCCCTGGAGTCTCTTCAACAACTTGATAGTTATGTCATCGGTGAGACACTGGGTCATCGAAGGGAGTTCTATGAAGGTCTCTTCAATGGAGCAATAAGGAGTAAGGAAGCACCGTGTGGGACCCAGCCATAATGACATGGATGACAGTGATGACAATGCAGACATGTGGCATGACGGGATTGAGTAAACGGTAATCCACATCCTTGTTATGGATTACGATGCAGTGACATGGTGATGAGGTGGACATGTGATGTCATCAAGGGTTTTCATCGGCGTGACTAAAGGTCTTCAATGAGACTTGTTCAAATGTCTCCTCAACAACCTGATGACCAACCCATCAGTGAGACAATATGGTATCGCTAGGACCTTGAAGAAGGTCTCTTCGACAGAGTGAATGGGCATCAGCAAGTCATGGGTTTTTAGAACTTTGTAACCTCTGACAAGAGGTTCTGAGGTTTGGGTTTTTAGCGACTTAGCGATGTGTGATGGATGGCATATGGTGGGACCCGATAGGTTGATAAGGACAGATGGTGACATGTATAAGCAAATGGCGATTATCAATTGGATGATTGTGCAATTCACATCCTTGTTGTGAATTGTGTGGCAGTGAGCTGGGATGGTGGACCCCATGGGTAGTAAAAGCTTATGTAAATCTTCATCAGGGAGAAAGGTTGATGTTGCTAGGAGAAGATTCTTTGTCCCTCTAACATAACGATGGACGTTAAGTTAAAGTTGATCGACGATGGATATTTGAATGATAGCTTATCCAATCGTCAGGGTTTAAAGGCATGACGATGAACAAAGGATCGTAGGATTAGGGGGCGAAAGAAGAGGATCAATGGCCAGAATTCAAAGATAGAAATCTGAAATGGCTCTACAATGTGAACAAGGATTTTTGCCTGCAAACGAACATAGAGGAAGGAATTAATTGGTCCAACTGCACCAGTGACCAATTTAAATGAAGATTTGATCTTCAAGGTGACAACACAAATTGCAGAGGTGATCAAGATCAAATCAAATCGAATGGACAAGAGAATGCATTTAATGCATATCAAATTATAGGGTTGACAGAGAGCTAATTTGGGAAAATTCTCTGTAACAGAATTAAATTTTGGGCGGCTTGATGCAAGATATGGCAATATCTGGTAAACTCTATCAGATATTTTAATTATGAGTTGGAAAGTGGTGTGTGTGGCTCGAGGTAGAATATTTGAGAAGATCTGAATGGTAGTGAGAATCTTGAGGTAGAGATTGCAGATTGATGGAGTTAAGCAAAAAGAAGATAATCAGAGAATTGTCTAGGTTGTTGCATCTGTTGTAAGTGAAAAGAGTGTGTAATCTATAGAGAAAAGTGTGATGAACATAGCAATGTATAGCTGAGTATGCAGCAAAGAAAGTGTGATGAGTAAGTAGTGCAACAAAAAGTGAATGCACATATGTCTGTAGCCTAGACACAATACAGATCATCATCTAGGTTTGCATTCAAGAGAGTGCAAGTGTGTGAAACATTGTAGAGTAGAAAAAGAGTAGAAGAGTGTTTGTGTTGTTGAGAGTGCGGCTTCAGCAGCTAAAAGAGTTGTAGTGTGTGCAATAAAGTGTCGATTATAATGTTGCATTATCAGGTTTTGTAGAACCACCTTTATGAAAATTTGAGTTTGTAAACCTATAGAGGTTGTAGCCTCATTGTATGGAGTTGTAGCTTACATTAGAGTGTTGTTGCATCCTTGGATTTGTAGCTCCTAAAACAGGGGATTGTAGTCTCCTTGAAGTTGTTGTTTCTAAATTAAGGTGTTGTTGCATCCTTAGGGTTGTAGCCCTTAAAAATTGTAATTGAAGATTTCATTTGTGACACTGGATTTGAGCAATAGACTCAAGCAACTTTATCATTGTGGTTTATCCCATCTTGGGTTTTCCACATACATCTAGTGTTATGTGTTGTTCTTTTATGTGCATGTGGTTGTCAAATTGGTTTATGCTTTAATCTGTGCATTGAGTATTTTAGAAGTTAATCTACTTGAGAGTTTGGAGATTAAAATTTTTAATATCTACTGATTCACCCCCCTCTCAGTAGATCATTGTGTTCTAACAATTGGTATCAGAGCCCCAGGTTCCCTAGGAGAAGCTTAATTAGCTTGGGTACATCTTGGATAATTGAACACAATAGCAAGTCAGGAAGGGTCATGCAAGCCACCAATATTCGATGGAACAAATTATGCTAAATGGAGCTCATTAATGGAAGGATACTTATGTTCTCTAGGAACTAAAGTTTGGATGTTTGTCGAGACCAAATATACTATTCATGCTACTACTCCTACTGATCCTGCGGGAAAGAAGGATTATGAGAGCAATATGAAAGCTTGGTTTTCCATTATGAAAAATTTGTCTGATTTTATGCATGGCAAATTCATGCATTGTAAAACTGCTTATGATGTCTAAGAAAAATTGAAGAAGATCTATGAAGGTGACACCAAAGTGAAGTTGGAAAAGTTACAAGTGCTGAGAGAAAAATTTGAAGGCTTGAAGATGACTTTAGAAGAGAATATTGCAGACTATCTTCTTTCTTGGATGGTTATTCAAGCTATAATCAAGTTCTTGTCCAAGAATCCGATCAACATAAGACAACGTTCACTACAAAGTGAGGCACCTATGCTTATTGCAAGATGCCTTTTGCTTTAACAAATGTTGGGGCCACTTTTTCAGAGATCCATGGACATGGTGTTTCAAGGTGTGTTCAAACAATTTGTTTTGTTCTACTTGGATGATATCACAATGTTTTTAAAACATGCAAGAGAACACTTCAATAATCTAGAACAATTATTTCAAAAATGCAGGGAATATAAATCCAAATAAATGTGTCTTTTCCACTAACTAGGGAAAACTTCTTGGACACATTGTTTCAAAGGATGACCTACTCATTGATCCCGCAAGAGCAAAATCTATCATGTCCATCCCACTTCCCAACCATAAGAAGGGATTATAGAGTTTCTTGGGAACTATTAACTTTGTGAGAAGATTCATTCCAAACCTGGCTACGTTGGTAAAGCCTCTTACTTTCATGCTCAAGAAAAATATGGTATTTAAATGGACCAAGGAAGGTAAGGATAGCTTTGAGGCTATCAAACAAGAAATTGTTCAGTCTCCCACCCTTTTCAGTCTTAATTATGACAAGTATTTCTTTCTTTATACCTTTTGAGGTGAAGCAAGTATATCATCTATTCTAACCCAACTAAATAAGGAAAATTTGGAGCATCCCATTGCTTTCTTTGATGAAGGGCTTAAAGATTATGAGGTCAAGTACAGCTACATTGGAAAGCAGGCTCTTGCTACTGTTAGAGAATTGAAGAAGTTTAGACACATGTTTTCTAACAATAGGATACATTTAATGGTACCCCATGTCAATGTGTTAAATATTTTTTGTTAAGTGAAGATATCAATGAAAAAAGAGTTGGGTGGATCACCAAGGTGATGGATTATGATGTTGACATCAAGATCATCAGGTTAGTGAGAGGCAGAATGTTGTGTCAGCAAATTGTCTCGGCACTTGAGGCTCATATAGAGGTTGCCCTTGTGTTGCAAGAACACAAAGCACCCAACATTGAGGCTCATAGCAGCTGGGTGAAGGATATGACTACCTTTTTGCAGGAAGGTAGATATCCTCTAGGTCTAGATAAGACCAAAAGAAGACATTTTTTTATTACAGTCCATTCCCTATGTCATAGTGGATGGCATACTTTTTAGAAAATATTTCAATGGGGTCCTATTAAGATGCATAGAGACAGATCAGGTCAGCAGAATGTTGGAAGAATTCCATGATGGCTCTTTAGGTGGCCATTTTTCTGCAAGGACCACTACTGCAAAGATCATGAGGGTTGGTTATTATTGGCCAACCTTGTTCAATGATGCTCACAAATGGGTGAGAAATTACAAAAAAATGTATTTTCTTTTCTAGAAAGAAAAGGTTGGATGCCCTCCCTCTTTGTCCCATTCTTGTTGATCAACCATTTACACGGTAGTGTTTAGATTTTATCAACATGATAAATCCACCATCAAATGTCAGTTATAAATGGATTTTGACGGCCACAAACTACTTCACCAGGTCGACAGAGGCAATTGCTCTAAAGGATGCCACTGATGCTTCAGTTTTGAAATTCCTTGATGGAATTGTTACAAGATTTGGTACTCCTTCCACCATCATTTCCGATAATGCCAAGGCTTTTACTAGTGCTCAAATCCTATATTGAGCAATTAGGCATGGCATATATTTGAAGACCTCATCTAATTATTACTCTCAGGGTAACGGTGTGGCTGAGTCTTCAAAAAAAAACCTCATCGAGATTATCAAGAGGACCATTGAAGATAACCAAAGGGTCTGGCATAGCAAACTGCAAACAGCTATTTGGATTGATAGAATTGCTCATAAAAGAAAAATTGGTAATTCTCCTTTCATGTTAGTTTATCGAAGAGAAGCAAGGTTACCATTATCATTGGACCTTCCTTCTCTTGAGTTGGAACATCAGCTGAAGTTAAAGGGAAATGATTCTATGGCAGTAAAGTTAGTTGAGCTTATGGAACTAGAGGAGACAAAGAACAAATCTGTGCGAGTTATAGAGACACATCAAGCACAGGTCAAAATAAATTTTGAAAAAAAGCAGTTCAAAGGGTGTTCCAAGAGGGATATCTAGTGCCAAAATGGGTTGCAAATAGAGCCAAAGTTAGGAGGCACTCCAAGTTTGATGTCATTTGGAGTGGTTCATATAGCATCACCAGTTGCAAGGGGGCCAATGCATTCCATCTCTCTAGGCTGGATGGTGAATTCTTTCCAATCTCAATCAACAGAATTCACTTCAAACCTTGTTTTTGAAGGTTTTGAGTTTCATGTACATATTAGCTTAGTTGTTGCTTTTCCAAGAAGTTCTTTTGCACACCCTGCGTTCTCCTTAAGGGAATGTATGTTCTAGTTTTCTACTTTCCTCCAAGTGCAAGCTTGTGCATGTTTTTTTTTTGCCCTTGAGAGGCTATTTTTTGTAAGTACCTTCCATGATTGTGCCCAATGGACTGATAAGGCATTTGGATTCTATGATTAGTAGGTAATCATCCCACAAAATTTTCCAAAAGTGTTGACAAATGTTCATGCCACCCTTATGACCCATCAATAAGAACCAATCTAAGAAACCATACATGGGCCATCTTGCATGAATATCCCTTTGAAAGGGTCCTAAAATTGATTAAGATAAGGTGTTTCAGGCTTTCAGGTTTTCGCTTCCCTGCCTACTTGCATGCTTTCTCCATCTCTCCCGCCCTTCCATCTTTTCCTCATTTTTCCATCTTTCTAATAAGTGTTTCGAGTGTTGGCCATCGACCTTACCCTTTAACATCTTTCATTCCTTCATCAATCCCCAAGCCTTCCTTCTAAACCTCGATCCCTGAAGCCTCTCTTTAGCCTTTGATGATTGGGTTTTCAGCCCTCCACCTCCCTTCTTCCTGAGGTCCGAGTTTCCCTTTCAATTTTCCTAAGTCCTCATTTTTCACACGTCGGCCATCGGCCTTCCCATTTACTCCTTTCACTTTGGCAGAAGGACATAGGCCTTCCACCCAATACCAAATCCCCAATTTCTCTTTATGGCTTTCGAGCATCAAGTCTTCAACCTTTTCCTTCCATCTTTTCTTCTCATCGACAACATCCTTCGAAAATTCGACTATTTTGAGTTTTTGGGTTTCAAGAGTCAAGATTCTCCCTTATCGCTTATATTTCCTTGGTAAGAGGTAGTCCATCTTCCCGACCCTCAATTTCCGATGAAGGCAAACCTTTCGGTGGTCACGGTTTAGGCCTTCTTCTCTTCCTTCTTCTAGCATGTGGTATGCGGACAGCCTGAAGCCCAACACCTAACCCCCAATGAAGGTGCTTATTTTCATGACCTCATACCATTTAATTCAAACAAAGATTCCTTTTGGGCCCAACGCCTTGAAATTCCACATAATGGTATGTTTTTGCACGATGACACCATTAATGCTCGAACCACCTCCTCAGCTACTTGTTTTGACTTTTGGGCAAAAAGGACAACATTTAATGCATTCTCTAACTTCTACAAGTGGATTTTGTGGCACCCATGCTCATTCATTGTTGTTTTTGTCCCCTTCTAATGGATCCCATGCCCAGATCGTTGATTTCATGGAGTATTTTGGAGGACCTTTTGGACAACCTTCTTTGTAGAGATATGGTGACCATGCTTGTTTTGAGTACAAATTTCATGACTGATCTCCTCAATCCTTTTAGATCAAACTTGTATTGACTACTAAGCCTAGTTGGGTTAGGATTTGGTTTGTAATCATCCAAGTTATGCTTGATTAAAAGCAACACTTGTATTCTTTTCACGGGTTCTTCTTTTGGGCTCCTCTCATAGTGTTCTTTAGTTGGCACTGTATTCTACATTTTACCATTGTAAAGTATGGATTTTATGCCTTATGTTAATGAAATTTGGTTATTATCATAGTTATTTCTTGAATGTTTGAGTAAGATTCTTTACCTTCATGTCTGAATATGTGTTTTAGTTGATTTTTTTATGTATTGAGCAATCTTAAGCAAAGAAGGAACAACTTTTTGTCTTGGTGTATCACCTTCATTTCCATTTCATGTTCTCCTTCTTTCTATTTTCCTTTGTAAGTTGTTAGACTAGGGTAGTGGTAGGATTTCATGTGTTGGGTTAGACCAACACATTTGCACTTAGATTAAAAAACGAATTTAGCCTTCTTTGGAGACTCGACCTCATTCGCACAAGGTCCCACACCTTGAGGTCATTTCCATTATGTCATTAGAACGTTGAACTGCTTGTTTAGTAGGGTGTAATTTTATGTGACAAGTCATCTTCATGATATTGAAGATGTGTAACATCTTTGAGCCATGGAGGACTCTTATGGTCTTTGTTTAAGGTGTTGGTGATTCTTGACAGGTGATGGTGGTTTAGAGTATGGTGCTATTATGTTGTTGGCATGATATGTTGCTCTTGAGACCATGTGTTCACTTGGAGCATGTGATCTTCTAAGGGGGATGTTCAGATCATGGTGTCATGATAGGTTCCTTTTGTTGTTCTTAGATGATTGGAGCTTTGACAATGGTTTGGAGAGTTATCTTTGTATTGAGTGCATTGGTCATGTATTTGGAAGCTTCATGAGAATGCTTTGATGTATTTGGAGTTTAGGATGGGTTGATATTTTGTTGGTACTCATGGATACATGGAGACTGAGGTGAGGCTCGGTGTTCTCTTATGATGACAGAATATGTTGAGATGAGTACTCTTGATGAGATCTCAAATGGAAGTCTGAGGATCCTACACCTTGGTTGAATGTGAGTTCAACATAGAGATGTGAGGATATTTCTCTTGGATGAGTCATGATGACTTGGATATCTTGCAGGAGCATTCTCATTCCCCATTCTTGGTCTACTCGACAGTTTGTTTCTTGAGAGGAATAGCCCATTATTCTTTTCAGGTGTTTTGCTTATCTTTTTTAGATATGGATCTTGAGATACGGTCAAATGGCTCTAGAGGATTTAGTTTGATAGAGGTTTAGCATGGTTATATCATTGAGCATATGAGTTGACATTGTGATGTCATTTATGAGGAGTTGAGGAGATGGCAGTGGATTGATTTCTTGAAATGGGAAATAGAGTAGTTTGATCTTCATAGTTTGAGGAGCTTACATCCATGTGGTTGCATGATACATATGTTGTGTTTGGTCTCTTGAGATTGAACGGTTTTGGGTGTTGTTATGGCTTTTATCTTGGGGTTGTGAAGGAGATCATACTTGGCACAGTAGGCATTTAAAGAGTGTATGTAGAAGGGCATGCTACATGTTTATGGTTTGCAAACTATCCCTTTGGTCTTGGTATTCTTCTTGGATGTTTAGATTTACATGAATTTGGGTGCGAGATTTTGGGTGGAGCTATGGTGATCACTAGTTTATGGTCACATGTTGTCACTTTGGTGATGACATGGAGATTCCTTTATCTCTTTCTTCTATCGAATGTGGAGAACTTGGGAAAGTTGTGGAGACTTCTTGAGAGATGTTTCTTGCAACAGTGTTGTTGCAAGATTTGCATATCTTTGTGGATGGTCCTTGATACTACATGGTTGCACTTTCTATATGCTACTATTGGTAGACTCGATATGCCTCAATCTTTTCAGATTCGGCATTACCCATGCGATGGGAGTTCCTAGAGGTGTTTGTCTTCATCGACTGTTCAACGCTTCGAGCTTTTGATTGGGGTTTAAGGGTTGGATATGTTGTTGGCATGAGTTTAGTGATGTTGGATACCTTCGAGGTATGGTTAATTGGATGGATTAGCATTTTTTGGGTGTTATTTTGATCACATGGGTTTATTAGTTGGATGTGAGCAGTCAATTTTTGGTTGTTGTTCTGGCTAATGTTTTATCTTGTTCTCTGGAGAATTCTTTAGCTTCTAGATTGTGTTTTGGTTACGGGTTTGGACTCGTTTGATGCTTCTATATAGCTCATGAGCACATTGGAGTTGTCGCAATATCTTGTATCCTTTCCTATCAATTGGATATGATGCTTGTGTTCTTTGGACTAGTGCATATACACCTTGGCTTGTTCCTTTTCTTCCATGGGTGGCAAATTGGAGAATGACATGGATTGTTGTATGATTGGTGAACATCTTGGATGTTGGTGCAAATGTCTTATTGGAGCATGAGAGCATAGTTGCAAAGTAATGTGGTTGCATGTGTAGTTGGCGGTGATGTTTTTTTCATTAGTTTGACTCTTAGAAATTCGTTTATGTTGGATCCATGAACTCCTGAAGGTCTTTGAAAAATGGGAGAATGTTGGGAATTAGTGTCTCAACCTTTTGTCCTATTTTTTAGGAGTTCCTATTTTGTAGGAGTATTTTTTATGTTGAGAAATGAAGAATTAATTATCTCCTATTTTTTAGGAAGTGGGACCCACTTGGAAGTTTCCTATTTTGTAGGGGTATGTTAACTAGTCAACATGTGTCATGGGAGAGTGCCACTTGTCACTTCGGTGCTCATTTGAGGCAAAGGAATTTGTAAAATTCCTAGGAGGAGCACTTGGATGCCAAGTGTTCGTGTGTGGTGAGTTTTGAAACCCACAGTTAGCATATTCCTTTGTATGAGCACGAAGAGCAAGGAAGGGTGACACTTGTCGTCATGAGAGAACTTTGAGCAAAGAATATTGTGAGAAGCCTCTCAAAAGTGTGTCATGATGTCATGTGGCATCAATTTGAATTGTTGACCAAAGCTCGGAAGGGAAAGTTGCTTTGTGAAGACTTAGTTGTCACTCGGAGTGACAAGGAGTTGTGGGTGAGTTCTAATTTGGCAAAAAATCAGATTTTTTCATGGTGGATGCCTAGCTTTATTGTTGCATGACTTACAGTGATTTTTACTTTGCATGTGATTGCATATTGGTTGCACGTTCATGCATGTCAGTATATGATTGATAGGACAGCCAGAACCAATGCATGTTCTCTGTTACAATTTGCATGCATGCAAAGATTGTGGAGATGACATATGGCAACCCTAAGTGCACATATTGGAGATGCATAAAATATTAATGACTTAGTCATTTTGTATATGTGAGAGCTGAGTTTTTTTGCAGGGGTTATGCTATCAGATTTTCTCTAAGATGTAAACTTCAATGTAAATTGGAGATGCAATCTTCATGATAAGGCTATAAGCTTGCAATTGTATTGTAATTGGTTTTATTGTTGATAATACAATGGTTCTATTCTTTGGAGTGTGGGATTTTTTACTCTAAAGGGTTTTCCCCATGTATATTTGTGTTCCTTCTCTTCTATCTATTCTTCTATTCTTTAAATGTTAATAATTAACATGTTGTCATACTGCTAAAAATTTAATGGATCTGAATAACTACATTTATTTCCTCTAAGATTAATGGATGAAATTAAAATTGTGTTTGTTTTCACTTTAAGACATAGTTGTATGTACTTGTATCAAAAAAAATGAAAGATACTAAATGTGCATATGGGTTCTCAAATGCTATTCAGGGATCAATATTTCCCTTCAATATTGTAGCTTTCCTTCACCTTGTTTTTCAACATCAACATCTTGCTCAGAAGACTGAGGAGTATCATGTTTGTCTCCCCTTTGATTTCTCAAAGGTTGAAGCATAGGGTTTCTTTAAGGTGTGATTTCAAGTAAACCCATTTATATTTTCTGCTCTACGATCTATTTCATTTCCATATCTATTATAGTCACATATAACAAAAAAAATTGGTAGTTCTAACCCTATTTTCAAATAAATCATCTTATGTGTATTGATCAGAATCTTCATAAGCATTTATTCTACTTGAAGAACTCAATTTTTCAATGTTTCTTGAACTATGTAAAGGAGACTTGGATTTTTAGCTTTCCAGTGTTGTTGTCACCTTCTTGCACTAGTAGAAGTAGCTTCAGGAATTTCTTGACCTTTCGAAAGCTAATCTTTTTCATTTCTTTATCTTCTAACACAAACTTTTGGATCTTCCTTGATAGAGTCGCAACTCCCTAAAGGAGAAAACACTTGAAATTATCAAACTTCTTATTTCAAACCAAAACCCAACACTTTCCCAGTTTGTTACCAAAGCTTTTGAAAATATTATTTTGTCTTTGATATCCCTAACAACAGCACTAATTTGTTAGTGATTGCAATTGTAGGCCCCAAAGCCCTAAGGTCTGATAATCTTCCAAGTGCCAAGGGTGTCAAACCTAGGAGGATCACCACAAACCTATCTTTAGGTTGGGTAGCTAAGGACTAATGGTTGAAGTGGGTAATACCTTCACTTCTAGCTCTACAAGACCAAGGGGGGTTTTCCCTAAGATGTCCAATTGACAATTGAAACGCTAAACAGTATCTTACAACAAACTATACCCACTGCACATGTATCCCAATATGGTGTCACAATATACCTATGTGCTAGTTTGGATATGTAAGGATGAGCAACTTATCAACAGATAATCTACCATATGTGTCTGAGAATGAGTTAATGATACACCCTTGTATTGTTGTATTCATTCAGACATGGCAATAAAACACACAAAAGTCAAACTTTAAAATGTTTTTGAGTTGATGTGTTTGGAGTGTGTTGAGGATGATAGGAGGGAAAGCAAATCACATACTAGTGCCTTTATCCATTGGGATACAGAGTCTCTAGATTTAATCAAACATGCAATAACTAAAAACAAGGTGATGACTTAATCAAGCCACCACAAAAGACTATGTCTTTCGAAATGCACAAGCAAGTAGGGCTCTACACATTCATTTAGAAAGACAATAGATAGTTGCAGAACATTAAGAGTCTACTTAGTAATCCTCAAACATACCCACACATTTCTTTTATTACATTGAAAAGATACCATGCAAAGGTTTTGCACAGATTTTACGGACGTCTAGCTAAAAAACTAAACAAGATACATCTAGAAATGCATACCATACATAAGGAGACACTCTACTAAGGTTGATTTTGCCTTTAATCACTCAATCTTCAGTATTTACAAATGTTATTACAAGTTTGTGAGAAAACCCAGATCATTAAAATACAAAATGGCTAGCTCTGCAATTGCTTCTCTCTTTTCTTCTCTATTTTATTCCTATAAATATCCTTCTTATGCTAGCTCTATAACTACTTCTCTCTTTTGTTCTCTATTTTCTTCCTCTAACAATCCTCTCTAAAAAATAGGAAGACTTCTCTCTTTTTACCTCATCAAGATACATTGGGAAGAGGAACAAGATTGTCAGACTGTACCTGCCTCCCATGCTTGCTTGCATCACATACACCTAGTCATGAAGACATGCCCTTGCATTAATGAGCACACAAAGCAAAACAAAAAAACCCCATGTAATCCATAGCAAATCATGGGCAAGGACGAATTTTCGTTAGAAAGGATGTCTGTGAACCATAAAGAAGCATGGGTGCCACCTTATCCCACTTGCAATTGTTGAGAAATGCATTAAACATCATCCCTATAACCTTAAAGATTAAATCTAGTAGTTTAGAAAGTAGGTGCAACATTAATGGAGTTCACGATTGAAAACACGTCGATCCAGAGCAGTGTTGAAGCTTTGAGCCCAAAAGAATACTTGGTTCAATCATTAAAATATTCATTAGCCTGAAAGATCATCTTCTCAAACATCGAACGTCAAGCCTGCAACATACTACCTAATGGAAACAATGATACAAAGGGCATTGAAACATCAAGCCCCAAAAGACAACTTCCATCGGACATCGGGTGTCGAGTTTTGAGTCTACCACTTGCTAGAAGAAAGGAGTGAAGAAAGGGACATGGAAAGATTTGAAGGAGCGCGAAAGGGAAGAAGGCATCGGGAGTCGAGAGTCAAGAGGAAGGCATTCGTCTTATCGCAAAGATAAGACACAAGATTGACGAGAGACTCGATCTCTGAAAGCTAAAGGAAACATATCAGGGATCAGGGGTTGGGCATAAGACTTATGCCTTAAGATAAAATGATGGTAAGAGGTAAGGAGGAAGGTTGATCCATGAAGTCCAAAACATCAACATTTAGTCATTTTTCAAAGAATACATTAGGACTTCAATGTTTGGGGGAAGACTTATGGTTTATGAAAAGAGGATTAAGAGTTAAAGTTGATGGTTGAAACTTGAAATACTTAAGGCAATTGATGGATTGGAAGGGGGAAGGGGGTAGGAGATCGGGAGTGATAGAAATGGTAAGCAAGCAAGCAAAAAACTAAAAGCCGGAAAATTTGAAAAATTCATACTTAAGGCATTTTTTGTTTTTTGCAAATGGGCTTTTTTACTACAACTTGGCAAAGGTTAGATGCAACTAATGGAGGTACTTGAGCATGATACATCATTAAGATTTTTCAAGTCAGTTATAACTGATGGGAATCATGAAGGGATAGCCCAAAGTGACAACACAAAGCATTATAAATTCGTCAAATTTATAGGTGCCAATAGGGGTCATAATGAGGTTGGATGGCATCTTTCGTGAGCGTAACTCCCACATTTTTTAAGTAATAGGAGTTACTTTTCTCATTGATTAGTCTTGCCTCCCCTCATCATATATCATATATGAGACATATTCTAGTCTACAATATCCAAGTCATCATATATGAGACATTTTTTTGTGGCCAAAGTTATTAATCAACATCAAACATCCACGTCAATGCATGTATAAGTAGATGGTACTATTGCTTATATTCATTTAAATAAATAGTGTGAGCCACATGACCTTTTTTTATACTCACTCCAAATAAGTGTATCCTTTTAAGAAAATTCAGCGATGTTTTTGGCTTTGCTATTATCATTCATCTCAAAATCAATGTACACCTCTTAATTTTTTGTTTACTTTGGCATCTACAAATGCACAAATTTTCAAGATCCAAATGATAACGTAACCATTTAATGGCTGAAACTTTGTGTACTTTGAACCATCATTTCTTGTCTTGTCATCCAAGATCTAATTTGCCTTCAAATAGTATTCTCAAGTCCAACAATGAGGTTTTGAATCCTATTTGGATTCATCGTTCAAGAAAACTACTAATTTGTAATACGACTACTTAAGTGGGATGTTCACACTTCTTTTGGTATAAATAGCTAACTCTTCCTTCCAAACAATTGAGGTTATTCAATAGCCCACGAAAGAACCCTACCTTATGTTAGCAATGCCTAAGTATCATATGTTTAAAAGGAATCTAAGCTGATATTCGAGTTTGTCTTATTGCTTGTAGATTTTTTTTGGTTCCCATTTAAGCACGTGCTCTAATGTTTTGTTTCTCTATATTACCACTGGAAGAGATAAGCAAGTTCTACCTTATTACAATAGTTCGAAGGTCACGAATGTATTCTCTAGAATTCTCTTTGGAGATGACACAGATGCAAGGACACAGTTTGAACTTCTCTTGGAATAAACAATCAAATCTTCTTCTAAACAATTGAGGTTAGTCCATAGCCTAAGAAATAATCCTACCTTGTGCCGACATTCCCTAAACATCAAATGTTAAAAATGAATTTAACGTAGTTGATATAGATGTTTGTCTAATTGCTTATTGTTTTATTTTATTTTCCTGTCGTGCACATGTTCTAATGTTTGGTTCTCTGTATTACTATCAGGGGACATAAACAAGTTCTGCCTCTTTACAGCAGTATGAAGTTCACCAATGTAACATCTCTAACAATTCTCTCTGCAGATGACAGATGCAAGGGCAAGTTTTGAACTTTTCTATGTTTTATCCAGAGCTTTAACCAAGCTCTTGACAAAGCGACATTGATTTTAGCAATTGCAACGAGTATAGAAGACGAGCAAGCTTTGATTTGCAAGCTTTAAATGAGTTTACTTTCATTGTAATGGTTCTTCATCTTGACAGCCTCGAGAAAATGTTCTAACTAGCAAATTTTTATTTTTTTTGTTGTATTGAAAACTAACTAGCAAAGTTGTGATGAGTACATTTCTACATATTTGACATATCTCCAATCTGTGAAACATAAGGTTTTGTCATATCCAACTAATTTGACAATGCAAGGGAGTAATATTATGTAAATTTAGGTAAGCTTAGAATTACAGGGTTCACAATATAACTTCTGTTCACAATAACTAGTATTCTTTCAATAACTGTCTTATTCCATTTTGTCAAAGGCTCCTAGATGTTTATTGAGCATCACTAGTCCAACAAATGTTTTCTTAAGCATTTGGAATATACCATCACTAGTGCATATTATATGTTTTCCCTTGAATTTCCATAACCTGTGTAATGTCTATCATGTGCCATATTGGGAGCTGGAATTGCTGTAGTTATGTATTCAATCATTTTTAAAAAATTTACGGGCTTAAAAACTCATGTCGAAGTAAATCTAACACTGTCAATTGCAATGGATATAGAAATTGAATAAACTTGGTTCTCTTGGCAAAGTACATGCTGCTCTGATGACTTATTTTTTATATTTATGTTCACCTTGTCTCTCAAATATTTTTAACGAGTCTTGGTTACAAGGACATATCACCATTTATTATATATCTAACGAACCAAGATTAATAAGTATGGCTAGAGAGAAAGAAGCTATTTTACACTATTCATATGAACATAAAAATAGTTGGATCACTTTTTCCCTTTCGAAATATATATTAAGTTGGCCAAAGATAGGAGCTAAAAGGAATTCCTGAGGAGATGCCTACACTAGGAAATCAGTCCAATGTACACTGATAACACTACAATATGGGACTGCACTACTAATTCCCTAGGAGTTCTTGTAAACTGGTGAATGTTCATTCTCAATTTTGCCATCTGTTGTATCTACAATATTACAAGACGCCGAACAGAGGAAGCCTATACAAAGAATCGCTTGCATAAAAAAGAAAGAGAATTTACAATAAATCAAAAGCTCAAAAGCAAAGGCTTTATAGAAGGTGGGAGATTGATTCTCCCACCCATGCTTCAAAAACTATGAGAATTCCACTATATAAATATGAGGGGCACATTTTTGTACACATGAAGCATGTCAAGTATTTGTAATGTTAGGGAAAATTTCCAACAAGATATCCAGAGTCTCTGGCATAAATTTTCTTGCAAATAAATAGCAGGGTCTCAGCTCCCCATTCACCATGCAAAGGCGCCTGCTGATTTGTTTCTGCAAAGGCAAAATAAAAGATCATATATAGACAGACTACAGAGAATAAGAACATCAGAAATCAAATTGACCCAAAACATGAAAAAATTGTCTGGCCACAGGAATTGTACAGTCAATAACATTTTTTATATTTCATTAAAGAAACCCCATTGGGGTGAACAAAACAGGCCTTCACAAAAGATTTATCCATTATGACTTCACATCAGCCATAGATATGCATGGAAGTTTTCATGATATTCTTTGCTGATCTAATTAAGCTATACCATGAGCAACAATAATTAATTGAGAGTCTTGATGTACAATGGAAGCAAATGACAATAAACACATCAGAAGACAATTCCTTCAATTTCCAATCTATTACGAATGGCAATCCAAGAGAATACCAAAAAGACAAAAACAATAGCCACTAGAATATTAACATTCACCAGATACTACCCAAGGTGGATGTTTCTTATTCAGCCACTAATCAGTTTTGTGGTCTTCTATCATAGACAGAAAAGTCAACCAACTCAGGCAGCAGATGAATTACAATGCTGAGAGTTGCTGTTGTTTTGCATTAAATGTAAGCTAAACTGCTCCAGTTCATTGAATCACTCAAGACAGCTAATGTTTTTAACAATACATGGTATATGATGCATTGACATGGATTCGCAGAATACTTCATTTATTTTCTGCAATTAATCTGGAGGGCCAATCCTCAAGGTTTTAAAGAAATTTTACAAAGGTGCATTATTGAAAAGAGATGACCAAACATTCTAGATGTTTTTTCTTATGAAACAAGAAGAATTTAACACAAAGGGCAATCTCAAAAGTAAATTCCTAACAGAAGGTAAGAGATGCAAACTCTGCTCCATGCATCAAAGAATTGAAAATAATTCAACATAATACATTCACATACAAACATCGATTGTTGAGAAAGAAATAGTTATTAAAACTAAATTTAACACAAAAAAGCTGGCATAATGGCAACCACATTCATTTACTGTGGTGCCTGTTAAAGGATGATTTTCTCAGTTATTACCATCATTCGTCTCAATAAAGCTGTAGAAAAGCATAGTTGTAACTTATCTTCTGATCCAAGAGAAAAGCACAGTTGTAATTTGTCTTCTGATCCAAGTGGCATTTGGAACTATCTTTTGAAAGAAAACAGAATCCAACTAGTTGGGCACTTTGTTAGGAACATAAATTTGGGACAATGAAATAGAATGTCGGAAAGCTTAGGATGTGTACTGCATTATGATAGGAAGCAAAACTCCAACAAAATTGCCAACAATTGAAGGGACCTCCAAAAACAATTGCCAAGATTTTCGGGAGAAGGGCATTAGGTCTATTTTTCTCCCTCACAACACTATTAAAAAGGTGATCAAATCAGCCAAGGGCGCAGTTTATCCTAAACAAGGTACTGGGGTATATCTTATTCCTTTCTCTTGTGGCCAGTCCTTGATGCAGGAGCATCTCTGGAAAGTCACTTGATTCTGCATTTTGAAAAGCAATTTTGAGAGCCTCCTGAACTGAAGACATTGTGGAAGTTGAATCTTGTGGTCTAGCAGGCACTAGATTTTGCAAAGATTACATGTTGCTCATTTGGACTCTAATTAAGCATAACTTTTAAAATTTTGTAATAAGGCCCACAAGTGGTGTGCCTTTATTCTTTGTTGCGCAATTTTGCGTTGGCTTATGTATTTTATGTTTTGTACTATTTGATTGTCACAGTCTATACAACAATGACTATATGACTATTTGAGACATATGAGATTATAGTGGATCTTTTCAGTTCATTGTTTCTATCATTACCTTGTGATGTTATTTACTTTCTTTTTAATGGTTCAGCATTGCTAGTTGATGGTGTTTATATGTGATCCAATAATGCTGCTTACGTATAGTTTTGATTATGCCTAGGAATACAGAATCAGTATTCCATCCACTACTGCTAGGTAGGAGACATTTCCCTTAGAGAGGGTGTTTCTATGGTGTCCCCCCACCCCCCAATAGAGACATTGAAGGGATGTTGACATCCTCGAGACCTATTTTTATTTTTATTTTTATTTTATATATTATTTGGATGATGTTCAATAGAACTCAGCACATGAGGTCACCAAAATGCTCTGCCCATGGAAGTGTAAAATCGTAGTGAATCAAGGCCATCTCAGCCATGAAAAAGACAAGGCATCACAAATAAGAAAAAAGAAGAAAATAATATCCTGGCACAACTTCTCTTTCAAATCTGCTTCACTGGTTCATAAATCCATTTCTAAGAGTTAATGACATCCTTGCTTTAGCCAATCAAACACTTAAAATATGAGTTCCTCGCTCTCCTATTAGTTTGTCAAATACACTGTACACTGTTGAAAATCTGGGCTTTCCACAGGCCTGTTCAAAGGTGCTTCAATGCTTATTAAGAATAAAATCACTCTTCATAGCCTGTCCAAATGAGTTTTAAGTTTTAACAGAATGCCTATCCATTTAAACAAAATTGATCAATGTTAACGCATGTACTCTCTGAGTTGTGACTTTGCTTTCCAGTCTCAGATAAAATTTTCTTCGCATCTGACAACAAGAGTGAAGTATAGAATGTGTGATAATCACATAAGATGGCATCTTTTGTCTTCCTTTGACTGTGAATACTTCAATTGTGTGATCTGCTCCCATATGTCAAATACTCTCAGTCATTGACTGCAAGTTTTAGCTATAATCTGCTCATGAGTGCTCACTCGAGGTGGATATCCTTTTTAAAATCCCCCTAAATAAATTAAGAACTTTGAACTTAGGTCAAGCTGATTGTGTTTTTCATCCCATGTAGATTTCATTTTCAAGGTCCTTCCAATTGTGATGAGGTTAGAAAATATTTCCATGCCACACCACCAACGTGCTATGCCATTTTTCAGTCTTTACACTAGAAAACAAATTCTTGTACCCCTGATTTTGGCCTCAGAATTTGTCTTACTGCAACCCATCATATACACAATCTTGTGAAGCTAACAAGATGTATGCTATCATATGAGGATTCTTATTGAATGATTTTTCCATATACCCCTGATTTTGGCCTCAATTTTTCTTTATGTGACCCACAACGAATTTTGCTTGTTGGATGACCCTCATCACTCTTATAGGTGCTTGGATACAAGCGTGATTGTGTCGTAAACTTCCTCTATTTGTAGCATCATTCTTCCTCTGTTACGTGTTTTGATTTTCGGCAAATTGGGGACGATGCAAAGTGGAGGCATTTAGGCTTCCCTTCAATGTTGACCCAATTTTTTTTTTTTATTTTGTCTTCTCGTACATTCTTCATATGGTCTGATATAGTAAGGGGTTGATGACAATACATCTATATACTATTACTATACTTATATATATTTATGAGCAGCTCTGACCCTGAAATATCAAATCGCCCCTGTGTCCTCTACCTGTGATATCATTCTATTTGTAGCATCATTCTTCCTCTGTTACGTGTTTTGATTTTCGGCAAATTGGGGACGGTGCAAAGTGGAGGCATTTAGGCTTCCCTTCAATGTTGACCCAATTTATTTTTTTTATTTTGTCTTCTCGTGCATTCTTCATATGGTCTGATATAGTAAGGGGTTGATGACAATTCATCTATATACTATTACTATACTTATATATATTTATGAGCAGCTCTGACCCCGAAATATCAAATCGCCCCTGTGTCCTCTACCTGTGATATCATTGTTTCTCTTTACACTTTTCTTATTTTTCTCTCTTCTTTGCTTGAGTTGTGATGTTGTGGTGCCTATGTGTTGTCCCTCATATGTGCAACAACATCACCATGGCGACATCTCATTATGTCCTGTGGGCCACAACATCACTTTTGCATTCTTGCTTTTCACTCCTTAGGACGTTGTGTGCCTCTGCATTCAGCACGCACCACCCTAAGGAGAAGGCTACCATATCAACCTCGATTTTCAAAAAACACATTCGTTGCCGACGAATCTTTTCTCGAGAATCTTTACAAAACCTTTTTTCAAAGATCGCATTCTCAACTTGAACCCCTAGCGGAGTGTGTTTCCTTCGTCATGGGTTTGCAAAGAAAGAACTTGAAAAACTCCTTCGAGGGAGCAACTTTTCCTATGGGAGAAGCCTCGACCTTCCCCTTGCAAGGGGCCATTTTCTTCCTTTCGAATCCCTTGATGAAGTGAACCTTTCAAAATGATTCCTTGATGTTGAATCGATTTGCGAAAAGACAATATCTCACTTTCAAACAGCACGTCCCTTGAGTGGACCCCTCTTCTTTTGAAGGGTTCCCGAGAGACCCCTTTGAAAGTCTTTCAATTTGTTGACTGTCTGCTTGTTTGCCTACGTGACTACTTTTTGTTTTCTGGCATGTTTTATCTACGAATTAACATGTTGCTTTGCAGGTGCACCTGTGAAACACTTCCAGCCCGACTCTGCGGAGTCCCCTTTCACTGGGATTCCTTCATGAGAGAGTACTTGGGGGAATGCCTTCTTGCAAGTTTGCAGACCTGTGAGGCACTTACATCCTGCATGATTTGTCCATCGTTGGTCTGAGGGCCTTCGGTGTACTTTCTACAACTTCATAGTTTTGCGGGGCTATCGAGTCCTTTTTGTTCTAAACTCCTCAAGAGAGAGTACCTGTGGAGTCCTTTGCTTGCCTTGTACTTCCAAGTTCGTCAGATCACAGTCTGCTTCCTCGACGGTTCAGGTATACATCTGTAACTCTTCGATCTACTTTACCAAACGCTCATCGATATTCGCGCTCGCTAAAGTGGGGGGAAAATGTATAAGGGCTAATCAGTCCGTCTGGTGGTTGGGATGCAGTGCAGCACTACTATCGTCTGTCACTTCTCATCTCTGCAGTTGCGAGCTTGGAATCTTGCGAGACCTCCCTTCATCACCGTTGTGGCTGCGGTGACTTTGCCATGTTCTTTGCTTGCATTCTCCCTTCATTGGTCTTGAGAGCCTTTGGGTGGAGGTGGTAATGTTTCACATTCCTCCTTTGTGATTTGATAGAGTAATTTTATCTTTTGTAGTGTTCAGTGTACTTCTTTCAATCTCCTTTATCGTATTTTCTACTTCGTTGCTTTCTGGTTGTCCGTAGAGGTGGAAACACCAAAGCAAGGGTTTGACTGAGGCAAACCCCTATATAGCCCCAACAATTTTCCCCTCTTGCTTGTGTGCAGGTGAACGTGTGCATGGAGCTAGCTAGCGAATTGGCATTTTTGTGAGATAATATTCATCACCCTAGCTTTTATTTACTTGCTTTATCATCTCTGCCTTTACTTTTCGTACTTCATCATTCTGTTTACTTCATTAAAATCAATCAGCTAGGCTGTCAGTAGGTTTCTAGCCTTTTCCTCACTGTATTTCTTGTTTTTTGGCCGTACGAACGACAACGCGCCAGAAAGATGCTAGCACGCCGCGCTGTCATCCCAGACCCGCACTACTGTCGGCGGTCAGAGAGCTGTCTGAAGTACAATTCGGACTCCAAAAACCGGCTCGTTTAGCCCCAATTAGATTTTCGGGACTGTAGAGTGACAAGCACTTGAGAGTGCTCTTCATTCTCGATCCTCATCCCAAAACATCCCTTTAGAGTGAGGTAAGTTAGGGCAGCCCTCCTCTCTCAACTCTCTGTGACCTAGAGCCTTGACGTGGTTGGTCCCCCTCTCTTACACTTTCCCAATCCAATTTTTTGACTGATTCACCAAGGTATGCTCTGCCAAGGCACATGCAAATGACTGAGATTGTGTCCCAAAATCAACCCATGAAGAACCCAACAAAAAAATTGCATACCCTTCCCACAACCTCTACAAATCACATTTAAAAAAAAATAGAAATCTTGTATTATAATGGTGTCCCTCTACAAATCCAAATCTCATGTCCTCCTTGAACAAATTGGCGACATCATCAAACAAATTGATAGCACCATCAGTTTCCCTCATTTTGTAGGCATTCGGTGACAAAACATGAAAAGGGGCAACTTTCACATGTAGTTAAAAGATGCTTTCAAGATGCTTGACAAAGACGAAATATGCATGAATTATGTCACTAAATTCTCTCATATCCTCACCAACATTGGATAGAAGCTCAAGCACTTTGACTTTGACTTTGACGAGTGAATTTAGGAGGTTAAGATAGATTTTGAAGGTAATATTTCTTACGAGGAAATTATATAGGATGATGGCCAAGTGATTTTAGGTTTTTTGGGTCTGTGTAGTGAGTATCTTGCCTTTATATTTTTTGGACATTTAGAAGAGTTACTATTTTAAAACGAGAGGCTTGAAGAAATTCTACTATATTTCAACCCATATCAATTCAATGGTTATATATAACCATTTTAATGGTTTTTAAGTATATAATATTTTCTTCTATTTTTCATTTAATTGGTTTTAGTTTTCATCAAATGATAATGGGCTTTTCTAAGGAATGTGAGTGTGTGTATAATGATTTTGAAGTGTATACATATAGTATTTTCTTCCATTTTTCCTTTAATCAGTTTTAGTTTTCATCAACTAATAATGAACTTTTGTGAGGAAAGTGTGTGTGTGTGTGTATACATATATATAATGGTTTGCAAGTGTGTATATAGTCTTTTCTTACATTTTTCCTTTAATTAGTTTTAACTTTCCTCAATTGATAATGAACCTTTGTGAGGAATGTGTGTGTGTGTGTATATACACACACACTTCCATTTTTCCTTCTGTTAGCTTTAGCTCTCCTTAATTAATAATGGGCTTTTGTGAGGAATGTTAAGTTATTTATATATTAATTGCTTAAGAAAAAGATCTTTTATGGTTTAAAAAAATTAATTATAGGCATTTAAGGATATAATGGGGATATAAAGAGAATTGGATACAACTAAGGTTATATGTGTGTATGTGTGTTATATTTTTACAAAACCCAAACCAAATCAGGTAACTTATACATACATACATACATACATATATATATATATATATATATATAATACAGCTACCAAACTCAGGTTTAAAAAAGTAGCAAACTGCAGTACACCAACCAGCAACCTAGTCGTCAATTCACGTTGTAAATACATATCAAAATGCTTATAGGCTAGACCAATGATTATACAAAACAGAAACATAAATCTGAGAGATAATAAATATGGCTTCATCTTAGCTGTTTGTCGTGCTGCAAGATAATATCACCCATAGCAACAAAAATCTTTTGGGAAAAAATCAGCCAACCAAAAGTTCAGCCGTCCCGGGGACGGGGGGGATGCACAGGGGATGTCCCCTTGCCATCCCTGAACCAAGCAAATCAACAGGAAACGGCCGGAAACATCCCTGTCCATTTGGGGACGTCCTACCGTCCCCAGGATGGCTAGCCGTCCCCAAACAGACAGGAACGTTTCAGTAGCAAAAATAACATAAAAAACTAATGCTTTTATGGTTCTTTGATGCAGATTTGCATATATTTTGTGTATGTTATTGTATATTTTTTGTTTGTATTAGATTTGCATATATTTTGTGTGTATGGTACTATATATTTTTTGTGCATATTACTATATTCCTTGTGTGTCTTCAGTGTGTGAATAGCTTTCTACCCTACTTTTCTATCCAAAAGCCATTGTTGTACCTTAAAGAATGTTATAGGCCTAACAAATTTGAGGTTTCCCCACTGCATGCCTGTTTGTCGGAGCTCTTTTGAATAATCATAAAATGCTTGTGCATTTTTTGTTACCAATGTTAGGAAGCATACTTCTCGATCCATCTTCAAGGTAATTTGCTTCGTGTGTCAAAAGTAGTTTGAATAACTGAGAAGCATCAGCATCCAAGGCTAAGAAGTTATGTACTCTGCCTAAGAGATTTGCACTATTGGGGTTTTCTTGTTTTTGTTACTTTTGAACCATGTTTTTATTGATGTTTGAGACTGCTGTTATAATGCTTTATTGACATTTATTATGCTGTTATACTACTGTTCTCTTGATTTATTTACATATTGATATTGTTGTTATCAGATATTGACATATCTCTCTTTCCCTCTCTCTCAATAATATATTAATAAATTTTGAAAAATTCATATATATATATATATATATATATTCGTATATCGCCGTCCCCTCGTCCCCGTCCCCAAAACGCCGTGGAACATAGTAGAAAATAGATTTTGTTGTTTATATTTATATCATTGATTACATTGCATTCCACATCTTTCAAAGCATTAATTCACAATGCATAACTGATAGATGACAAAATTTCAAGTACAATATAGTTTATATAAAGTCAACCTATAAACTGAGTACAAAGTTTCAAAAAATCAGAAGTAGCCAATGGTTCTTGCTAGTTGCTACTATAAATAGAGCTATGCTAGAGGGATGCAAGTCCTGATCAAAGTATCAAAGTTGGACTCCGCTAGGATCTCAAAATCCTCAGCCTCAAGAAATTCATCACCAGCAATCCACTCATTGTCTGGATCAAAAATTGCCTCAAAGAAATGTGGTCTCATGGTGATGGAATGCCATAACAGTCAATAGCAACCACGTTTCTTTGAGGCAATTTTTGAACCAGTTCACTGCCTTGTCTATGCTACCACATTTTTCATACATGTCTACCAAAGCATTTTATCAAACAGTTGACTGCCTTGCTGCTATGGCTAAAAGACTAAAACAAGTGCTTTCGAATAAGCTATGGATGCTTGGAAAAAATCTATCAAAGCATAATAGTAAACAAGAAGCTATGGTCTCATGGGTTTTTTTTGCACGAAAATCAGTGTGATTTTATTCGCATTGTTTTGCAGACTTTAAACGCGTTTTTTTGGCAATTTTGCAGTTTGAAATGGGAAAAATAGTCACCAATGAAATAAAATTGAGCTACCACTTCCAATACATTTAATAAGAAAGTCTTCCAACTAAAGGGAAAAGTCCCTCATCTAACAGCACTTGGTTAAAACAAGTTCAAAAACCTAGCTAACAAAAACCAGAGACATTCAATAAAATGGACTAATAGCCAACATTTATCTTTTTCTTATAGTATCTTTCACTTATGCTAACATGCATAAACAAAAACAAAAACCTAGCTAACAAAAACAAGAGACATTCAATAAAATGGACTAATAGCCAACATTTATCTTTTTCTTATAGTATCTTTCACTTATGCTAACATGCATAAACAAAAAGTAACAGTGGTGAGAGTTTCTAAGGATTCAAGTTCTACCTTTGCGCCACTAGAGGTGTGAATGTTCTCATCAAGTTCCTGCAAAAATCCATGTTATGTAGTTATTTTAACTCTGTTCATTTAATAGGGGAAAAATTGCGTCCAAAACCAACCATTTTATGGTGTTTATAAAGATGTCATCAAAACTGTATGACACAATGCCTATAAAAATTATCTAGTTATATACCTTCAAACAGAATGTTTTTGGTCCAAAAGAACTTTTAAGTTCGGGAAAAATATTTCCTGCAAGATTACCTGAATCTTCTTCAGCAAGTTAATGTTGACGTCATCTCTACTGTACTTTTTAGGATGCCATTTTCCTTCCGACCAGTCCACATGTGTAACAGACCAATTTGTAATTCCAGACGGGTCCATCATCTGAAAAAGATATATCGTATAAGGCCCAATTAACAAAGAAGAGATGTTTTTTATCAAGAAATGAAATCCAAAGAAAACAAATAGCAAAAAGCTATGAGCAAGACCAAGTTTTATGAGCTTACATGGAGAAAGGTCTGAACATAATGCTCATCGGGATAGCAATTATGTGTCTCTGCACCTGGCTGCAATCAAGACATATTCACCAGCCAGTTTCCATTACTTTGTTATACAATTTCTGCCATGATTATAGACATCATCGCCACTAAAAAATTACAATAAAATGAGAAATCCACATGTTCCTCATAATTGTATGATTCTAGCCACATGAACATTGCAGTTGCAAATTGTATAGTCTACCCTAACAACTTAGCATGCCAAAGAATATATCAAAATATAGGCACCTGGATTATTGCCAATAATATTATCAGAAGCCTTGTCATCTAATGTTTTACTGGCAATATTGTCCAAACACAATGTTCTGAACTCTGATGAAGACCTATTATGTCATCCTAGTTTCTAGCAAAACATGTCAAATAGACCAAGTGAACGTAACATATAGTGGCAGATGACAAAACTTCTGTGAACTCAAACAAATCAGGACTTGAATTTGGCAATCCCGGATATCCAAATGGTTTCAAAATATAAAAAATGATTAGGAGCTTAGAGTAGAGATTCTCAAGTAAAATGACAAAAGCTTATAGTCAAGACCATTCATCAAATGTAAACAACACATCTTTGAGATCAAGTTTTTGTTTGTACCTTAGCATATCCAGACAAATCAAAATAAACCAATCTTCATAAAGGAGAACTTTAAATCTTTACTGTGATGTCCCCGCTCTAGTCAGTTCTCGGGAACAATGTTGTTGGTGTACGTTTTATCATCCACCGAACACACAGAATAAAATGTCCAAAGACACTCTATCCTCTCTTGAAAAACCACCGCGTATGCTAAGATTGCGAGAAGATCATATGGTGATTCCAAAGTTTCTTTTGTTGGGTCTCGACATGTGGATAAGCTCAATGGGCGTTGTGATTTGCTGGTAATAAACAAGGGGACTTACGTTAAAGAACTTTTCACAAGTGTGGGACTTAGGCTGATTTATCATTAAAGGATTTCTTCACTTAGGACTTTCAATATGGATCTCAAAAAAAATAGCAAAAAGGATAAGGGTTTAGGGGAATCTATTCTACACTTAAGAACTTAAGAGACAGTAAGATCCGGTGAAGGGGATAAACCACACTTTGTTTCGCCTCCTGCTGGACAACATACGCAAAATGGGTGCAATCTTTAAGGGGTGTGATAATAATTTTCAAACCTCGAATGAGGCTGAAGTTAAGCTTCCACAATTATAAGCTCAGGCTAACTTTACGCATCGAATGCAAATCATCCATTCGAAAAAAGTATGAGCAATACTTCACCATTGAATCATTACGTTCAATCTCTCATTCACTTAACCAACTTTCAAAGCAAATTCTACTTAATCTAATTCTAACTTTAATCTATGGCGGAAGAAGATATGCAACCTCGCTTACTATTTGACAATAAAAGTTATTCAAAGCAAATCATGCATAAGAGCTTTTATTATTCGAAATAGTCTCAATGCAACAATCTCATACTCTGTCTCCACACAAATGAAAGTGAGAGAGCACCAGTTTATATAGAGTTACAAAAATCAAACGAAGGGCCGAGATTAAAACAATATCAACGGCCAAGATTATTACAACCCAACCCTAATTAGGGTTGCCCAAAATAACATGAGTTATCAACTAGTAATCAATCAACAAAGTGGCAGTTGCAGCTATTATCTAGGAGAGGCGTCCTTATCCTTCTGAGCAGCATTGCGTTCGATGAATCTGGACACTACTGCGGTGACCTCCTCCATCATGACAGGTGGCAGCATGCTAATCCGGAATTCAAGTCTGTCCAACTTCTCAGCACATTTGGCAAAAGTATTTTCCCAATCTACCTCCTACTTCCCAAAATCATTTCGGATGGCTGAGAGTCTTGCCACTCTAGCAAAATCTTGTCTCAGAAATGGTCCAATGGCCGAGAAGAAAGTCTCTTGAACTTTACGCCTCAATCTCTCCAGCTGCATGTCGTTCTCCCGGACAATCTCGCTGTCGAACACTTCTGCAGCTGTCATGTAAATCCTTTCCTAGATTTCTTTGACCTGCTCTTCAATTCTTAGCCCATCCACTTTTGCCTTCTCCAAAACTTCTTCTCGTATAGTCACTGCCCAAAACCAGTGATGGAAATCATATGCTGCTCCTGCAGCAATCACCTTTCTATCAACCAACTCCTCCCTTGGAGTGCCTTTCAAGATCCTAAGGCTTGGAATAAGCCTCTCCTGCATGTCCAGGATACATTACCATGTCTCTGCCATATCCATAAGTCTGGAAAGAAAAGAAGAGGTCCGCCCATAGGCAAGTGCCAGTTTTTCCATGAATGAGGTTGCTTTCGTGCCTTCGCTCACCATCCAGTCCTGAGCTTCCCTGGCTGTAACCATTCCGTGCTCTACATCCTTGGTCACTTCCCGCAATGAATTGAGGAGAAGAGGAGCTACCACATTACCCTGATCAAGTGGCTGGGTCAAATGCTGTATGTACTCCTTAAGGCGTTCAACCTCTTTTTTATACTCTTTCTTCTTAGCCACTTCTTTTTCCAAACTCGCTTTGATGGTCGAGACGGAATTATCTAATTCCTCCACTTCTTGGCCTTTTGAGGTTGGGCCAAGATCTACAATGGTTATGGCATACTCTTGAGGAGTAATCTCATCTTGTGGCTTGTCCACTGTGGGTACTGCAACGTGTACGAAACGGCTGCCTGTCTCGTCCCTTTGAATAGTAGAGAATTTCTTGGCGGGCTTTTTGACTGCAACTTGCTCCAACCTAGCCAAGAAATCTGCAGTATCATCCTCCTCTTGGGCTTCTGCAAGTGGTTGAATCTTCATTCTTTCTATCAACCAACCTGGAATGGTCGGCTGCTCGACTCCATTTTCTACCTGAACCTCTTCCTCATTCGAAACATCCACAACCTCCCTGAGAGCGGAAATCATTCCCTCCTCGAAGTCATTATTCTGGACTTCTATCTCATTGTCTGAACCAAGTATTTCCGTGCCTGTAGGTGACAAGGGCTCCTCATCATCCGGCTGAATAGGTTCATCGTTCTCTTCCTGAACTGTAGGAGGTACAATTATTTCCACCAAGGACTCATCTATGGTAGCCATCAGCTCGTCAATATTCCGGGATGCTTCCGAACGAGATGGTTCTCCCTTATGTCTCTTCTAAACAGGTTCTGTACTTGGTGCTATTTCTTTCCTCTTCTCTCTAATCTCAGCCGCGCCCTGATGAGATGCATCAGCGTTGGAAGAATATGATTTTGTCTCGCTCAGTAGATCATACGTGAGCGTTATTCTTTTCTGCCTCATTTCTTGGACATGATGGTCAACCCACCACTGAGAGTACTTGACTACTGGCCTCATTAGCGTTGCTAAGTCCGCATGCTCAGGTTCTGACCATCTCACGGGAGGAAGAGGTCGACTCTCCTTGAAACGTGGCTGGATATAGTTCCCATCATCTTGTAACTGATTAGGTACTTGGCAGAACTCAATTGCCCTCATGAAGTCTAGTGACATTCTGGACCATAATCTCCGTCTGACTTCATACTCATCATCGGCATCAGCCCAGAAGTCTTCCAGTTCCACTCTGTGCTTGTACCTTCTCCCCTCTACTGCCCGGATATTATGATGTGGGTCAAAGTTGACCCTGGACTTGTAGGCTGTAAATGGGTACCACTGGATTTCCAATCTAGCACTCTCAGCTGCCTGTGAGGACGGACAAGATTCCAACATATTCCCGATGAACAATGGGAATGTAATAGATGCCTTCTTGGTTGGCCTCTGAATGTTCTGATATTCTTCTAGCTGCCTCAGGACTTCGAGCAAAACCATCCGATTTGTCGGATAAATGGGCAACTTATAGGGGTTTCCAGTAAACCCTTGGATCCTGATATATGTAAATTTTGGGAATTGGATGAACCAGGACCCATATTTACTGATTAGACTCTTCGCCTCATGACTCAACCTCTGATGTATTCCCCCTTGAAGTGTTTTGGTGATATGCATTAAGAATGCATCATGTGCCCTTCTGAAATGAGACTTCTCCTTCAACTGGAGTTGCGGGTAACAATCGTAAGGTTTGAGTTCGTTTTCTCCGCTGCCAACTTTTCCCTTGCAAGTTAGTCCTAGATACTTATATGATCTGGCCAACAAGTAGACAACATACGAGCTCATATGGAAAGACTTAGTCTCTTCCAAATTGATCAATTGCTCGTGGAGATTGTCACTTATCATCCGTGACCAATTGAACATTTTCACGCCAGAAGTGATCTCATCTATGAAGTAGTACATCCAGCTCTCAAAAAATGCACCTTGCGGGTTGCCAGCTATTCTGTTCAGCATCAAGATGATGTCTCCAAAATCTTCTTTGAAGTTTGTCCAGCGAGGTCTTTTGGGCATCTTCTTTATTGATGGCTTAGGTTTGTCCAGCCATGCCTTGTTAACAGTTGTAGTGCATAAGTCCGGTTGGCTGTCATATAACCTCTTGGCCTCCTCCTTGGTCTTATAGACAGTCCGTGAATGCTCTAGGATGTCGAAGGTTTCTTGGATTGCCACCTCGCCTAGGTGTGCCAGAATTCTGCCATCCGGTGCAATAATTTGCCTCTTTTGAGCATCATAGTGGATAGCACATTCCACCATCAATTCTGCATAATCAATTGCAGGCGGGAATCCAGCAGCCTGGAAAATTCTGTTTCTGATCATCCGCCTGGCTATTGGTGTTGGCAGTCCATTCTGTCCATATACTCTTCTTTTGAACTCATCGAAGTCGACATGTCCGAGATCAGTGTCTACGACATTCTTCCACTTTGAATTGATTTTAGTCTCCCGCTAGGCACCTTTGCTGGCGAACTTCATTTTTGCCGGTCTCTTTGATGATTCGCCCACAATGGTCATCAACCTGCAGTCAGAAAATTAACATTAATATGGAGACTTTTTAAATTAATTTATTCTCATGCCTTGGGCTCGAAAATTTACTTTCAGCTGGTTAAATAATTAAATTGCTGCGAAAAAGCAAGCTGAAAGTAAATGGATGAAGTTAAAATTTTAGCCAGAACTTTTGCTAAGATGAAAGGACAGAAGAAGAATGGCAAATCAACTTGACTGAACATCAAACCTCATAAAAGACTGCTGGCTGCAAATCAGTTTTAAATTCTGATAATTTAAAAGAAGTGTGCCCCTTTTGAACAAAAGAATTTCAACTTTCAACAGATAAATCTTTTCTTTTCCTGCGAAAATTCTTCCTCAGCATAACATTACTTCTCTTTCTGGAAAATTCGATCTTGCCTACTAAACAATCAACTGCCTGATAATTTCAAGAGAGACCAAATTTCTTTTCAGCTGTGTGAAAAAAAATGAGTTGCTGAAACTCATTATAATGCTAAAGGATTTAATTTATTTAGCAACTACCTATTCTTCTCTTGATCTCGATTTGTTTTCATTTATTCAAACAGGCAAGTTTCCTTTATTTTTCGAAAAGAAACAGTCTCGAGCTTATCCAAGTAAATCTCATTGATCTTCAAAAATTCGATTTTTTTGCCTGAATGTTTATCTTTGATTTTTCGAATTTTGAAAGAAAATATTAAATATTTAATTAAATTCGACCCTTCCAAGTTTTAAATTCATGGTGAATTTAATTTTGCCCATCGGATTTCATCTCTGGCTGGCACAATTTATTTTCTTCCAACTCTCGTCTGGCAAATTCAATTTTGTCCAAGGCATTTAAATTTCCGAGTAGTTGAAATAAATTATTAAAATATTAAAATATTTTAATTTATTCCAACCCGTTCGTTTTGGACCCATGGCTATTTCGATTTTCTCTTCATTTTTCTCAGCTAAAAGTGTATTTTCCAATTTTATTCCCAATTTCGTCTAGCCAAGTCAAAACTTAAGCCATTCCGTCGACAATTGTTATGCCAGATCCTTATTTTTCTTTGCCATGGCGAACTTTTAATTGCACTGAGCTTATTTTCTTCTGCCAAAGTTAAATTTTCTCTTGCTCAGTCGAATTTTTCTAGGCAAAATCCCCGTCTGGATGTCTTTATCAGGCGAATTTCCTTGACGCTTGACAAATTCTTATTCTTTCTGGCCAAGGACGATCTTTCCTTTCTTTGATTTGCGCATCTTTCTCTGTATGCTCGGCCAACTTTTCCTCTAGACATCCAAGACTTTAGGCGAAATTTAAATTTCTCTTTCACTTTTGTGCTAGGCACACTTCATTTTTGCCTTTGCCATAGCCTAATTTCTTTAGCACTTGCCCTTTCAAACTTAGCACTTAACCTTTTGAAAATGTCATGATACTTAGTCAAAAATCTCAATTTTTTCATCCTTTGGCCTCTATACTTAGGCAAATTTTCGAAATTTTCTTTACTAGGCACCAATACTTAGTAAAAATCATAAATTTCTCCCTTCATAGACCATGGCGGACTTTCCAAGCACTTGGACAAGGTGAGGGCGGACTTTCTATGGTCTTGGCATCATCTCTCTTGAGGTTGGCGGACTTCCAAAGTACTTAGCACTTTCTTTAACACCTTGCCTCTTTGAATATGGCATAACACTTGGCCAAAATTTCGATTTTCCACCTTTTTAGGCTCTTATACTTAGCAAATTTTCGAAATTTTCTTTACTAGGCACCAATACTTAGTAAAAAAATTTATTTTTCTTATCTCCATGTGCCTAGGCGGACTTTCCAACCTCTTGGCAAGTGTATGGCGGACTTCCTTGACCTCTTGCCACTTCCCTCAAGTGCATGGCGGACTTTCTATGCCCTTTGGACATGCTTGGTAGACTTTGAAGGATGTTAGGATATTGAGGGCGGACTTCATGAGCTCTTGGCACTTTTCCCTTGAGGCTGGGCGGACTTTCCTTAGTGTTGGACATTCCTTCTTGAGTGCTGGGCAGACTTTCCTTAGTCCTTGCCATTTTTCTTTCAATGCTGGGCGGACTTTGAAGACTTCCAAACATTCATACCTTCTTCCTCTTAACATTTTTCTTCTTGAAAATGGCAAATTTCTTCAGACTTAACCAGATTTCTCATGAATATCACTCCTTTTGAGTTGATTTTCTGTGACTTTACTTCAGATCTGATTGATTTTGAACTGGTTTTTCCAGAATTTTGATGCTTTTAAGTCTGATTTTCTCATCTTTTTGACTGATTTTCCATGCTTTTTACTTGCTTTTCAGATTTTTCATTTTTCAATGATTTTTCAATTTTCTCTTTGATTTTCTGAGAGTTCTATCGAGTTTTTCGGACTTCTGAGTGGATTTTTGGAATTCGAGACCTTTCCAAAAATAGAAACTTTCAAAAATAGAAACTTTCTAAAAATAGAAAAAGCAAAACCCTAAAAAATAGGGAACCCCGTTTGGTCCAAAAATGCCAAAAATGAAAAAGCGAAAAAGCAAGATTTCCTAAAAAGTAGGAAGTCTCAGAATTGGCCGAATTCACAGGCGATCTTCGTTTCCTAGGCCTTCTGAGCGCTTCCATGACGTCTACGCGCTGATTCAAGCATGGATTACTAACTTGGCTCGGGTAACTCTCGGCAAACTGACTTGAAACTCTCAACAAGGTGATCTCACGAAACCATTGCAAGGAGACAAAACCCCAAAAACAAGCAGACAACTGGGGGTCCCCATTGGCGATGGGGTGATGTGTGAAAAGGTCACAACAAGTGTGTTAGCCCTTTCTTGGACCCTTGTGGGCTAGCTGGATTGGTTAGAGGGTCAGTGGTGTTTTCTGGAGGAGTTGATCATTCTCATTTTCAGAGCTCAGTGATTGGTTCACGGCAGGCATTAGCAGTTCAGGAGTTGACAGCTTCTGACGGCACAGGAATATTTGGAGTTTTGAGAGAGTTATGGATTTTTAAGTGATTTGAGTTAATTAATTAACTTAATGCTTTATTATAAAGTCAAATTGACTTTATATATTTTATCACTTAAATATTCCATAAAAGTGATTTAAAATTTAAATCACTTAAAATATAAAGTGGCGCCCAAGTATTTAAGTCAAGACTATTGAAAAATGACTTAAATGTATTTTAAAAGATTTAAATCTTGAAAAGGGCATATCTTTCTTGAAAGTCGTGCCTTTTTGCATATAAGGCATTTTGGCAATGAGAAATTCACTTCTTGAATATTTTGACTTTGCCTTTGGGCTTTTTCCTGTGCTTTCCTCTGTGATCAGGGTTTGAGCAATATTTCCATTGAACGGAATCTCTTCAGTGTTGAGCATTTCTGAGGCTGTGAGAGACCAGTCGAAGTAGTGCATTGGTGAGAGCTTCATTCAGAGGTTCTATTGAGTTTGATCTGTGTTTCTATTGAGTTCCTTTATCAGTTTTCAGCAGGGTTTTGAGAGATGGCGTCTTCCTTTCATCTGGCAAACACTCTACTTCATGGTCGTACCTTCTAAGTGGGAATTCTGGCCTTTTGCTTTAGGTGTGTGGCTCTTTGTGCAAGGGCGTTTGGACTTTCTTAGAGAAACACCTTCCTTTTTGAGGGTTTTTCTTCATCTTCTTTGGCGTCTGGCTTGTACTTATCATCTACCTCAGTTTTCAGGCTGGACTTTGCAATCTGTACCTTCCTACACTAGATTTTGTCAGTTTTTCACCATCTTGGCTGGCGAACTGGACTACTTTCTTAAATAAATAATCTGGAAGCTTTCAGGTATGTGTATCATTTGTGATCTAGTTGTTTCAGTTAAATAATATCTTCTACACTTTCATTCTGAAGAAAATAGCTCATGTTTACATTTTATGAGCAATTTATATGATGCACCCCTTCTCTTCTGTCTATAAATTTTCTCTAAAAAACTAAAAAACACATTAAGACTTAAGAAAATACTGGGGTTTGAGTTGAGAGCCAGCAGGGCTCATCACAGTGGTATCACAGCTCTGATCCTGCCAGCCTGAAGGGTTAGCAGTCTCTATGCGGCCTCATCAGAATAGGTTTGGCAGGTGCTACTCACGCAGGGGTCCAGGTTTGCAGAGAAGTACTTTTGAACCTTTTTCAGCATTTCCGTTTGACGAACAGGAAGAAGAATTAGGCTTCGATAACATGGCTGACAGGGAAGCTGAAGGTTCTCGCAGGAATCCTCTTGATGAAGAGTACAGAGAAGCTAGAGATGTACTTAGAGGCATGGTGGCAAGCCAAGAACAGGTGGCGAATATCCTCCAGCAGCTAAACACAAATGTTCAAAATTTGACACTTCATAGAGGTCAGAATCAGGGTCGAGATCAGGAAGGTAGTATTCATGGAGAACCACACAGAGTCATAGCTCCAGCATGCACCTTTGAGAGAGCTACATGTCCTACTTTCATCAAGAATGAAGCTGAGGAAGAGGAAGAGGTTGAACAGGGTGGTGAAGTGAACTTTGCTAATAACATCATGACTATGCATGATGAATGGGATGCATTGCCTCCAAGAGTTAAGGAGCACCTTAACTTCAATAGATTCATGAGCCAAAAGAGGGAGTATAACCGTAACAGGAATAACAGGAGGCCTAGAAACAAACAAAGTGAACTTAGACAGGCTACCAACAAACTAACCTTAGTTCACTATGATGGCAGTGGTAGAGTTACAGCACGTGCCTGGGTGAGTAAGTTGGATACATTCCTGACACTACGTCCGATGCCAGAGGAAGATGCTATACAATTTGCAGCTCTCCACCTTGACGGCGTAGCACATGACTGGTGGATTCATGGCATGGCAACACTACACCATGATAAGATTACCTCGTACCAGGAGTTTACTGATAGACTGGTCGAGAGATTTGATAGACGTGATCCTAAGCTATTCTTCAGGGATCTTGCACAGTTAAAGCAGTTGGGTAGCTTGGAATCGTACATTGGAGAGTTCCAAAGACTATCCGTGACGGTGACAGGCATCTCAGAGAGAAGTCTGATCATATTGTTTATTGAGGGTCTTTTCGAGCCCATGAAAGGTTGGATAAAAGCATTTGATCCACCTACTTTACAGGAGGCCATGAGGAAAGCTCACAGTATGGAGCTCACTACACCTCGTAAACAATTTGGCTCTAAACCATCTACCTCATACACAGAGAACAAATCTGATCCAAAGAACGCTGATAATGCTGATCAAAAGAAAAAATTTGCAGCCCCTTTAAATCGTGATACAATGAATGATCTACGTAGAAGGAAGCTCTGTTTTTACTGTAAGGGCCCATATGACTTCAATCATGACTGTCCCCTCAAGCCTAAAGGGCAAAACAGGCACATGGAATGGTTTTATGAGGGAGAAATGTTGACTGATTTTTCTGATCAGCAAGCTGCTATCTATGACACAGATGAAGAAAAATCAGAAAATGAGGCAGAGATTGAGGTAGAAAGTGAGCTATAGGAGGCTCATATGTCCAACATGCAGAGAGAGGGATCTTTCAGGCTCCGTGGGATCTTAGCGGGTCAAAGAGTCGTATCTCTTTTGGACACAGGTGCAACCCACAACTTTATTGATTCACGATTAGTAGAGAAAAGGGGAATTCAAACTCAGCAGTTTGAAAGCATTCGAGTGAAGGTTGCAGATGGATACACTCTCAACTGCGAGAGGATGATTCCTGATTTGCCATTGAAACTCAACAATTTTGAGTTTAAGGCAGATTTTTATGTTGTGAACATGGGAGGAACAGATATAGTTCTCGGCATGAAGTGGCTTCATGCGATAAGAGAGTTCACACTTAATTTGCATGACATGGAGATGAAATTCAGAGTTGATGGCACAAATCATGTTCTTACAGCCATCAAGGACAGCAACCTAAAAGAAATTTCACTCCGGAGAATGGAACGTTTGATTCAACACGACATGGTAGATTGGGCTGCTGAGTGCAAGTTAATGCCTTCACAGTTGGAGCAGCAAGCTTCTTCTTACCATCCGGATGTATAGGAACTCTGAATCTAACATGCAAAGGTTTTCAGTGCTATTCCACCAGGTAGACCTCCTGATAGAGGTATTGAGCATATCATAGAGCTGGATGAGGGCACGAAACCTATCATGATCACCCCTTACCGGCACCCCAAACGTTTAAAAGATGAAATTGAGAAAACTATTAAGGAACTTTTAGCTATGGGGCACATTAGGCCGAGTAAGTCACCCTTTGCTTCATTAATTGTTTTGGTGAAGAAAAAGGATGGTACACTCAGGATGTGTATTGACTACAGGATGCTCAACAGGAAGACTATAAAGAACAGGTATCCTATTCCACGGATAGATGAGTTAATAGACGAGCTTCATGGAGCTTGCTATTTCTCGAAGGTTGATTTAAGGACAGGTTACCATCAGATCAGAGTCCGAGAGGAGGATATTGAGAAAACTGCATTCAGATGTCACTGTGGACACTATGATTTCTTGGTTATGCCATTCGTTTAACCAATGCTCCAACCACATTTCAGTCGACTATGAACAGGGTTTTCCATCCTCACTTGAGGAAATTGTATTGGTGTTCTTCGACGACATCCTGGTTTACAGCAAATCATGGGAGGAACACATGGTTCACCTAGATGAGGTATTGAGTATACTTGACAGGGAATCCTTGTACGCCAAGGAGTCCAAGTGTGCTTTAGGCATGGCAGAGCTTTTGTATCTGGGTCACATTATCAGTGGAGAGGGAGTCAGCATGGATCCAGAGAAAGTTTGAGCTATCATCGATTGGCCTACACCTGAGACATTGACACAACTCAGGGGGTTTGTAGGATTATGTGCCTTCTATCGTCGGTTCGTTAGTGGATTCTCGCGACATGCTACGCCACTAACTGATTTGACGAAGAAGGGAGCCTTTGTGTGGACACCACTTGCACAGGCATGCTTTGAGAAGTTCAAGCTTCTCATGACTACATGTCCAGTCTTGGCTTTGCCGGATTTCACCAGACCATTTGAGCTACATTGTGATGCCAGTGGTGAGGGTATTGGTGCAGTCATCATACAGGATCGACACCCTATAGCTTTCGAGAGCAGGAAGCTAAGAGGTCCTGAACAGAGCTACAGTATCTACGATAAGGAAATGTTGGCCATCATGCATGCCATGGCCAAATTCAGGCAATACTTGGTTGGTAGTAAATTCAGTGTTAAAACCGATCATAATAGTCTGAAACATTTTCTTGGGCAGCGAGATTTGAACGAAAGGCAACAGAAATGGGTCAGCAAACTTCAGTCCTATGATTTTGACATCTCCTATGTCAAGGGCACTCAGAATGTGGTTGTTGATGCATTATCTCGCCATCCTCACTTGAGCTCCATTACACAGATTGCAGAGGACTGGAGACATATGATAGTAGCAGAGTATGCTAAGAACCCGTGGGCTTCTAGCATAGTGGATGGGACAGTACAGGATAACAAATACTCACTTGTAGATGATCTTATCATTTACAAAGGGAGGATATTTCTAGTCCCAAGTTCTGAGATGAGGGACAGAGTATTGAGATCATTCCATGATTCACCTATGGCAGGACATCCCGGTTACTTTAAGACCTACAGGTAGGTACGGGAGAGATTCTCTTGGAAGGGTCTCAAGTCATTTGTTCTTCGGTATGTCAGGGAATGCCTTGTTTGTCAGCAGAACAAGCAAGAATATACATACCCTGCAGGTTTACTCCAACCGCTTCCTATTCCTGGGAGGAAGTGGGAATGCTTGTCTATGGACTTCATCACGGGCTTGCCGAAAGCTCAAGGGAAAGACAACATTTTTGTGGTAGTAGATCGGTTGACGAAGTATGCACATTTCTTCTCAATCACTACTACACACACAGCTATTCAGGTGGCGGATTTGTTCTTCCGAGAAGTATTCAGGTTGCACGGTTTGCCTCGGAGCATAGTCAGTGACAGGGACAGCAGGTTTATGAGTAGCTTCTGGCAGGAGTTATTCAAACTGTGCGGGACATAACTCACTCCGAGTACTAGCTACCACCCACAGATAGATGGACAGACTGAGATAGTCAACAAATGGGTGGAAGGATACTTGAGGAATTACAGTTCAGGGCAGCAGAAGGCATGGGTGAAGTGGTTATACCTTTGTGAGTATTGCTACAATACCACTCATCACATGAGCATTCAAATGACACCTTACCAAGCGTTATATGGATATGATGCTCCAAGTTTTCTAGATTTATTGTTGAGTGACAGTAGAGTACCCAGTGTTGGTGATCTATTGCAGGAGAACCAGGACATTATGAGAGCACTCAGGGAGAATATTCAGAAAGCTCAAAATCAGCAAAAGCAATATGCTGATCAAAAGCGAGTGGAGCGATCTTTCGAGATCGATGATTTGGTGTATTTGATGCTTCAGCCTTATAGGCAGTCCACCCTTCGTAAGAAGGGCGCCGAGAAACTTAAGCCGCAATACTATGGACCTTTCAAGGTTGTCAGACGTGTTGGTGAAGTGGCTTATGAGTTAGACCTTCCGGTGGACAGTAAGGTTCACAATGTGTTCCATGTGTCGCGCCTCAAAAAGGCATTGGGACAACAGGTGACTCCTTTTATTGATTTACCACCCCTGAATGATGAGGGGAAATTGATTTTGATACCTGAGGCCATTCTGTATTCCAGAGAGCGTCATCTTCGAAGGCGGGTTATTAGGGAATACTTGGTAAAGTGGAAAGATCTACCGATAGAGGATGCTACTTGGGAGAGTGACAGTATTCTTCAGCATCCGGCTTTGAGTTTGCTTGTGGGCAAGCAAATTCGGGGAGGGCGGACTGTGATGTCCCCGCTCTAGTCAGTTCTCGAGAACAGTGTGTTAGCCCTTTCTTGGACCCTTGTGGGCTAGCTAGATTGGTTAGAGGGTCAGTGGTGTTTTCTGGAGGAGTTGATCGTTCTCGTTTTCAGAGCTCAGTGATTGGTTCACAGCAAGCGTTAGCAGTTCAGGAGTTGACAGCTTCTGACGGCACGGGAATATTTGGAGTTTTGAGAGAGTTATGGATTTTTAAGTGATTTGAGTTAATTAATTAACTTAATGCTTTATTATAAAGTCAAATTGACTTTATATATTTTATATCACTTAAATATTCCATAAAAGTGATTTAAAATTTAAATCACTTAAAATATAAAGTGGCGCCCAAGTATTTAAGTCAAGACTATTGAAAAATGACTTAAATGTATTTTAAAAGATTTAAATCTTGAAAAGGGCATATCTTTCTTGAAAGTCGTGCCTTTTTGCATATAAGGCATTTTGGCAATGAGAAATTCACTTCTTGAATATTTCAACTTTGCCTTTGGGTTTTTTCCTGTGCTTTCCTCTGTGATCAGGGTTTGAGCAATATTTCCATTGGAGAACGGAATCTCTTCAGTGTTGAGCATTTCTGAGGCTGTGAGAGACCAGTCGAAGTAGTGCATTGGTGAGAGCTTCATTCAGAGGTTCTATTGAGCTTGATCTGTGTTTCTATTGAGTTCCTTTATCAATTTTCAGCAGGGTTTTGAGAGATGGCGTCTTCCTTTCATCTGGCAGACACTCTACTTCATGGCCGTACCTTCTGAGTGGGAATTCTGGCCTTTTGCTTGAAGTGTGTGGCTCTTTGTGCAAGGGCGTTTGGACTTTCTTAGAGAAACGCCTTCCTTTTTGAGGGTTTTTCTTCATCTTCTTTGGCGTCTAGCTTGTACTTATCATCTGCCTCAGTTTTCAGGCTGGACTTTGCAATCTGTAGCTTCCTACACTGGATTTTGTCAGTTTTTCACCATCTTGGCTGGCGAACTGGACTATTTTCTTAAATAAATAATCTGGAAGCTTTCGGGTATGTGTATCATTTGTAATCTATTTGTTTCAGTTAAATAATATCTTCTATACTGTCATTCTGAAGAAAATAGCTCAGGTTTACATTTTATGAGCAATTTATATGATGCGCCCCTTCTCTTCTGTCCATAAATTTTCTCTAAAAAACTAAAAAACACATTAAGACTTAAGAAAATACTGGGGTTTGAGTTGAGAGCCAGCAGGGCTCATCACATTTACCATTAGCTAGCAATTATAAAAATCTCATTCAGGGTCTTCTGATTCTTCTTCCTAATTGGGATGGAAAAAAATGCAACGAAGGAATGGGTTACTAAATAAGAATTGTTTTACTTTGAATCTTTCTGTTAGCACTTCAGATAATTACTCTACTCATACTACTGTTTTCAGAGTAGCAGCGTTAGAAGCTTAGATGTTTAATTGATCATGCTCATAGTAATGTCAGAGGCATTAGGCTACTGTTTTTGGATGGTTTCAACAAGAAAAGTAATGTCCCTCCAAGGGCTTCTTGTGTTCTCCTGCAAACTCTGATTTTCATTTCTGTTATATGCTGTAAGGCTGCAAGACCGTTATTTTACAGTTAATTATTATTTTTGTCTCTTCAGATATAATATGGATGTTCTTTGCCCTTTTTCAAACAAAAATGTTAACCTTATATTATACCATCTCTGTGCCTTATACACTATTACATTAAGAGAAAGCATGCATATTTAAGTTTAAGCCACATTAGAATCAGAAGCTTCAGGTCAAATTTATAATAACAAATAGAGTCATATACACAAGCAAGCTGGCTCATGTAGCAACAAAATCATTTCTACATTTTCATTAATCAAATAAAATAAAACACTGTTACAACCAATGTTCCATGGGGACATAGAGGGGACGTCCTCCTGCCACCCCACAACTGCCATCCAAGACCTAGGGATGTTTCCAAGACGTCCCCCCCTAATTTGGAAACAGCTTGGGGACTCCTAGACATCCCCAAGACATTTAGGAGAGTCCCATAGTCTCCCAACCATCCCGAGGACTTCTAGGCATCCTCTACGACTAAATAAAGAAAATGTTCATTTTTTCCTAAAAATTCAAAGTTTTTTAGAACTGTGTGCCCCAAACCCTAACCCTAATGGCCTATGGGCACCACCCAAACCCTAAACACTCACAAATAAATAATAAATACACATCTAAGCCTCATTCCAAACCACTTCCAAGTTTCAACAACAAGGTTGAAAGCTGTAAGAGTGAGAAAGGTTGCAAGTGTGGACATTAGGATTGACAAATAGTGAGAGGAAGAGAAACTATGAAGAGTGACATTAATTCACCACTAAATCAAAGGATTCAAAGCATTATTCAAGCTTCAAGGTAGGTTTCCTTCTTGACTTTTTTTTCATTGTTCAATTTAGTGACTAATTAGTAAATTACTAATTTTCATTGACAAATTTAGTAATTAATTTAGGTATTTACAATTTGAATTTGCATTATTACAAATTTCCATCTAAATTTATTATTTTAGTTTGACAAATGAATTGTTGAATAATCAAATAATGAATCATGATCAAACTTTAAAACTTCTAATTTTATAACAGCAATATTTTATTATTTAGGTGATCAAATTTATTTGGTAAATTATTTATAAATGTTTCTTCTGCAAATTTGCATAATTTTTTTATGAGAAATTTAACAATTAAAATCTAGTTTTACAAATTACAAGTCAAATTGGGATTTCTTCTTTTGTGTATCCTATACTTCTAAACTTTGTGCAACCTGAAGTAAGAAAAACAAAAGTAGAATCCTTGTTTGATGAAGGTTGAAGAACGATGATTCATATTTTTGTGCATCCTCTACTTCTACACTTTGCGCGATGCGACCTAAAGTGAGAAAAGCAAAATCAAAATCCTTGTGAGACAACTAGTTCTATTGGTAGTGCACATTTTAATGGCCCTTCCAAATTGTTAGAAGATTTTGCCAAGGGTCCTTTTGATAAGAAGTCACCTTTGAAACAATTTGCCTCCAAATTGCAAACAAAACCTAGTTCATCAACAAGGGGCACTAGGCTATGGAAATGCCATTTTTGTCAACATAAGTTTCAAGGCAGCATCATAAGAGTTAATGCACACTTCCTTTATGTCACTGGAAAAGGTGTAGGAGCTTGTGCGGGATTGTCACTTGAAAAAATAATTGAAATAAATAGATTGTGGGCTTATTCTAGTGACCAAAGTCTTGTACCCACCACTTTGCCATTGAGGGCTCCTACTCCTAGTCCTAGTAGTATTAGGAATATACACCAAATCCACAAATTTTAGCTCAATCTACTTATGCCTTTCCATATAGTTTAGGGATCGCTACATCAGATCCTAAAGGGAAATGTAGAATTACCACTAGTGATGCTGTAAACACAATGGCAGAGTTATTCAATGTGTAGAACAAAGATGAGGCGGATGATGCCATTGGCAAATTCTTCTTTGCCAATGGCATTTCATTCCATATGGCTTGCTCTACTTATTATAAGGAGGTTGTGGCAAAAATATTCAAAGCAAGACCACCATTTGTGCCACCGAGGGAGACAAAATCGAGGACAACAATCTTGCATAAGAACTATTCCAAGATGCAACATAATCATGCATGGGTGGATGGATATCAAGCACCATCCACTCATCAACATCATGGTTCCATGTACAGAGGACCATTACTTCCTTAGGGCTATTAATTGTTCAAAGCATCACAAGGATGTTAATTTTCAGTTCCAAAAACTTAGAGATGCTATTGACAAGATTCGGCCTAAAAATGTGGTGCAAAGCTGCAAGGAAATTGATTGAGGTAGCCTACAAGCATATTTGGTGAACTCCTTGTTGTGTCATGCAATGAATAATGCACTCAAAGACATGGGCAAAATTAGATGGATCAAAGACATGGTTAATGATGCTGGAAATGTACAGATGTTTCTCTGCAACCACCATACTTCACATGTACTTTTTAGGACCTCTAAGAAGGAGTTTTTGAAACCTATGGAGACTAGATATGCATCGTACTTCATTCTCTTGGAGAGGATGCTTGAGTTGCAAGAGGCATTGCAACCAATGGCCATGACAACAGAGTGGAATAGGTGTGACCCAATTCTAAGTTTGAGCAGGGGAGGAGGGTAAAGGCGGTGGTGAAGAGTGATACATTTTGGGCTGATGCAAAATACATTGTTGCCATCATTACTCCAATTTTTAGAGTTATTAAATTTGGGGACATAAATGCACCTAACCTTGGAGAGGTGTATAAGTGTATTAAAAGTATGCTTGGCCAAATGAAGGCCATAGTAGAAGTAAAAGACCCTAAATTAGTGTTCTACAATGAGCACATTCAACCAATCATTCATCACTTATAGAAGCTAAACACTCTCTTGCACATGGTTGCCTATGTATTGAGGATGCTAAGATGAAGGAAAGGTTCATAAAGGCCATCCAAAAGATGTATGATCCTAGACAAGCCAACATCATTCATGATGTGGACAAGATTTGCCACACTTAGTATTAAAATAATATTTAGTTATTAATTAATGGTCAATATCTTGTATATATTGTAAACTAGCTGTTTAGATTTACTTCTATTTTTTTGTCTTCAATGATGTTTCTATTCTAGAAACTCAATGTTTTAGAAACATCGATCTTTGTAATCTTTATAAGAAGCACATTCGCTTCATTTGAATATATCGAAGATTTTCAATCTACTCTTGTTTCATGGATCAGTAGTGTTGCAGTATGTTCCAACAGAGGATCAGCCTACAGATATTCTCACGAAGTCTCTGCGCCCAGATAAGTTTGTCAAATTGAGGGGGCATCTTGGTGTAGTTGATAGAGTTAGGTGATATTCAAAAGAGGCCAAGATGGATATAGAGACTACAACACAAGAGGATCCAATACTATGGTGGACTATACATGGGCCTAATTCTTTGACTACCACATTAGCCATTTGTCTACTATTCCAAACTTCTAGTTCTTTTGTTGCTAAGAGGAATTGGTCTACTTATAGTTTCATCCACTCCTTTAAGAGGAATCAACTTACTTCTAGGAGAGTAGAGAAACTTGTTGCTATACATACTACCTTGCATCCCATTGGCCGCAACACGCATGTGTACAAGGAGAGTCCAACAATGTGATGGGATGTAGAGCCAAAGGAGCCAACACTAGTTGATGAAGATGTAGCACATATAGGGTTGGTTGGTATTGCTTTGGAGGATCTTGAACTTGAGGACTCAAGCAGTTTGAGTGATGAGGTATTCGATGCAGACTTTGGGGATGAGTGATGATTTGAGGCATTGGGCCACTAGCCATTTGTATCTTTGAATGTAATCATCATTTTGAATATAATATAAATATATGGATATTCAGTATTTTCATTGTTCATTCAATGCACTATCAAATATGTTTGAGTATTTCAAAGTTTCATATTATATTTCCTTGTACATATTTTTATTACTATTTTTTAAAGTAAAATATATATTTGCACCGCCATCCCCAAATCTAAGCCCTTGGTCCCCCAATCCCCCTACCTCGAAACTCAATGGAACTATGGAAATTAAAATATACAAATCATTATTTGAAAACAAAAATAGAACATATAAATTTTGTTTAGATGCACATACTTCTATATTTAATATTTTCATTGCTAGCTATTAATAATGAAACATAAATAAGAACATGTTCACAGTTACTTTCTAAATTATATTCAAGTTTAAATTTAAAATCCAACAATTTACCATAATGGATTTAACAACTGCACTCTTATCTTCCCCTTACCAAATCCACATATAGCATATTTCTCTTGTTACACATATTGCTTTATTCAATATGTTTTCTCTTGTATCTTTAAACAGATATTTTGTTAGTTTTGGATCCTCCCCTCTTGCTCAAGTCAATAAATAAGGATTTGATCTCTGGTATTATGTTTAGATGTATTGCAATTTTTCAATCTTTAGCAAATTATTTATAGTAAATTACTTTGGGTTATTACACATTGCTTATATTTCTCAATTTCCAATGTCTCATAAAATATTAGTGCATTTACCAATGTCTCATAAAATATTAGTGCATTTACCAATTGCTCATTGAATATTAGTGCATTTTCTTGAATTCAGCATGTAGTTGTATCTTGTCCACAGTAACTGTGGATGCAAGGATTTAGAAAACTATACATGAGCTTTGGTAATGTCCCCTCCTAACCTCTGAGCAGTGTATGGCCTTTAGCCTATTCCAAAGTTCCTGTAGGCTAAACAGTTTTGGTAAGGGAACTCAATTACAGTTCTTTATGTTGGGTTTTCGGTGTTCAAGGGGAACTTCCTATTTTTAGCAAGGGACCAATCCAATGCTTACTGTCTACAGTGAGCTCATTGGCATATCAATTATCTTTCCTACTTGTGTCTCTAATGTTTTTACTATTTTTAGTACTTACTAAAAACAATAAGTCTATTTTTAGAAGCTGGACCTAATCAAGCTACATTCAGCAGCATTATTTCAGTTGAGACTCTTGGTTGCTAAGGTTGGAATATTTAAATATTTGTTCTCCTCTTTCAAAATGAATTAAAATAAAGTTACTTTATAATTTTAAGTTGAGGGGTGGAGGGGACATAAAAAAGTACCATGGCGCTTAATGGATAACTTAAAGTTGTTTTAAAAGCAACAAAAGCGTATTTGATGGCTAAATAAGAGGTGGACACCCAGGCTACAGTTGAGTTTAAAAAATTAAAATGAAATCAAAAGCTACAGAAAGGGGCATGGGTTTTAAGAAGGTTTTAGGGTTTCCTCATTGTTGGTCGCCCTAATTTGTTGTTGAGTCTTTTAAAACTTCTTTGGAGGCCTCATTTGGAGTATGTGGATTTTGGTTGCATAAAGAGATGCTGTTGGATTTACTCCAGAAGGTCTGTAACAGGTGTTGAGGACAAAAACCCTTGGCATTGAGAGCTGGTTTCTGTAGTGCAAGACCTGCCCTAGCCAGTGAAGGTGTGGTTCCATCCAAGGATCACATTTTGAGCTTCATTGTTGCAGTTCAGTCATTCAGTATGAAGATATTTGAGTATTTCTGATGTGGGTTTGATGTTTTTTTGGCTTGGGAAAGCATTGCTTCTTTTTGGTGTGGTTTGGAGTATTTTTGGTGATGATTTTCAGTATTTTCTGAGCACAGTTTGACAAGGTCTGAACCTGGGTTTTGATTCATATCTCATTTTCAGTTGGTTTTTTCAACATGGGTATTGATTATTTGTATTCTACTAGTCAAGGTGCCCCAGTTCATATACTCAGTTGAATTTTTTTAGCAGAGGCTGATTTTACAGAGCAAATCGCCCTCCTTGTGCAAGGCGCCCAGTTTGAGGTAATTTCCAGATTTGTACCTGCTGATGTATAGGTCAATCTGGGTCATTGTTGGGGTCTGAAAATCATTGGATATTACTCGGGTATGCAAGGAGAATGCTGGTTTGATCACTGTGGTGAATGTAATTGCTTGAGAAGACACTGTTTGGCTGTTTCCACACTCATATCCAGGTCTGAAAGTACTTCTTGAAAATCTGATATATTTTATGTGAGTCTGATATTTTCTGTTATTAAAATCTGAATATGGAATGTTCTGAAAGGTTCCTATTCTTAGTGCAATTGCTTCTATTTTCTGTACTTTGCAATTTTATCTTCATGCAAGCATAGACAAATGATTGGCATATGAAAGAACAAGCAAAAACATCCTCAGAAACATTCAAACAGCAAGCTTTAAACTCAGAAAAAATTATAGGGTAGTCATTACAGCTTCATTTATTATTCCTTGAATATTACAAAATTGAACAATGCATTATAGAAGTGTACCTTGCAAAATTGCTTAAATTTTGAGTAGTAAACAAAATCTGCCACTATGAGAAGTGCATGCTGTCTTTTAACTGTGAACCACTGCAACAAGTCACAAATGCAGCAATTAGCCACAATTAAACATTAAGCAGCCACAAGTATTGTGCTAGTACATTTATGATAGAAAAAAAATCCATCTTAGTCAGAGCTACTATTTATTTTGTTTTTCTGGTTCAAATTTTCAATATTTTTATTACCATAGTTACCAAGAAACTGCAATATACAAACGAGGTCCACATCCCTCCAATTTTCAGTGACTACATTTATATAATATGCAGCCTTGCTGCTATTCATTACTCATGTACTCTAATTTTAATCATGAACCCCTCTCCGTATAGATGCCCATACACCCACATCTCCAATTAACTATGCTTATTAAAGTGTCATGGATAACAAAAAAGAAACAACTCGACCAGTACACATGCAATATTTCATTGTTAACGTAGTGATAAGGACTAACATAGATTCATTAAACACCGAAGGTATGTACTTGTTCAAAATCGATGGATTAAGTGCATCTTCCAAAAACTACTTAATGTTGACTAGAAAATATCCCTAAGGTTTTGAATCAAGTGGAATTGACTGAGAGTAATAATTAACTTTAGAAATCTTGATTTCATAATGATACAAGCATTTGCAATCTCTCTATTTTTTTATTGATGTAAGCACTACCACAAAACATATGATAATAAGTAGCATAACAAACCTAATTTCCTTTAAATATGGTCACTTTAAATGGAATGAATTAGTAAAAGGACATATTCACCTGAGCCCCCTTTCTCCATTCGTGTACATATACTTCCGGCAAAAATGGTACTGTATACCTGCCTCTTCCATGGGGACCCGGATCATCAAAGCTGGAAAAGAAATCAAAATAATCAGTAATAATCATTCTCAAGAAAAAGCTTATGCAAGTAGGACATTCAAAATATGATTCCAACTGAGAAGTCCTTTCATATTTCCCTGTACATATTTAATTAGAAAAGTAGTGATAGATAACAAAAAGAATGAGTGCAATTTCATAACTTGTCAGGGGGCTAAAACCTTGCCAGTCAGCCACCCATGGAATTTTCTAGCACATCTTTACAGATTACAAATATTGGTAGGTATGTTTCCTAGTTCTAGTAGCCATAAAAGTATCGTACCAATCAACAAAGCTGACATCGTGTCCCATCAAATAATCGTACACAAAGTCAAAACTACGCAAGGGTACACAGCTGCAAGCCAAAAACCAAAATATCAAACATACAATTAGAGTTTTCTTGTAATGCAAGGGCTCAACAGTTTCATGATTGACTAATTTCTAAGAAGCAAAACTAAAATTTTCCCTACATAACATCAATATTTGCAAATATTCTGACTCATTGACACCTTTCCGAGAGAAGGACAAAATGTTGATTGTTCTCATCTTGTAGTGCATTCATAAGAAGCCTCCTCTCGGCATCAACCATGGTAATTTTTCCCCAATCAACCTGCATACAAAATTAAAGCTAATTTTCATTTTGTATTTACTTCAAAGAGCCAAATAAACCTAACCTGCCCCACAAATGGAATTTCCAAAGAAAAATTAACCAAAATATTTATAAATCTTTACATAACCTAAATATCCCTCCATGTTATTTTTTCCAAATATTGCATGAGTTTCAGGAACAAATTTATTGAACAATGAGAAGAAATCACGGCATCAGTCCAAAGGCATTCCAAGCAATAAAAAGCTAACTCCCTCCAAAAGATATTGTTAGATATTCTGAGGAATAAATATAACAGAAGAATCGGTCAGACTTTTCACAATCACAAGAATGACCATTTTAAAAAGATTAAGAAGCAAAATGTGAAACTGAAACCTCACATTTCTTGCAAGTAATATGGCAAGGATTGTCTTAACCTTCCTTGGATGAAAAGGAGCAAGAGGAAAGGCAAAAATTTAGGCCATGAGGTGTGGTAAATAGACAAGTAAAATATTCCTGTATTGCCAATTGTTGGTTCAACGGGATGAAGGAAGCTAGGTAAGCTGAAAGTTAGATCTTTCTTTGATAAGAAGAGATAAAGAAAATTAGTCAATTCAGTGTCCAACTAATCATCAGCAATTTCAAATTTGTATAGTCTATAATTGACATATCATAAATTGAGCTGCTATCAGATTGTAAAACACAGCAGATAGACAGAAAACTGTTATGAACTGTTGAAACTCGAGATTGTTGTATCTTACTCTTTCTATCGTGCGCATTCATAGTAAATAAGGTATAATAAACTGTAAAGTAATAAGCCAATGATGTGGTCTCGAATGTGTCAATAGGCCCACCAATTCAACAATCCAGTCATTGGAGAGGTAATTAAAAGAACGAGCATTTATGGCCATTTTAGAATTAACCTGACAATAGAAAGTTATGTAAAAGGTAATTAAGTAAGTCACACCTGGAGGCGGGATTGAAGTTAAATTGCATTAATACATGACAGAAGAGTTTAGCCATTTTCCAACACTGGAAGATTTAGATTCTCAGAGAGTGAATGATATCAGAAATTATTTTTTAAGTCTTACATCTCAGGAGCATTATCTAATTGTTTCTAGTTGCAGAGGGAGGGATAATCAGGACCACAATCTATCATATATGCTAGTTACAGGAATATAAATATTTCATGACCAAAAGAATGAAAAGTTTAAATCCAGTGATAATAATTCTTGGATGAAGTATAGATGATGTCAACTTACAAAAAAAGAACATGAAGTGGCTTCTGAGAAAGCATACACTAAAACCAGAATTTGAATTGCTAATTAGATAAATTTAAAAAGAAAGCAATGAAAATACCTTCTCGCTGGTGATATCGCGATCAAGAAAAACAGAGCTCTTCCATGCTGTCTTCAGTGTATTCCGCTTAGAGGCGTGGACATAAACAGAGTACTTGCCCTCGTGCCCCTGGCAATTGAAGGTGCAAATGTGTATGTTGTGTCAATTTCTATAATCAATTGCACCAGACTGGCGAAGTAACACCCATTAGCTCTGGCCTTGCCTTGAACAACTGCACATTATCCCGAAAATCCAAATCTCAGGCAGAGCCTGCAAAGCACAGACTGCAGGTCGTCTACCTAACTCAAGTTCTCCTCTTCCCAGGAAGAGGAGAACCGGTCACTTGTAATATACAAGTGAACTTAGTGAAGCTGCCATTCATGAGAATGGGCTTGCACACATTGTTCTTCCAAGGCATGAATCCTTTTTTTAAATAATAATCAAGAACCCCTGCAACCTAGTAGAAGGCAGAAACTGAACGAAGAAAAAGCAAATTTAAAATGTATGGTTCCAATTAAACCATATATAGACTTTTCATCCTGAGTTCAAGAGGCCTATTACACCAACATGAATCAAACAAAAGAAAATACTAGACAGACTGATCTCTTCTTTACTTATATGCTTCCAAAGTGAAAAAGAAAGATTATTTTAGAGATTTACAAGCGCAAGTAAGAAGCAACTTGAAATAGAATAGAGTTAATAAAATGGCTAAAGGTAAAATAGTTATTACAAGATGTGAAGTTCAAAGTGAATTTGTAATACTTGAAAATTACCATTAAAAAAAAAAGGAGTAAGAAAATTAATAATTAATTTAGGAAGAGTTTCATTTAGCCTTAGAATTTTTGGTAAATTTTGGCTTTGGAGCAGTTGTGACGGTGATTAAAGTTTTTAAATAGAATTACAAGTAAAATGATTGAATCACTTGCCACCTCAAGTTTAGACAGTTTATTGGCAGATTTACTGAGAATTTAAAGATTCAAGTCATTTCTGACATTTAGAGTGTATTTTGGAAACTGATTTCTAAATTTTCTGTTCAGATATTTTGTAATAGAGACATTCAGAAAGACTCACTTAACAAATATTCAGGATGAAAAGCCAATACTTTTGAAGGATAAAAACGCATATTTACAATATTAAGAAGCTGCTTAAAAAAATTCAGTTCATAGCTATAATTTTGCAGTTTTTAAAGTTCGGTCCTTCTTCATATCTTTTCAACACACAAATAAGGTGAAGGACACAACATTCCTTTTATCCTTGGCAACAACCTACTTTGAACTAAAGCTTTAAATGTTTAGTAGAAATTGATTATCCTTAAAATGGGAAAATATAAAATTGGATACAAGTATTAATGTTTAAATTTAATCATGGATAATTTATGACTACGTCCCAGCCAAAACATAAAAAAATAAAATGAGCTAATTCCAAAATCAGAAATCAAAACGATCTAAAGGGACAACAACAACAAAAACCACTATAGTCGTGGCAAACAACACAAATTTAAAGCCTAAAAGCTGGAAAAAGAAGGCAAAATCCAATTTAAAAGTAAATGCCCCATAAAATCTCCTTTTGTCCTGAATAGGAATAAAAGATTTACGTTAAAATACTAATTTGTAGTAATCATATTACCGAGTCATTTTCTGTGAATTCTGTTTTCATATGTCATACTGTCCGATTACATTCTAAAAGATAGGACCCTCTCAAGCATAAGATACTTTAATAAGCTTGGTGAGCATTCAAATTCATGAATTTTAACGCTAGCACTTTGATTAACAAATTTCGACGCTTTAAGGAAATTAAGAGAGACTTATTGCTCAGGGATTGGAGGAGTCTTACTTTCCTCGTTTACTGTTTCGTACACCAGAGGACCGCAAAAGTAAATGAGAGCATCAACGGTAAAAGGAACAGGGAGGAGAAGCATAGACGTACCCTGAAGAATTCTTCCCAGAGACTTTCGAAAGGCAGTGGACCCGGGGTGAGGAACATAAATGCAATTTTTGGCATCGCGGTGGAATTAGAATGCATCCTCAGAATATTTGTCGCCACAACACGAGCCGCTTTTTCCTGCTCACTGAAGATTCTGGGAGGAGGAGGAGGAGAAGGCGGAGCAAGCGGCAGGCCCAAATTGCCGCCGCTGCAGAAGGCGGGACACACTTTCACCTTAAGCAATGTGGGAGGATAAATGTAGGCCCCCAGAATGGAAAGACACACCATGATTACCAGCGCTGCAACCCATAACGGCCTCCTTACTGCCAGCCTGTTCCGCGGTGTCCCCGCCATGCCTTTCTTCAGCTGTTCCTGCGCCTTTTTCACACTGTACACAACACAGTCCACCGATGGATACTCCGCCTTCATCTCCTACATATCAGAGACAAACGAGAAAATATCCTGAACCACACATACACAAATATTTAAGGTCATAACCTACTACATTTAATCAGGTACGGTAAATCATCGCCTGCTGTTGCATCGACTCTTCATTTTAAAAGTTACGGACTAAAGTATAACCTAACGGGTTTGCTGATATAACCTACTTACATGTAGGCAGATAGATATTGACAGTACATCAAATCAATCTAACAGAGCTTAAACCTGCGATCATAACCTAACATATTTAGGCCATACCCTACAACATTTATGGATTATTAAAAGCCACTACCTATTACATCAAGTTTTGTATCGCGGTAGTTAGCTTAATCTAAAATTCACAGTCACAACCTACTACATTTGCGGCCAGCCACGAAATCCTAAATCTAAAAACAAACGAATCAGATAAAGCTTTAAGTTTCTAGTTTGGAATTTACCCTCTTAAATTCTCAAATCAATCCAGTCTGTAGATTCCCATAGATCCGGCTGGACAAATTTCACTGTTACGGACGGTAAAAGTTAGCAACACACATCTCATCGCATTAAATGTTCTTTTCTCCTGTGAAATGGAACACTACTTTCCGCCGAAGGGAGACGAGGAACCCGTGACACTACTGAGAGAAAACCTGCGCGGCGGGGATTTGAAGTTGCGACCTCGGATCAGCTAAATTCCGCGTTTTCCTTTGCTGTATTCTCCGTGTGCTTTTTCAGCTGTGTCGGGACATACAACATCTACTGATCCTTACTCCGCCTCTTTCTCGACCCGATTCTTGCGATCTCCTAGACATTTCGCGACTACTTAACTGCGGTTGTTAAGGGCCGGGTCAAATGGTTTTCCGTATGGGGACTCCGGGCCGTCCGATGGCGCGGTGCTCGGACGGTGGAGATTGTGCAAGAGACGAGCTCCGCTGGCCGAGGATGATATTGGTTAACAAAACGGAGGAATCCGTATTGACCGGAACGTGTCTGAATTCCGTTTGTTAACGTTGGTGGGACTGGGTTATACTTCATTAAAACATTAAAAAATACTTACGTATTCGAGGAGGGACCGAGTCGGAGAAGATTCCTAAACCTCCTGACGGACCCTACTAAGGCTGAAGAAGCACCGCGCCGATTTGCCATTGAGAAAGACTTGAAAATAATGTGGAAAGCTCCACCTTCTCCGCCACAGCTCACTATACGGCAAAATAGAATACATATACGAAAGTTAAATTATAGACAATTTCGAATGATTAGTTTTTTTTTTAAATATATAGGTATCACCTTCGCCACAAGCTTCTAGAATTCATACGTCGCAAATTATAGACAATTCCAAATGATTAATTAGTTGTAAAAACATATATGACCTTCACCACAAGCCCTTAGAATTCATACATCACCTTCACCATAAGTTTTTACAATTTATACATCACCTTCCTCAAAAGCGTTTTAGAAGTTTTATATAAAATAATAATTTATATATATATATATATATATATATATATATATATATTTCAAACAATACAAAAATCTTATTATCGAGCAAAAAAATAATAATTAAATATATATAGAATAGTAAAAGTGATTTTGTGGATGATATACATATATGGGTAGATTTATATCATTTCTTTTATTCACTACGAGAGTACAAATTATACATTAAAACTTCTTCTACTAGGAGGTAAGGATTAAGGGATACCCATTCTATAAGTCACCTAAGGTACAATCTCAACCTCATCCCTTACGGTGTGAGAGCATTGCGCCCAACAAGAATATATATTCCTTTGATTTTAAGAGCTGTGTAAAGAAGCGAGGTATAAATATGTATTTTGCTGTTTATTATGAATGTGTATTTGACTGTATTTATTAAGTTCATAATATAACATAATTTTGAATTTCAATTAAATAATAAATATAATCAAATGTGCATAATTGTTGTTAAATATGTATTAATTTCATTCTACATACTTTTGGTGAAGGTGGTATATAGAGTCTCATGTAAAGACTCCTCCAAACTTGATGGGGTAGGGAATAAGACTTCATTTGCCTCAAAATGCATTCAAGGCTCTAATAATGAGAAATTGTACAAAAGTTCATCGAAAACCAATAAAATTTGATCTACAAATCCTTGACACCAAAGCAAAGAGCTATATGAAAAGGAATTTGTGGGGATGAAATAAAAACGTTCAAAAAAAAATGAAAAGGATATAGATATTAAAAAATATTACATACCTTTTCCTTCTTTCTTCTTATCGAAAAGAAAATAGAATTTAGTGGACGAGAATTTTCTAGATTTTTTAAGATATTTTTTATAGAAGATTGTGAATATTGATTGAATATGTTTGGTGACATCATAGTTTTTTAGTTGTATATGTCTTTTCAATATCATGACGTATAGAACAATATTGGCATTAATACAATTGAAATTTAACTAGAAAAATTTAATATATTGTAAATCCAATTAAAATTGTATGTGTAGATTTTAGAGAGATTGATAAATTGAAATGGACAAAATAATTACAAAATATCTCATTGTAGGTAGAAATAACTTTGGAATTAATTTATTTTGCCACCTTGTAATATTATCACATCTATAACTATTCATTTGTCATTCAAAACATTAATAGAGTTGACAATTTAACCAAAAAAAATTAATGCATTGCAAATTTGTAAAAAATTGAATGACAATTTATTTTTTGCAATGACTATTTCAAAATTGATCAACCCAAAAAAACATATTAAGGCTAATTTAGTTATTTTTATATTAATTATGTTACCATCTCACAATAAAAAATTATTATTATTATGTATATAATAGCACTCATGTCATTCCAGCCATTAACAGAGTTGAAATTTGATTCAACGAATTAAATACATTAGACCATGTAATATATAAAAATAAATTAAAAAAAGATAAATTACATTTTCGTAATTATTGAAAATATAATCACATGTGCATAAATGTTGTTAAATGTGTATCACTTCCATTCAACATACTTTTGGTGAAGGTGGTATATAGAGTGTCATTCACCTATATATTTAAAATAAGTGTTTTAGATATATTTATGAAAGGATATGCATGTGATCAAAAATTATATATCATTTTTAATATATATGTTTAGGCAAGCTCGCTTTTATTACCTTTTAAATCAAGTCAATGTGTAATCAACAAAACATTAATAGATATCAAAATTATTTTTTATTTAAGAATTATATTATTTTATTTTAGAATAAATATTAATTTTGATGTGTATATTTTAAGATATCTTATTTATTTTATTTGAAGAGCTATTTTTATTTTAATGAATAGTTAATTTATTTTATTGTTATTCACTTTAGAAATATTTGTCTTAACTTTTAGAATGTCTCCATTTTTTATTATTTCCAATTTAAAACTTTCTATTTTCATAATAAAATTATTTTTAAATGGTTGTAATCTATGTAAAAAAACATCAACAAATAATTTTGAGTTGTTTTTTTATTTCTACTTACTATCGTTTTGTTTATTTAAAAATTATTTTATTTTACTTAACATGCATATTTTATTATCTCATCTTAAAACTTTCTTATTTCATAAAATAATTCTTAAGAAGCCACAGATATATTTTGATTATAACTAACTTAAAACTTTCTTAGTTGAGAAAATAATTCTTAAACAATTATAGATATCTTGAAAAGAGAGAGAATATAATTTTATTTTATTTTAATTTATGAAAATAAAATTATTTACCTTATTTTTATTAAAAATAATTTGTTTTAGGATATTTTAAAATACATATACCTAAAAAAAAGTCAAATATTAATAGATATTGTTTTTTATTTAAGAATTATTTAATCTATCTTAGAATTATTTAAGATTTTATTTTTATTTTATTTTTAATGAGGGGAATCGGGTGCAGCACAGCCCCCCATATAACCCCCCGCCGCCGGTAAACTTTTTACCATGACCGGCAGTGCTGGCGGGACACACCAACCGGTACCACGGGAGCGCCGGAGAGTCGAACCCATGGTGGGTGCCCTGCAATATTTAAGATTTATTTTAATTGTTACTTTCTTATTTCATAAAATAATTCTTAAGAAGCCATAGACATATTTTGATTATTTCTAATTTAAAACTCTCTTAGTTGATAAAATAATTCTTAAACAATTATAGGTATCTTGAAAAGAGGGAGAATATAATTTTACATTTTTTAATTTATGAAAAAAAAAATATTATTTACCTTATTTTTATTAAAAATTGATTTGTTTTAGGATATTTTAAAATACATATACCTTAAAAAAGTCAAATACTAAGAGATATTGTTTTTTATTTAAGAATTATTTAATCTATCTTAGAATTATTTAAGATTTATTTGATTTTTTCTACATCATTTATTTTTATTTATTTTTATTTGACAAGTTATTTTATCTTTGTATGTAACTTTTAATTTTAATATTGAAAAAAGTAGTCATTTTGACTAGCTTTTTTATTTTGTTTGTATTTTGAGAATTATAATAAATATTATAAACTTATATTCTAGTTTTAATAGTTTTATTATATATTAATCTACATAATATACTCGCATCCCAAGTTTTATCCAAGGATAACCACAATTGTAACCTAACCTTGTGAACATAATATAATTTTGACCCTAACCCTAATCTAACTCTAATTGAACAATAATATTATTTAAATTTTAATCGAACCATATCCCTAATGCTAACCATAACCCTAACTCTAAACTTATGTATGTGAGACAATTATAATTTACCCTATTTGTAACCCTAATTGAATCAAATAATTAAATATATATAGAATAGTAAAAGTGATCTTGTAGGTGACATAAAATTGTTTATTAATATATGTATATGGACAAATTTATATCATTTTTTTTATTCAATATGACAGCACAAATTATACATTGAAACTTCTTCTACTAAGAGAGAAGGACTGAGGGATGTCCATTCTATAAGTCACTTGAGATACAATCTCAACCTCATCCCTAATGGTGTGAGAGCCTTGCACCCAAGAAGAATATATATTCATTTGATTGTAAGAGGTGTGTAAAGCTTTTATAAATGGAAATATATATTACCTTGTCTAAAGAAAGGGGGTATAAATATGTATTTTATTGTCTATTATGGATGTGCATTTGACTATATTTATTAAGAAGTTCATAATATAACATAATTTTGAATTTCAATTAAATAATAAATAATCAAATGTGCACAATTGTTGTTAAATATGTATTAATTTCATTCTACACATTTTTGGCGAAGGTGGTATATAGAGTCTCGTGTAAAAACTCCTCCAAAGTTGATAAGGTAGGGAATAAGACTTCATATACCTCAAAATCCATTCAAGGCTCTAATAATGAGAAATTATACAAAGTCCATCGAAAAAACAATAAAATTTGATCTACAAAACCTTGGCACCAAAGCAAAGAGCTATATGAAAAGGAATTTGTGGAGATGAAATAAAAATGTTAAAAAAAATTGAAAATGATGTAAATATAAAAAGTATTACATACATTTTCCTTCTTTGTTCTTATCCAAAAGAAAATAGAATTTAGTGCACTTTCTCCCATGAATACACCACAACCAAATCAAACTAACTCCTAGAATTTTGATTTACAATAGACACTGTTTCATATTATTTAAAAATAATTATTGAGTTCCTCCAGAAGTTGGGTGAGGAGAATTTTCTAGATTTTGTTTAAGATATTTTTATAGAAGATTGTGAATATTGATTGAATTTGTTTGGTGGCATCTATAACTAGTCATTGTCATTCAAAACATTAATAGAGTTGACAATTTAACCAAAAAAATTAACACATTGCAACTTTTAAAAAATTGAATGACAATTTTTTTTTGCAATGACTATTCCAAAATTAACCAACCCAAAAAACATACTAAGGTTAATTTAGTTATTTTCATATTAATTTATGTTGTCACCTTACAATAGAAAATTATTATTATTATGTATATAATAGCACTCATGTCTTTCTAGCCATTAATAGAGTTGAAATTTGATTCAACAAATTAAATACATTAGACCATGTAATATATAAAATAAATAAAAAATAAATTTTGTACTAACTTAAGAAAAAAGATAAATTAGTGGGTGGTAGGGTGGGCTCCCCCTCGCCCCTCATATGGGCACATGGTGTCCAGGGTGGACATGTGGTGGCGGATGGGACGGACATGAAGACAATGGATTTGGCATGTTCTTGTCACTTCCATTTTCCTAAACTTAGTCGAAAGAAGGAGTTATTTGCTTGATTTATCGGTTGCCCTTGAAATTTGCGAAACTTCTGGAGAAGGACTGGGGGCATGCTTGGCTCAGTTCTCATTGCACTGTCAGTGTGACACGTCGGGCACGGCTATCCTAGAAACGTTTGCTGACGAGCCGAGTGGCAACTCTCATCAATTGCATTGATAATGGTTTTAAGTAGGATGGACGGAGGTTGTATCTTTATTCATGTCAAGGACGTTTTCGCTTCGCCATAATCATGTTCCGTATGTGAAGGCCTGACTGATCATCATTCAGGCATTTTAATCGAACTAATGAAGTCATTTCTAAAACATGGGTTTCGCATTTTGGTATTGTCTTCTATTTTTTTGTTGCAGGGAGCGGCTGTCAAAGACTTGCAAATGGCTTGAACGTTCAAGTAGAAATTTATCATTCACATCTCGGCGGAAGGTCTGGAAAGTTTCAGCGTCGACACACCAGTTTCTTTGGTGGCCACAAAGAGGTAGATTGCCTTTCGAGAAGTTACGAACCAGAGGTTAAAGCGCATTTTGCTCTTGGATGACCCGGCGTCAATTGTTGTTGTTAAAATGGTCCTTGGCAAAGGGCACTTGGAAAGGAAAGAATTCGCCAGAGACAATGCGCATATTTCATCCCGGTTTCTTGCTGTGCTTCTAGACCTGGATACCTCGAAGGCGGAGGCTAAGGAGACGATGGTTCGCCTGTTCCGGGATGATTTGCTTAGCGGTCTTGAAATGACGCTGAAGGCGGCCTTTATAGGTAAAGGTATTCCGCGCCCTGCCGACTTGGCTTTTCTATGGGAGTCTGATGAAGCTGTCAAAGTTTTTCCCTTTCTCTTAAACATCAAAGGGCCTGCATTATCAAGGCATAGAAAGATTGCAGATGTGGCAGTGGATTTTCTGAAGCAAAAGCTGAAGCTGGTGCCGGAGGATGGGTTGGAGTGGTTGGATGGTTTGACTAGGTTTGCAAAGTTAAACGGCTTCATGTGAATTGCGTCAGGTGCTGGTTGATGTCCGATTTTGTTTCTTTTGGTCTTCATCTTGTTAATTTTGGTAGTTTCAAACATGAACAGTATGTTATTCATTTTTTGTTTGTTGAGGCTAGGCCTCTATTTTAACTCCTTCGTTTCGTAGCTTTTTCTCGCACTGGGACTGTATGGCGATGTTGTTTCTCCTAGTTAGGTATTTTTTGATGAGGGAAATCTCTGATATAATTCCTGCTTAGCAAATGGTTGTAAATTTCTATATTATCTATAAAATTACCACCTTACGAATCAAAAAAAAAGATAAATTACATTTTCATAATTATTGAAAATATAATCACATGTGCACAAATGTTATTAAATGTGTATCACTTCTATTCTCCACAATTTTGGTGAAGGTGGTACATAGATTGTCATTCACACATATACTTAAAATAAGTGTTTTAGATATTTATGAAAGGATATGCATGTGATCAAGCTCAATTTTATTATCTTTTAAATCAAGTCAATGTGTAATCTTTATTTACTAGTATAATTATTTTAAATATATTTATCTAAAAAATATTAATAGATATCAAAATATATATATATTATTTTAATTTAAAATAAATATTAATTTTGATGTGTATATTTTAAGACATCTTATTTATTTTATTTGAAGAGCTATTTTTATTTTAATGAATAGTTAATTTATTTTATTGTTATTCACTTTAGAAATATTTATCTTAACTTTTTAGAATGTCTAGTTTTTTATTATTTCCAATTTAAAACTTTCTATTTTTATAATAAAATAATTTTTAAATGAGTATAATCTATGTAAAAAATATCAAGAAATAATTTTGAATTATTTTTTGTTTTTACTTACTATTGTTTTGTTTATTTAAAAAATATTTATTTTATTTAATATGCATTTTTTATTATCCCAACTTAAAACTTTCTTATTTCATAAAATAATTCTTAAGAAGTCATACATATATTTTGATTATTTCTAATTTAAAACTTTCTTAGCTACAAAATGATTTTTAAACAATTATAGATGTCTTGAAAAGAGGGAGAATATATAATTTTAAAGTTTTTAATTTATGAAAAAAAATATATTATTTATCTTATTTTATTAAAAATAATTTGTTTTAGGATATTTTAAAATATATAAACCTAAAAAAAGTCAAATATTAAGAGATATTATTTTTTATTTAAAAATTATTTTAATCTATCATAGAATATTTAAAATTTATTTCATTTGTTCTACATTGTTTATTTTTATTTAAAGAGTTATTTTATCTTTGTACGTAACTTTTAATTTTAATATTGCAAAAAATAGTGATTATGACTAGTTCTTTTGTTTTGTTTGTATTTTAAAAATTATAATAAATATTATATACTTATATTCTAGTTTTAATAATTTTATTATATATTAATTTATATAATAGACCCTCATCCCAAGTTTTATCCTATACAATCGTAACCTAACCTTAACGATAAAAATAAAATAATTTTGACCCTAACCCTAATCTAACTCTAATTGAATGATAATTCTAATTAAATTTTTAATCAAACCATATCCCTAATGTTAACCATAACCCTAATTGAAATCTAACAATAACCCTAACTCTAAACTTATATATGTGAGATAATTATAATTTACCCTATTTGTAAACATAATTGAATCATAATTGTAATTGAACTATACATGTAATCTTTGAAACCTAACCATAATCAAACCTTAATTATAACCCTAAGTGTAATTGAACTCTAATCGTAATTTTGATTGAATATAAGCCCTTACTATAGCCCTATTTTAATAATAATACTAACCCTAACTCTAACCTAGATGAACTCTAATACTAACCCAAAATGATCTTTAACCCTAACCCTAATTGTACCATACCTTTTGTAATTGAACCCTAATTTTATTATAATCATAATTGAATGTAACCTTAACCCTAACCTTAATCCTAATTGTAACTCTAATCCTAACCCTAACCCTAACCCTAACGTTAACCCTAACCTTGATCCTAATTTCAACTCTAACCTAACCCTACCCTTAACCCTAATTGAACCCTAATACTAACTCTAACCCTCATTATACCCTGAATGTAAGCCTAACCCCAAGCTTTATCAAAGCCCTAACCATAATTGTAACCCTTATTGAACCCTAACCCTAATTGAACCATAGGTGTAATTAAACAGTAATTAAACCCTAAACCTAACCCTAGAATCATAACCTAAAATAGAGCCTAGTTTTATTTGTAATGCCAAGTTTTATCATAGAACCCTAACCCTTAGGCCAACCCAAAGATTTTTCCTAGAACCTTAAATGTAAGTGTAATAGAACACTTAACCTAAACTGTAAGCAAAACCTAACCATAATAGTAACCTTGAACTTGATTGAACCCTAACCCTTATTGAACAACCATATTGAAGAGGTTTTTATGAACCTTAAAAAAATTTCTAACCCTAATTGCATTTGTAATCATGTAACCCAAGCTTAATCATGACCCTAATTAAACCTTAACTTGTATTAGATTGTAACCCTAATCTTAACTTCAAGCTTTATTGTAAAACCCTAACCTTAACTCTAACCCAATGATTAATCATAGAACCCTACCTCTAACCCTAATTCAATAATAACTCCAAATTTAACCCTCATTAAACCCTGGCCCTAATTGAAAAATAATCGTAAGTCTTACCATAATGAAATCCTAACCCCAATTGAAACCTAATCCTAATCTAACCACAACTATAATAATAATCTTAATCTTAACCCTAACCCTCAACCTAACCCTTTCTAAGCCCTAATAGTAACCATTACCCTAATTGAACCCTAATACTAACTCTATCCTTAATTGAACCCTATATGTAACCCTGACTTGAAGCTTTATCAAAACCTTAACCATAAGTGTAACCCTAATTAAACCCTAATCATAATTGAATTGTAGACCTAATTAAACATTAAATCAACCCTAAACCTAAACTTAACCAAGTAACCCTAAAAAACTAATTCTAACCTAATAATTAACCATAATAGAAACCCTAATCTTAAACCCTAAACCATTAACCACAATTGTAACCCTAACCTTGCCCTAACCCTAACCATAAACCATAATCCTAACCCTAACTCTAACCAAATCCCTATTAGAGTAATCATGTATTAGCTAATAATTATTTAGTAGTCTAATTTATTCTCATGCATTTAAGCTAAACTTAGGAGTGCTTTTATGCTTTTAGGGTTTTGCTCCTATATAGCACTTAACCCTCATTATAATTATCTCTTGAGCTTTCATGCCTTTGATAGAACTCTCAACCTTTGAGGACCAATGTTTTCCTTCAAGATTCTTAAGGTTTTTTTGTAGCTTTTTTCTTGTTGAGCAATATTGCATATATTGTTTGCAAATCTCTTTTGTGGAAGGTGTCTTTGTTCATTGTTTGATCTTGTGGCTCATGTTTTTCACAATTCTAACATAGTATCAAAGCCTCGATTTAGTGAACCCCTTCTCGATTTATGAGGTTTTTTTTTCAACAAGGGTTACAAGCTTCAGATCTAAATCCCCTTTGGTTTTTTTGCAAATTTTGGAGGTGGATGATTTTTATATGCATTTTGGCACGAAAAGGACCTCACTATTGGATTAAGAGTCGTCGAGAAAATCATATTTTCCTTTTGTTTGGCCTGATTTGGATTCCTAAGGTCAGATCTATGAGGGTTTGAAGTGGTTGCTTTTTTTTCCAGATTCGAAGGGTAGTTGTGTTTTTAGTGCATTTTGGTGCGAAACCAACCTCATCATTGGAATCAAGAGCCTAATTCCATGAATTTTGACTATAAATTTGTCCAATTTCACCACTAAGTGTTTCTAAGGAAAAAAAAAATCCCCAAGGGCCGTACGACTTCCCTACAACCCCTAGGGCACAAAAATCCAAAAAAAAAAAAATCGGCTTTGTTTTTTAAATTTTCATTTATTCAGAATTTTTTTAAAATAAAAAAAGTTTTGTTCAAAAAGCCTGCAAGCATTTTTTAAGGATGGCACGGTTTTTTGAAAAAAAAGCTTGCACAGGCTTTAATGCATTGCGCAGGCCATACGGGTGGTCGGCCTACACGTTAGTGGCAGCAATTTCTATGAAACCCCAATGGCCTCAAAATTCAATCCAGTGGCTTTTCCGCCACCGCCAAAAATTTCTTAGCCAACCAAAAACTTTTTTTAGTCGATAAAATATATTTTTGTAAAAAAAAATTTGGGGGCATTTTTTTTGCCAATGCAAGGAATATTTTGTGAAATATTATGCTAATGTTAGCAAGACGTTAGCCATACGAACACTTGCATGGCCCCTTTGACCCCTTCTTTGGCCGTTAGGAGCAGTTTTTTCTTTTGGCCATAACTTTTGCATATGATGTCAAATTTTGACGAACAAGATATCATCGAAAAGTTGGTTTCACCAACTTTCCAATGGTGTTGGTCTCATCACTTGATTTTGTTGTTGGTGCATTCTACAACTCATTGAATTCAGAGGTGTTGTTTTCAGTCTCGAGCTCATAACTTTTGACCAATTTTTTTGTTTTTCGTGATTCCAACATCAATGGAAATGTCGTTCGAAGCTCTTCACAACTATCCATGCACTTTTTCTAGATTGATCTTCAGGTACATTTTATTCATAGTTTTGTGTTTTCACACTTTGGTGAATTACTTGGATGTTTTAGCTCCTAGGAACTTATCGTTTGCATGGGATGACTCATTTTTGGTTGTTCTTTATGTATTTCTAGTATTCTATCTTATTTGGGCATTATAGACATCTTTTTCGTGCACATTCTCTTTTGTAGACACACTGAGATAAAGTACCATTCTGGTGTATATTTTTTGGAGATTTTGCACATCCTATTGTGCCTTTTGTATTCGCACTATGATATAAAGTGCCATGGGGGGTTGATGTTTGCCTTTGGTTTGACATCACACCTTTTTCAAGTGAGTGCCCCTTCCACGACAGTAGTGAATCCCAGTGATTCTTTCCTCATGTGTGTGTGTGTCTTAGTTTGCACACCCTTTTATTTGCAAGTTGTTTCTCCTACATGCACTTCTTGGTTTCACACAGTTTTAGTGTTCCTGTCATGGCTCTTCTTTTTGAAGGGGTTTCTATTATTAGTGCTAATGCTTCCCTGGTTTCGTGTTGGAGTGATCTATGTATCTAGTTCTTGTTCCTATGTACTTTCAGATGCAACATACATCAGTAACTAGTTACATGCATTTCAGTGAGATGGATCATTTACCATATGGACACTCTTGCATTCCTATTTCTAGAGGTTCTTCATTTCAGCACTATATCAATCATCATTCGATAGTAGTCTACAACTTCGTGCTTCGGCGATGTTCTACATGTTCCTCTTTTTCAGGACATTATTTTGGTTGGAGGCTTCTCAGTCCTTCACACCTTGATTTGGAGGCATTTTCAGTCCTTCATTCACCTTTCTCTCTTTTAGAGAGGAATTTTCTGCCATTGTGGTTTTCTCCATTTTATCCAGTTTTAAGAGATCTTTTGCTTATAGATGGGGACCTCACCAAGCCTTGTTTGTCGGGACCCATCATGCATTCATTTTAGGGTTTTTAATTATTCCCTAAGTTCATCTTAAGGAGGGTGTTAGAGTAATCATGCATTAGCTAATAATTAATTAACCTTAAATTAATTATTAGTCTAATTTATTCTCATGCACTTAAGCTAAACTTAGGAGTGCTTTTATGATTTTAGGGTTTTTCTCTTATAACACTCAAACCTCATAGTAATTATCCCTCAAGCTTTCATGCCTTTGATAGAACTCTCAACCTTTGAGGACTCTTGTTTTCTTTGAAGATTCTTGAGGTTTTTTTGTAGCTTTTTTATTGTTGAGCAATGTTACATATATTGTTTGCAGATCTCTTACATGGAAGGTGTCTTTATTCATTGTTTGATCTTGTGGAACCTGTTTTTCACAATTATAACAAACCCTAAATGTAACCTTAAACCCTAACCCTAATCTCATATCTAATCCCAACCATAACCATAACTCTAGCCCTACCCCTAAACCATAAACCCTAGTATAACCCTAATTCTTATAACCCTAATCATAACTCTAAACCTAATCCTAACCCAAACACTAAACTCTAACCTAACCCTAACCCTAACCTAACCAAATCCCTAATCCTAACCACAAACCCTAATTTTAACCCTAAACTAACCTTAACCCCAACCAAATACCATAATCATAACCCTAACCTTACCCTAATCATAACCATATTTCTCATAACCCTAACTTGAATTAAATTGTAATCCTAATATTAAGTTCAAGTTTTATCGTAGAACCCTAACCCTAACCTAAGTGTAAAATAACCCTAACTTTAACCCTCATTGAATGCTTATTGAACCTTGACCCTAATTGAATAGTAATTGTAAGCCTAACCATAATGGAATCCTAACCCCAATTGAAACCTAATCCTAACCTAACCATAACTATAATAGTAACCCTAAACCTAACCCTTTCCAAACCCTAATAGTAATCATAACCCTAATTGAACCCTAATACTAACTCTATCCCTAATTGAACCCTATTTGTAACCCTAACCCGAAGCTTTATCAAATCCTTAACCATAAGTGTAAGCCTAATTGAATTATAAGCCTAATCAAATAGTAAATGAACCATAACCCTAAACCTAACCTCAAACCTAACATGAATTAAATCATAATCCCAAACTTTTTTTTTTAGGAAAAAGGCAGAAGGCCTGTAGATATATTAATAATAATAACATTACAATAGGTAGTAATCTATATGATCCCAAAAACACCTTTACAATGATAAACTATTTGCCATCCCCTAGTTTGTTCTTGAAAATTGACTTATTATACATAATATTTAGAAACCCACAACAAAAACTTATTTTCATGGCCTGCAACTTTGATATATTTAGGCATGAAGAAAGAAATACGAACTAAACACCCCTGCACAACCCATGGACTGAATTCTCCCCTAGGACTTCCTGCATTATTAAGATCATGTCTGGCTCGGGACCCTGCATGCTTCCTTCTTGAGCCAAGTCTGATTTGTATTTTTTGTATATTTTGCTCCAAAACTTGGTGCTCTGAAATCTGTTGCTCCAAAATTTTGGCATTGACAACAACATTCTACTTGTCCTTAACATTCTCAATATCAAAATCATAGGACTCTATCTTACAGATCCATTTCTATTGTCGCTCAATAAGGTCCTATTGCTCTGATACCACTGAAATATCTCTAGCCAAAACTGAACTGTGTTTTTTGAATTTGTTGCTTCAAAACTTGGTGCTTCAAAATATGTTGCTCTGAAAATTCGTAAAAAACTTTCCTTGTAAACTTTTCTACTATTACTTGTGGCCAAAGTTGTGGCTTCCTTAAAAACTATTGTAGCAACTTCTAAATATGCTTGCAATTTCATGTCATTATACACAACAATTTCTTTCCCATCACAACCCATATTTGCCAACTCGTCTGCCATGCCATTCCCCTCTTGGTAGAATGGTGAAGCGTTGGAACAACAACATTCAATTTTCAAGAAATTGCAATGGTCAAATTTCAAGAGAAAATCATGGAGGGAATGGATTTTAGTGTTGGAAAAGCGACAGTCAATTTTTAGGAGGGAACGAGTCTCAGCGTCGGAAAAGCAACAGTCAATTTTCAGGAGGGAATGAGTTCCAACGCTAGAAAAGCAATGGTAACTACGCAGAAAATGTCTGAACTCCATCCTCTTGAGGGCCTCGAAGCTTTCAAGGATATGTTGGCTAGACTATGAAACATGGACCCACAGGGAATGATACTTGGCAACGTGTAAGGTACAAATCTACTGGAGTTAAGCATAGATTTGCAAAACCTAATTGGGTTTTGTTTCGCCCTAGTCAACATCTGGATCACAGTAAGCAACCAGTTTTTGATATTTGTGAAGAAGATAGGGCATCAGGAGACTACAAGCAAAATCTTACAGCTAAAAGATAGTATGAAAAAGATCCAAAGTTTTTGAATAAGCTATATGAAGATAGCAAGCTTGATCTCAAATCTCTTAGGGCTTCAAAGTTGCAAGGAAGAGGTGAATCTCAAGATCCAATTCAAAGAGGGTTCCATTTGAATCACACAAGAGGTCAGTCAGTGCAGGATTGTCAAGCACCATCCAAAAGATTTGAACAACCCCAGAAGTTCTCTAGCAGGCGCTACTCTAAGTCGACCCCAAGAAATCAACAAAGGAAAATACAAGATGATTTTAGAAAAGAGGCTTTACAGAATTCTTAGCATCAGGGGATTCAGAAGGATGTACTGGATAATAATAAAAATAAGGAGAACCTGAATGAAAAAGGAAAGGGACCACTTGAGAAGAAGTAGGCCCAAGGGAGCATTACAAGATCGTTGCCTAAGCAGGGCAAAAAATAAAAAATAAGGGTTCCAAGAGGAAAAAAAGGAGAAATGCACCAAGAAGGAAATCTCAAAAGAAAATTTGGAGACGAAAAGAGCCTACCTATTTAGTGCAAAACAAGCATATCAACACGGCAAAGGAAGGGGGAGATGGTCGAAGGGGTTCCCAAGCGAATCGAAAGGGCATAGTATAGATTGCATTTCCAAAGCATCTCTTGCAGGCTCTCAGGATTCAATCGCATTCAACATCATCTTGTAAGATGGGTTGACCCCAGGAAGGGAGGGGACCAAGGCTATAGATAAATCCAAGATCAAATTTTTTATTCTTTTAAGAATTTGATGACAGATTTGGGTTAGTTTTTTTACTTTTTACCTTAGCATCAATTCATGTACTGGTTTTCTTTTTAGCCTAAACTCCAAGAGGAAAAAAAGGAGAAATGCACCAAGAAGGAAATCTCAAAAGAAAATTTAGCCTACCTATTTAGTGCAAAACAAGCATATCAACACGGCATGGTCGAAGGGGTTCCCAAGCGAATCGAAAGGGCATAGTATTTGCATTTCCAAAGCAGCATGTTCAGGATCTCAGAGACAAAAGCATTGATTTGTAAGTTTGTGAAACCCCTGAGGAATGGGAAGGGGTCCAAGCAAATCTATATTTTTGTTGTAATTTTTTGGATGATCCCACAATGATGGGTTACAGTTTTTAGCCAAACTTGACATTAAAATCAAGATTTTTAGGTATTCACTTTCTTACACCTATTAAACCGTTAAGAATTTGAAGATGAATCAAACTAGTTATTTGTTAGATATTTTGTGTAGATTCTAATTATATATTTTTAAAAAATTAAAAAATAAATTGTGAATCATTTTATGTAATTTTTAATAACTTATTTTTTCTACTAATCAACATTTTTAAAAGGTGACTTTTACTTCGGACTGCATAACTTGTTTTATGGACATGATACAATTCTAAATTTTAAAATACAAATTTTTCACACCAATATCTAGTGCATGGATATTTTTTCATAATTTTTTGTTACATATTTTTTTAATTAATTTTCCAAGTCAGAGTAATTATAATTTGGATAGAGGTGTACTTCGGCCCGCATAACTTTTTTTGTATTCATTTGAATTAACTTATTCCTTTTTTGTTGGAATAAGGACATCAATACCTAGTGCACATGTATTTTTTAGAAAAAAAATTCACTATTTTCCTATTTTTTGGTATGTGTGAAACAAAGAACTTGATGTTCATTGAAAATCCTACATTCACAAGAAATAAAAAATAAATATAATAATCAAATTAAACATATTTAAAATTATACTTTTTGAGAAGCTTATAATAAGGGCTACATGCTTACAATACTTAAATTTTAAATGAATTCATTTGATCACCCAAAAGGTAAATCAAAAGTGGTTTTTATTAGCATTTTGATAGGTGTAGAGGAGACTCGATTATAGGTATGGTTTAAATCTAACAAGGTTCTATCCAAGGGGGTTTGATCTAAGGGGGTTTGATCAATACCTCTTTAATTAAAATCATTTAAATGGAACCTTTAAAGTCTTAAATCATTGTATTTTCTAAAATTATGTGATTTCAAGCAAAAATCAGGATGTCTCAAAAAGTGTAACCCATTATTGTGACAACACCAATTACAATAAAAAAAGGTGCAATGTTGTATTTAAATCCCAAGCTTTATTGTAGAACCTTAAAAGTTTTATAAAAAGATAACCCTAATGCTAACCCTATCCCAACCATTTAAACCATAATCATAACCCTAAAATTTCCCTAACCCTAACTCTAGTCAAATCCCTAACAATAACCTTGAACCCTAACCCTAATCTCATATCTAATCCCAACCATAACAATAACTCTAAACCTAACCCTAAACTATAAACCATAAACCCTAATCTAACCCTAATCCTAACCCTATTTATCATAACCCTAACCTTAACTCTAAACCTAACCCTAACTTGAACACTAAACCATAACCTAACCCTCTATGTAACCAAATCCCTAATCATAACCCTAAATCATAACTTAACCTAACTCTAATTCCAATCATAACCATAACACTAACCATAACTCTAAACCTAACCCTAAACCATAAACCTTAATTATAATCCTAAACTAACCCTAACCCCATAATTGTAACCCTAACCCAACCCTATTTCTTATAACCCTAACCCTTTTTTATTTTGAGTAAATAAATTAGTTTTTTTTATACAAAAACATTAAAATAATCAATATGCATTGTATATTTTTTATCCAAATAATATAATATAATGATACCAAATATAAAATAATAATATAATAGTAATATTTGATATATTAATAATAACATAGTAATAATAAAATATTACTAATATTAATAATAATATAAAAAATATAATAATAGTATCATAATAATATAATAACAATAATAATTTAATAATAACAATATATATATTAATAATAACATATTAATATAATAGTAATATTAATAATAATATATTATAATATAATATAATCATTTAATATAACCAATTAAAATAAATATTAAATTTAATAGACAAAACCTTATTTATTTAATATTATATTAAATTATTATAAAATAATATTTTCATTTTATTATGTAAGGAGAAATTTCTATTAAAATAGGTAAAATAGTACATGTGATTGCCTTGCATGCTTTGGTTGTTTCCTGATCTCTGCTTGTTTACAAAATCCCAACATTGGCTATGTTAAGCCTACATACCATTCAAGGCATAGATCTCAAAATCCCATTTTGCATATGAGCTTGACTACGTTGGAGACTCACTAAATACACGGATAACATATGCAAACATTGTTATACAATATATAGACAAAATTCCAAAAAATAGAGAGCAATTTTTATACCAACATTACCCTTTGGCCATGCCCTAATGATAATCAATGAAGTCCCCTGGTAGTACTTTTTGCAAAAAAATTGGCTCCTGGTCTTTTGCCCATGTCTTTAGTTTCAAAATGAGTATACTCTTGCTAGGGTTTATTATAAATACTACTACAATACTTTGGTTATGTATGAAATCCTAAAAACCCTAGCTCCAAGCAAGTAGTAATATTACTTTTGTTCTAATTTTGTGTTGATTGCTTGTCGCTTGTTGCCAGTACATTAAGTCACAATGTTATGTCTTAAATTTTGTCTATGTACCAATCCCTTCTGCCTAAGGTTACCACTTAGACCCGTGAGTTAAAATGATTTATCAAAATACCTAAGGTCTTATGTTTGCACCTCATATTTATTATTATTAAGTTGGCCCCTTTGTTTCCTAGTGTTTTTATGTTGTCTTGAGTGCATGTGCCTAAAAAGACCCTTAAGGTGCCCACACTCAGTAGGTAGACCCCACTTAAATCCTTCCCGCGAGAGTATTTTATAGAATAGAAGGTTTGCGGAACCAATGAAAAGTTGACAAATGGCATATTTTTACTAGATTCTGCAATTGTGCAAAAGGTTTAATATTAAAGAAAAAGGTTGGTCCCATAACTGAGTAAATGGTGACACGTGGCACGTTAAGGATTACTCATTGCTAGGTGACCATCACGCAAGCCATATGAGTGCCATGTGGCACAATTTTAGAGCATTCTGCCATTTCGTGAAGTCCCTTGAAGGGGGCCCACAAGCATCTTGTAGAATTATGAAAAATGGACACCTTGCGTAATCTAAGGGTGTTTCATCAAAGGGTTCTTTCAAATGTATCAAGAGGTTGACACGTGGCATGTTTTTGATGGCTTATGTCATTATGTGGAACTTCTCAAGGAGGGCCCACATGTATGTTGCAAAACCATGGAAAGGGGGACACGTGTCAAGTACCAGAGCTTCCAAGGTGGACACGTGTCTGGGTCACATTGTTTTGACAAGTTTTGCATGAAAAACAAGAATTTTAAGGCACAAATAAAGTGACACGTGGTGAGATCTTAAGGCATTATGCAATTCCATGAAGCTATTTGTAGCAATTTGATATGCATGCCACAAAACCACAGAAAGCCACCACGTGGCCAGTAATGACATCGGCTGCTCTTGTCATGTCGTTGGTGACATGTCTTATAGTGAGCTGTAAAAGTGGTCTTGCATGGATTAATCCTATTGGTCGAGGATATTTTCAACTCAAGTAAAATATTTTCAAATCAGTTAAATGGCTAGAGACCGTCATATTCAAACTCAAAAAGTGGGCCTCTTCGTGTTTTGGCTTGAATGAGCTGAGAGTAATGGTGCAAAAGATGGCTTTTTGTCTTGCCCTGAGTGATTTATCGCCTATAAATGTTGCAATCAAATCAAAAAATGATTCACTTAGCATTCTAAACATCCAAAAAGAAGAATTCCTAGAGCTCAAGAGCACTCAACAATAGTTAGGGTTTTCAAAAGCGCAAAACATGTAAGTACATCTGTGACTAAGAAATTTGCATAATTTACTATGTAGGATTTACAATTGTGAAAAGCCAAGTTTCTAGGGTTGAAATTAGGTTAGGGAATGTGTTTTTCTATCTTGAATTGTTCTAAATTGCCCTAAGTTGTTGTCTGAAAGCTTTCATAAACCCTAAGAAATTGTCACTAAGAAATCCTAGTTTATAATTCATCTACAACTATGAGTCCACCAAAGAGCCAACCCTCCTCTTCAGCTCCAAAGAGAACACTAGATAAGGATTTAATTCCCCAATTTTCAGGGTCATCCTCAAAGAAAATTAAGGTTCATGGTCATGGTGTTGTGGACAACCTAGTAGATGATGCTTGTGAATGTAGAGATGTAGAAATACCCCTATCCATATGGCAGTGGTTTTGTCATTGGTATGGAAAGAGGAATTCAAAGGTCCCAATTTCTAATGTTTGGACATATGACTCGGGGAAGATAATAGTACCCAATGTGTTTGTGGGTGTTGATTTCCTTAAGGCCATTGCAACCAACTTTGATGAGAATGTAAGGGTAATTAGGGCTGCAAGTGGTGGTGTACTGGTTAGAATTGATAAGGCCTCTATCTCTAAAGTGTTCAAGTTAAATATGGCTTCCAACAAGGCAAATGACTTTGAGTCCTTCAAATAATAGTATCAACAAGCAAGGAGCAGTTTTAGAGCTCACTAGCTCCCAAAGTATAGAATTAAGGGTTTCGATATGAAATCTATCATAATCCCTCCTAATGAGGTAGAGCCTTTCAAATTGGATTCCTTTGAACATTATTTTGTTAGAACTTATTATGCTTTATGCCAAGTTCTTGGAGGATATAAATAGGATAGGATTCCAATCCATCTGATGTACATGGCAACAGATATCCAAAACCCCCTTGTCAATGATGAATTTTATTTTGCAACTTATGATGCAAATTCTATGCACAAGTAATTAGTGGAAATCAAGAAGAGCAATAAGATGATTACTTTCATATGGTATTCATTACTATGCCATATGTTCCTATATGCAGGAAAGAAAGAATGGGGCCATGCATTACAAATTCAAGCAGATAATGGCAAGGGAAACTCTATCCCAATCCAATGTTGGACATAAGTTTGGACAAAAATTGTGAGGAAGCAAACTTTATCATTTTTGAAAATTATTTTGTCAGAAAGGTGCTTACAATTTTGGGAGTTGCAGAGGTTAGACTTTAGAAAGAGATCTTGGAATTCTTAAGGCCAATGGAGAGGAGGCCTGAGTTGGGAATTCAACACAATTGGGGAGATTATTATCTCCATTCAAATTGCATACTTTTGAGGGTATATGGATGCCCTATTTGACCACATCTTTTTCCAATATATGTGCCTCTCAGGTTAGCATATTTGGAGCTCATTTAGCAATTGAGTGAAACTGACAAGTTTCACCTTGGTGGACAGAAGAAAAGCTCCTTCTTTCCATATATTACCATTTTTGTTGACTTTAGTCTAAACAAGGAGGATGTTAGAAATTTGAAATAGATTTAATAACCTAAGGAACTTTTAAAGAGAAAATCAAAGTTACATAAATTGGAAAAGCATAAAGAATGCAAACCAGAACTCTGAGAGATTATGCAATGTCGATATGACAGAATGTATTAAGAGCTTCCAAGATTAAAAAAAATGCACGCTAGGTAGTGAGTTTATATAAAACTAAGAAGAGGATGGAGGTGACAAATCAACCAATGAGAATTGACTGCCAATAACCACCAACATTAAAAAAAGTGATGAAAAAATAAATACTCCACCCAAGGTGGACAACTCGTCACTTTATCTCCTAGTTATTAAATATTTAACTCACTTTATTATATTAAACAAGCTTAATAAATATGTAGGAAAAAGCTATAACCAAGGGAAAATTAAGTTTCCCACTAGGAAATAAAAACACACACACTAACAACCCCCTTTAAGCACAACTTAGGAGGATGTAAAAGATAACGGGTCCTAGAAATTAAGTCATGTTAGGTACCCATGTACATATAAAATCCCCCTAAAGAAGAAGAAACCCCCCCCCCCCACAAATAGAGAGAGAACACCCCCATAATAGAGAGAATAGAAGAGGACTAAGTAGCCCCCTAAAGATGACACCAAACGCACCCCAAGAAAAGCTCGCAAATGAAGGAACTTGCTCTCAATGAAGGGTTTGGTGAAGATGTCTAAAATCTGATCTAATGTCAGACAATACTTGAGATCAATGATCTCTAAATGAATCAACTCTTGAATGTAGTGCATGTGTATCTTGATGTGCTTGGTCCTCTAATGATGAATCAAATTGTGAGAGATTTGAATAGCACTTTGGTTGTCACAATAGATGATTGTGGGCTTCTGAAAAGGAATTCCAAACCCAGTGAGAATATTTTGAAGCCAAATGGCCTCAATAGTAGCATTAACCACTCCTCAATACTCAACCTTTGTAGATGAAAGAGCAATAGTAGATTAATTCTTGCTCGACCAACAAACTGGACCAGATCCAAAGGAGAAGCAATACCTTGAAGTAGATTTGTGATCTTGAGAATCACCTGCCCAATTTGAATCTATGTCCCACCAAGTCAAAATCCACGCCTACTGCATAATGAATCCCATAATTGTGAGTACCCTTGATGTAGTGAAGAATTTGCTTAGCTTCCTTCTAGCGTAACTCATGTGGTTCTTGCATGAATCAAGAGACCATGCCTATTGCATATGAAATGTCAGGCCTCGTATGAGTCAAATAGATGAGACTACCAACAAGTTGTCGATACAAAGTGCCATGGACACCAAGGGTGAAGAACACTTAGCCTTGAGTTTGACCCCTAACAAGAATGGAGTTGGCGCAGGCTTACAATCAACCATGTGAAACCTTTGGAGCATATCAAGTGTGTACTTAGGTTGTGCAAGAGAAATACCTATAGAAGACTGAGTGATCTCAATCCCCAAAACTTGTGCAATAAGCCCAAGTCTAACATCAAAAGTTGATCATGTAGGGCGGTTTTCATTGCTCGAATAGTGGATGAGTGATTTCTTGTGATCAATAAGTCATCGACATAGAGAACCAAGAAGGTATGAGTATCATCCTGCTGCAAAATGTAGACATTAGGATAAGAATGACATCAAGTGAACCCCACTTTCAAGATGAGGGAGCCCATCTTGGTGTACCAAACTTGAGGGGCATGTTTGAGGCCATAGAGAGACTTCTGAAGACGACTCATAAGTGAAGGATCCTAAATGAACCCCTGTAAATTCTACATATATATCTCCTCCTGAAAATCATTGTGAAGAAAAGCACTCTTCACATCCATCTGATGAAAATCCCATCTATGTGTTGTACTGTTAGTGAACAAATTTTTCCTTCGAAAAAGAATGAAAGAAAATGAGTCAGAATGCCTAGCAAGAAGAACAAATAGTACTAATAGTTGAGTCACTTGCAATGATATTTGCAAGTGCTCTCTGCTTATTTTACAAAGCGCAACTACCTTCGAATGATTTGCAATGAATAGAAAATATTGGGTATGTTTTTCACCAGAAAGTAGAAAAGGTAAACTGGCACTTAGCCATAACCATGAAAGTAAATGTGATGAATGGATTCAGAGTGAAGTGAATGCAAAAAAATGATACAAAGCCCATTTATTCCACACCCAAAATGAGAAATAAGAAAAGAACGAGCAGTGAATTTCCTTTTCAGTAGACAAATTATTCCGCATTCAAAGTTCCAAAAATAATAATGCATACGGTTTGCTATGACAGAATCAATATTGGAAGGAAATTGCAAAAGCCCAAAGTCTGTTGACAATTTAAAGAAACATTTACAAATGCAAAGATCTCAAAACACTTTCTTTATTTCTCCAATATCAAAATTATGAGCACAAAGGCCCAACACCCTACACAACCAACCGTACAAAAAGAAAACTCAAGACTACCCTTCCTTCCCCTATTTTCTGGGAATAGCCAAAAAGATGCCCCCACAATTAACTTGGAGGCCAATATATACATGCACATCAAAACAGTTACATTACAAAAGTTAACGGTCTTGAAAACGATCGGCGACAACTATTTTAAGGAAAGACGTTATTATTCCTTGTCGCGAAAAGAATATTCCATGCATGTCGCTAAACCACCGGTGGTGTCGGAACCCTATACAGCTCCAATTGCATTTCCATAACTAAGTTGTTGAATTCGGCACATTCTTCTTCTTCCTCCAAAACCTGGATTGCCTTGTTGTACTCAACGTAGCTGGTTTTCTCCTTCTAGGCTAGTGAACGCAGCTGAGAGATGATATCAAATTGCTCTTCCTCTGGCCAATTCAGATCAGGTTAAAGAACAAGAACAAGTTCATCCTCCCATTCTCTGACATCACCAGGAAGTACCATTTTGAGAAAACTCTAAAATCAAAAAACATTGCCACCTTCCCTTACATGCAGGCCTACTTAACTTTGGCGGGAAAAAGTGGTCATTTATTTGCTAAGCAAAATGTGTCAAACCGTTTCGCCAACTTCCTTATTAAAGAGTTGTCTTTTCAAAGGATTTTTAAAAATTATGTTTAAACTTTATGTTGTCATCTCGAGAAATTGGAGGAGACATTCCTTAAAGGCGTCGTACACTTCATTAAATGCACTGACACTTTGGAAATAATATATTCTGCTAAGGTCGCCCCATCACTATGAGCCGGAACCCTGTAACTATGGGTCGAAAGTTCTGGAGTTTCTCGAATTGTCGATATCTCAATAGCACAAAACATCATTTCCAATGGTTACAAAAGGTCGGGTGATTTCAAAACTTCAAAACCTAGTGACTTGGTTCGAAAATTTAACAAGGCCGCAATAGTTATAAGTTTTGTCAAAGCCGCGATTTACACAAGTTTACCATAAAAGGATGAGTTTTAAACTTGTCTCGAAATAAATTTTAGGGGTAACATGGGCTCTGACTAGGGACTGTATTTTCGCAAAAAATGCAGAGAAAATCCAGAATCACGAGGGAAAACTAGTCTAAGTCCATTGGGTACAGAGTCAAAAGAAATAGTAGGAAGAAAAGGTGCAGCTTGTAGAAGGGTGGAGGAGAAACGAGCACAAGCCAAAACCAAAACAGGAACCAACCCAACAACAGAAAGTAAATGAAACCTAAAACTCCTATATGCACCCAAACTAGGTGCAAAAAAATCTAATTTCCCCATGGAATTATGCAAAGCCATTAACAGGTTCAGAAAAATAGATGCCTGAATGAAAGAAGGGACTATGCCAATGGAGCGTCATCATACTTAGCTGCAACTTGATGCTTTGAATAACAACTATGAGATCGTTGGCATATGTAGATCCTCTAAATAGGATATAGAAACCAAATAACTGCTTCTCATGAAAAGTATGAGTCAGAAAATACTTCAATGTCCTTATGCATGTTGAGAAACACTTCCTCCTGTATGACTTGAAGTATAGCAATCTCAAGTTCTTGAATGCATCTTTCATGATTTGAATATGTGAATGTATGATGTAAATCCTCTTTAAAATTTGTTGGAGCAGCAGATAAAAGATTTTCATAATAGAGAAAATTTGAAATGGGTACCTCCGGACAACAAGTGGAAATATCATGAAATGTGTTGTCTTTTTTATTTTTGCTTGTCTGATCAACTTGTTCAGGCTCCTTTAATATTCCATATTCCTTTTACTCCTCCGATATGATTTCACATGAGCAATAGTTTAGGTCTAGGACTATCTTCTCATCAGGAACATCTTCTATACCCACAACAATCTTCTCTAAATTCTCATTATCTGATTTATGGTCTTCCTCTCCTATTTCTCCTTTATGACCTTGCATCTTATATGTGCTATCGCAAGCTAACACAATAGGGGCTTCTTCTTCAACACAACCAGAATCTTCATCCTCAAACTTTAATTGTATGTGCACTGAAGGAACATTTTCTCCTTTATTTTCACACACATTCGCTGCTTCATCAATAGGCATTTCAAGAGAATGTTTTGCCTCCATATTATTATCCTCTTTTTGCAAATGTTGTATTGTAGCATGAGGTTCTTCACCATGTATATCTTCTTCACAAACAAAGGTCTTTTCATGGCTGCAAGCAAGAAAACATATATCTTTCCCATCTCTACATTCAATCTCTTGAAAGGTTTTAAGTAAAGATGGATGAACCATGTGGGGTTGGAACTGCATATTACCATAAAAACTCTTCAAAAAGTTTACTTGCACAGGATCACCAAGTACCTGATTATTTTGTGTTGGAGTTGTGGAAGAAGAGAGGTCTTCATCATCGCTGTCATCACTATCATCTTCTCATCCTGGATGCCAAAACATTTTTCCAGAGTCGAATTTGTCATAGAGTAGCCAACCTCACTTCTTTCAATGGGGTACCATCAAATAAGAATGCACCAATTTTCGATTTTGTATATCCCTAGCGAAGTCGCCAAAAATTTGTTAATGAATAGATTTGTCCTTCAAAAATGAATGAAAGAAAATGACTCAGAATGCCCAACAAGAAGAACAAATAGTACTAACAGCTGAGTCACTTGCAATGATATTTGCAAGTACTATCTGCTTATTTTACAAGACGCGGCTACCTTCAAATGATTTGCAATGAATAGAAAATATTGGGTATGCTTTTCACCAGAAAGCAGAAAAGGTAAACTGACACTTAGCCATAACCATGAAAGTAAATGCGATGAATGGGTTCAGAGTGAAGTGAATGCAAACAAACGATACAAAACCCACTCATTCCACACCCACAATGAGAAACAATAAAAAGAACGAGTAGTGAATTTCCTTTTCAACAGATGAATTATTCTGCATTCAAAGTTCCAGAAAATAATAACGCATACGGTTTGCTATGACATAATCAATATTGGAAGGAAATTGCAAAAGCCCAAAGTCTATTGACAATTTAAAGAAATATTTACAAATGCAAAGATTTGAAAACACTTTCTTTATTTCTCCAATATCAAAATTATGAGCACAAAGGCCCAACACCCTATTCCTTCCCCTATTTTCTGGGAATAGCCAAAAAGATGCCCCCACAATTAACTTGGAGGCCAATATATACATGCACATCAAAATTGTTACATTACAAAAAGTAATGGTCTTGAAAATGACCAACGACAACTGTTTTAAGGAAAGACGTTATTATTCCCTGTCGCAGAAAGATTCCATGCATGTCGCTAAACCACTGGCGGTGTCGGAACTCTATACAGCTCCAATTGCATTTCCATAACTAAATTGTTGAATTCGGCACATTCTTCTTCTTCCTCCAAAACCTTGATTGCCCTGTTGTACTCGACGTAGCTAGTTTTCTCCTTCTAGGCTACTAAACGCAGCTAAGATGATGTCAAATTGCTCTTCCTTTGGCCAATTCACATCAGGTTGAAGGGCAGGAACAAGTTCATCCTCCTATTCTCTTACATCACCAGGAAGTACCATTTTGAGAACACTTTAAAATCGAAAAACACTGCCATCTGCCCTTACATGCAAGCCTATTTAACTTTGGCGGTGAAAAGTGGTCATTTATTCGCTAAGCAAAATGTGTCAAACTGTTTCACCAACTTCCTTATTAAAGAGTTGTCTTTTCAGAGGATTTTTAAAGATTACGTTTAAACTTTATGTTGTCATCTTGAGAAATTGGAGGAGACATTCCTTAAAGGCATCATGCACTTCATTAAATGCACTGACACTTTGGAAATAATATATTCTGCTAAGGTCGCCCCGTCGCTACGAGCCGGAACCCTGTAACTATGGGTCGAAAGTTCTGGAGTTTCTTGAATTGTCGATATCTCAATAGCACAAAACATCATTTCCAACGGTTACAAAAAGTCGAGTGATTTCAAAACTTCAAAACCTAGCGACTTGGTTCAAAAATTTAAAAAGGCCGCAATAGTTATAAGTTTTGTCGAAGCCGCGATTTACACAAGTTTACCATAAAAACATGAGTTTTAAACTTGTCTCAAAATTAAATTTCAGGGGTAACATATACACCAATAGAAAGGACAAGTCAAATGGAATTCATTCTGGCAACTGGTGCAAAAGTCTTAGAGTAGTCAATCCCTAGAACTTGGGAGAATCCTTTGGTAGCCAAGCAAGCCTTATGCTTGTCAATCGACCCGTTTGTTGCAAATTTTGTTTGATAGACTCACTTGCATTGAACAAGTTTCCTTCCATTAGGAAGTGGGACAAGATTCCATTTGTGGTTTCTCTCTAAGGAACTAAACTCTTCCTGCATGGCTGCATCCCACTCGAGGACACCAGAAGCTTCCTAAAAAGTTTGTGGATCAAAAATTGAAGCAAGGAAGACATGTGGAGCATCCTAAAATTATGATATGAAGGATCCCCTACCCAATCCGCTACTGACTACACTTTCTGTTGAGCCCAAAGAGGCCCTGCGGTTGGAGGAGGAGAGCTAGGAGGAGAATCATCATCCTTAAAAGGTGGATCATGTGCACCTCAACAACATTGTCATCATCTGAAGTGGAGGAAGAAGACTCATCATCAAGATCAGAAGGATTACCTCTAAAAAACTATCATCATGATACAAGGACTCCAATCTTTTGGTGGTGAGAGAAGTGTCAAGAGAATAATTGGAAGGACTCTCCTCAAAATGAACACTCCTCTCAATGAACAACTCATGTGTGGTTGGATGAAGAAGCTTGTAGCCTTTGGCATCATCTGGGTAACCAACAAATATGCAAGGCTTGCTCTACGGATCCATAGCCTTACATTTCTTTGTTGGAATGTGGATCCATGCTCTAAAGCCAAACAATTGAAAATGCTTAACTAATGGTTTCCGACCGGTCCAAGCCTAAAAAGGTGTTACCCCCTTCACAACTTTGTAAGGAACGCGGTTCTAGATATAACACACACAGTTAATGGCTTTTGCCCAAAAAGGTGGTGCCAAATACTTGGAGTGAATCATACAATTGGCCATCTCTTTCAGGACCGATTCTTTCATTCTACAACTCCATTTTGTTGAAGATTGTACAGAACTGTATGTTGCAAATCAATGCCCTCTAAAGCATAATACTACACAAACCTATGGTTGACATATTCCCCCCCATTATCTATACACATAAATTTGATAGATTTTCCATTTTGTTTCTCTACGAAAGCTTTGTACTCCAAGGATGAATCAAAGACATCAAACTTTTGCTTAAGAAAGTATATAATGTTGTACCTGGGAAAATCATCAATGAGGGTTAAAACATATCGGGCTCTACTGAAAGATGACTGTGGAAATGGTGTTGCCAAATCACTGTGTACCAACTCCAAAAGATGTGAGACTCTCCAAGCTTTGCCTTTGTCAAACTTCTCTTCAGGATGCTTGCTAAGAATGCATCCTTGACAAACATCATCAGAAAAACAAACTATAAGCAATCTTGTAACCATGTCCTGTTGACTAAGCTATTGCAAGTAGCAATAGTTTAAGTGGCCAAACCACTGATAACACAAATTACTCACATCATCTGAATGAGTAGAAAAGATGAAGGTGGATCAAGAACAAAGTGAGAACAAATAAATTCAAGAAGGATGATCTACTCTCCCAACTATAATTGTAGAGTCATTATGCAACTCGTGAATCACCACTAAATCAGGAGTAAACTCCACTCGCTAGGCCTGTTTTCATATATAGTTGGACACTTATATTTTCGATCGAGTCTGCGAGTTCCATTTTTGAGACACATCTTGACATTGCATTGACATTTTATTTTTTAATATATATACAAGATGCATGATTTTGGCGGTGACTATATGATGTGCATGATTCTATACGTATGCTTCCTTATAAGATGGATTTATATGATGTGATGTTATGATATGCATTTTATGGTTATGTGATGTTTCCAATATATTGTGAATTATGGATATATGATGTATGATTTATGCTTATACATGTTTATGGTATTATGGGACTATATAGGATTTTGTTATGGGGGAGTGTATGCACATATTATTATGGATGGAGTGAAAAACCAGATAAAATAATGGAAGATGGAAAAGTGATGGCCTGCTACACATGGCACATGTTTTCTAGGTTTTCACCATGGTACTTACCCAAAGTGTCACCGAAGTGGTTTTCATTATAAGATAAATTTCTTTTTATTTTTGTTTTTTCTTTTCTTTTCTCAAAATTTCCAAAAAAAAAAAATGTCACACAAGACACCTATTTGTTTGGTTTTCATCAAGGCGACGATTTTTTGGCTTTTTTTATATTTTGATTTTTCAATTTTTTCGTATTTTTTTACATTTTTGAATTTTGAAAGGGCTTCTCTTGAGGATCATTTGTAGTACTTGCGAAGGTACCTGCTATTGATGGGTTTTGGAAGCGATTCACCTTTAGTAGTAGCAAGTTGATATGTGGTGGATCCATATGGTGCAATGATGATGTATAGACCCAACCAATTAGGCTCAAATTTGCTCGTTTCTCTCTATCGAGCTGATTTTTTTTATTCTCTTTCAGGACTAAGTCACCAACATCAAAGTATTGAACTCAAAATCTCTTATTATAACCACGACGAAGATGATTTTGATAAACTTGGAGATGGACTAGCGCAATTTGACGTCTCTCATCCAATAACTCTAGCTCATATAGTCAAGTACTCTATATTCTTCATTGTCAATAAAGCACTACATGGAGACCCTCAAGGGTGGTAACTTGACCTCAATAGGAAGGATGGCTTCAAAACCAAAGAATAGGGAGTATAGTGTGACAATTGTGGGAGTGCAAATGCTTGTGTGATAAGCCTATAAGGTTGAGTTCAGTTGAATGCTCCAGTCATGACCAACGTCATTGGCAGTCTTCTTTAGGATTTTAATTATAGTTTTGTTAAACACCTCGACTTGGCCATTACTTTGTGAATAATGAATAGCAAAGCAATGCTAGATGTGAAACTTATCACATAGCTCATGGACATCCTGGTTCTTGAAAAGATGACCATTATTTGTAATAATGGATGGGGGAACACCGTTCTGATAGATAGTGTAATTAAGGATAAACTTCATAATTTTCTTGTCAATAATGTAGGTCAAGGGAATAGCTTCAATTCACTTTGTGAAAGTGGTAGTAATGATGAACTTATGGCCATTTGTAGAGGTAGGATGGATCTTTCCTATGAGGTTGATTCCCCATTGAGAGAAAGGCCATGGAGATGTAATAGGATGAAGTTCTTATGTTGGTGTATGAACAAGATCTCCATGAATCTGACATTGGCGACATTTCTTGACATAACAATCAGCATCCCGCTCCATAGTGGGCGAATAATATCCAGTCCTCATGAGATTTTTGGTTAGAGGTAGAACCACTGAAATGAGCCCCACATATACCATTGTATACTTCGTGTAAATTTGTTTTTGCTTCTTTTGAGTCAAAACGTCTAAGAAGTGTACTATCTAGACTACATCGGTGTAGGGTGTCACTGATAATAACATATTGGGAGGCTTGGTGTATAATGGTTTTGTGTTGGTTATTTGACAAGTTGGGAGGAAGAATTTGGTCATGAAGGTAATCATGGATGTTTTTGTACCAAGGTGAATCAGGCCCAATAATTTCACACATGAGCTCGGATTCAAGATCATTAAAAGTGGGAATCAAAAGTTGTTCCACCAAGAACTCACACTGATGTACATTATTAGGCATGTCAAGTAGAGATCCAATAGTAGTCATGGCGTCAACTGCTTTGTTTTGTATTATGGGAATTTTCTCAAATATGATGACATCAAAGTACTGTTTGAAACTATCAACCATCCTCTTGTAAGGCATGAGCTTCTCATCTTTTGTCTCATAGTCATCATTAACTTGTTGGACAATCAAATAAGAATCACCATAAACATGAAGGTTCTTGATCTTCCATTTGATAGATGTCCTAAGTCCTATAAGCAGAGCCTCATATTCTGCAATGTTGCTTGTGCGGGGAAAATCCAATCTATAAGACTTAGCGATTATGTCCCCTTATGGTGTGAACCATGCTAGGTATAGGACCCATAAAAATACAATTTCCACTTTATAGATGTTGCTATTGTAAATGCTACTTCGTCAGGAAAATCTGATACCAAAGGATAATATGTTGTAGTGGTAGCATATGCTAGTTGGTTGATCAACCATTACTTGTCCTTTTATTGCTTTCCGATCAACATATCCAATGTCAAACTCACTCAAAATCATCACCCATTTTACCAATCTACCAGTAAGAGCCACTTTGTTGAGTAGACATTTTAGGGGATCTATCTTCACTATGAGCTTGGTTTGATGATTTAACATGTAATGTTGAAGCTTTTGTGAAGCAAAGATAATGACAAGACATACACGCTCAACGAAAGTATAATTAAGTTCATACCCTACTAATGTACAACTGATATAATATATAGCTCTCTTTTCCTTCTTCATTATGTGGTGCAAGGAGAGCTCCTAATGTTGATGTTGTAGCTGATATATATATATATATATATATAATCAAAAGTTTTCCATCAATAGGTAGCATTAAGATTGGTGGTGATAACAAATAGTCCTTGAGTTGTTGAAAAACTTACTAACATTGATTAGTCCATTTGAATGGGACACCTTTGTGAAGCAAATGTTGAAAAGGGTGACATTTGTCTACTAATTATGCGATGAATCTACAAATGGACTATAACTTCCCTTGTAGACTACGCAGTTGAGTTAGATTAGATGGTGGAGGCATATCTATAATAACTTTTACCTTTACATGATCAACTTCAATACCTCTGCAGGAGACAATATATCCGAGGAGCTTTCCAGAAGTGACTCCAAAGACATAATTTTTTGGATTCAATCTAACCTTATATTTTTCCAGTCTGGTAAAGATCTTGTCAAGTGCAACAAGATGACCTCTTGTAAAATATCTACCCAACAAGTCATCAACATAATCCTTCATAATGTCATGGAAGATTGTGGTCATAGCTCTCTGATAAGTCACTCTGGCATTGTTCAAACAAAAGGGCATTACATTCCAATAGTAAGTACCCCAAAGACATGTGAAAGTTATTTTATGTTGATCCCCAGGAACAATTTTTATCTAATTATAATTGAAAAATTTGTCCATTAATGACAACATCTCATATCTAGCTGTCAGATCTGGTAGCACCTTGAAATTTCCTTCATTTCTAGTGCTTGATAACCTTTCAGTTGGCAACAAAACCTTGATTTTAGGACCTGTGGCAACCAATTGAGCTAAAACTACTAACATTAAAAAAATTCAATCCAAGGATCACCATGAAAATTCGGTTGGTAGAAGTTTTTGATAAAACATAAGGATCATGCATGCTTAGTTTCGTAGTTCCTAGACAAGTTTTGAGGTGAATTTTAATGTGTCGCCATTTTGGAGCGAGTTCGAGGGGTCTCATAAAATGTTTCAAGTAGCTCGATTATGGCGATGACCCATGTGTTACTTTGTCTTCAAATGCCTACATCTTCGTTTTTGTGGCAATTAGAGGAGTTTTGAGGCTCAAACTAAAAAAATTTCTAAGCACCTTGTCGAAGGGCCCAATTTACAAAGGAAGTATAAAATTTCAATTTACTATGCAATTTTTGGCAATTACCCATTGGTCTAAACAATTGATAATGGTGTCATGCAAATTTTCATGGCCTCCAAAGGTCATTTGCACCAATGGGATCAAAACACTCATTTAACTTGCCGGATAATTCTAAGGTTATTAAATTTACAAATATTTAAGTATGCAAATATTTAAACATTTTAAATGATTTAAATGTTATGGCATCGCAAAAATTTGTATTAAAAAGTGTCTAAATGTTCTCCTCAAAGACAAAGAGCACGTGAAAGCACCTTGGGTTACATATTTTTTATGGTTTTTTGCAAAATTTATGGTAAAAACTTAGCGCATAGCGCATTTTGTGAAGGGCTCACCACAATCAAAATAGCGTTGGGCTTAAGGTTATGCATTGACTTCTTTGATTTTTATGCACACTCTTTAAACTCATCGCATGCTTACCTTTCAGCGCAATTTTATGTCGGGAAACAAAGGTAGAAATTGCGCTAAGTCACATTTAGGGCAAGTCTCCATGCGGCTGCTTAGTTTATTTTGGCTAGCAGTCATTGTTCAACATTTTACGGAGCATTTTGTGGAGTTGGTGGCTTGATGGCTATTTATTTTTACTGCTTATTTTTTAGTCAATTTAAATATAATTTTTTTTAACTGTATAATGAAATGAACAATATTACCAATATTTTGTGCAAATAAGAAATGGGGGGAAAAATTAGAGGCAAAGAGATTTGTGGAGCCACGTGGGTTTTTTTTCAATATGCATCAATTGCTTTTTTTTCAGCCCTGCTATTTTTCCACAAGCCTATTTTCAATTTTTAAGTAGTTGTTGCTCCACAAAAATAGGAAAAGATTCCAAATTATCTTATTTCCATAAATATTTTTTTCCATAAGTACACTCGACTGCTTAATTTTAAGCAGAAAATAGACTAAGGCAACAGCATGGGGAGAGGGGGTTATGCACTGAGCAGTTCCTTGGTTTACTTCCTTGCTGGGTGAGTCAACTAAGGGCAGATTAAATATTGCTGTTAATGTTATGATCCCTTAGACATGTAAGAAAATGTGGTAGCACAGACAAGGCAGTGAATTGCTAGAAAAAATGCCTCAAAGAAATGTGGTCTCATGGTGATGGAATGCCATGACAAGCAAATTCTCAAGTGCTTTCGAACAAGCTATGGATGCTTGGAAAAAATCTATCAAAGCATAATAGTAAGCAATAGCATAGACAATGCAGTGAACTGTTTGAAAAAATGCCTCAAAAAAATGTGGTCTCATGGAATGCCATGACAAACAAATGCAATTGACAGCTGCTCCTAGTTATTAGTTATGCAATGTGAAGTAATTGCAAAACTGCTTAGGTTGACTTTGTTAAAAACTATATTGTAATTGAAATTTTGTCATCTATCAGCATCTAGTTATCAGTTATGCAATGTGAAGTAATGCTTTGAGTTTGAAAGATGTGCAATGCAATGTAATCATCAATTTGAATATAATATAAAAAAATCTATTTTCTACAATTTATTTGTTAAACTCTTTATTTTATTTGTTCCCTATATCTCTATGCTATGGAAATGCCTTTCAATTTCAAAAAAATAGTTTTTATCTCTTGTTCTACAATTTTTGTGTTTTTTTCAAATCCGATTTTTCCCCGATTTTTTCAAAAAGTCTTATACTTTTGGTTTGCCAATTTTTTCCCCAAAAGATTTTTGCTGCTATGGGACTCTACACAATTCTCAAGTCTAGAGTTCAGTCAATGACTACAGATGCATACAGACTCATTTCATAAAATGAAGAGTATCAACCAAAATGTTACAGAGCAGTACATCTCACATAATCTATTCTCCTAAGAACAGTACGTCTCACATAATCTATTCTCGACAGAGCAGTACATTTCACATAATCTATTCTCCACAAACATTCTTTTGCACAAGTTTTTGACAATAATAAACTGCTATCAAATTCAGGGAGACAAGTTTGTTCATTTTGGGATGTTTGCTTGTTCTGTTTCATAAAAATACTTCTTTGTAATAGAAGTCTTCATCAGCATGAGAATCCCTATCTCTTTTGGAGTGCTTACAAGATTTATTTTATGATATTTAGGAATATGAAAGGAGTGCAAACTCTTTTTTGTACAATGTTTATGTAAATGAAAAAGGGTAACAAAACTTTGTTGTTAGAACTGCAAGAGATTACAATACATTCAGTAATGCTGGTCTGCATAGCTGCATAAGGTCTTACCTAAGACATGCTGGAGAAGCAGCACCGTGCAAAACTTCCATTTTCCACATTTTTGCTGGTATTGAAATTGGTTCTGATTGTTTGAACAAAAAAATTGCAAAGAAACTTTAAATCTCATGCAGAAGACCTGTTAAAAGCCTTGCATACTTCCCTGTTTACTGGATCTGAGTCAACAGCTGAAATCTTAAACTTTAGCACCTGAATTCTTTTTCTTTAAACTGAATGCGAAATTTCCAGCCATATTTTCTCATAATAGATCTACTAAGGCCGTATAGAGAAAACTCTCCATTGAACAAAGAATTGAAAATCTGACAAACAGATTACAAACCTCTGTCAATTATATTCTTCTTAAAGTGATTATCCACATTTCTGCATTCTTTCTTGTTCAATTATTTAGCATTTCTACCATGTCTGTTATAATCTTATTTGCTTGTAGTGAATTATTATTTGCAAAAAGCGAGTTGATGAGAACACTGTAAGTACTGAAGTCTGGCACTAAGCCCTTTTCAACCATTTCATCATAGAATCTCAATGCATCCTGCATTTTACCTTCCTTGCAAAACCTGCCAATTGAGTCCATATAATACACTTTAATATCAGAGGAGTAACCGTTCCTTTTAATTTCATTAACAGCTGCTTTTGCAGCCTGTATACCAGATTCTCTTATCATACTTTCAGAAATCATTCTGTTCTGATGTAAGCTCATGTTGCCTTCCATCTCATCCTTGAACAACCTACCAATTTCCAGAGAATTACTATAGGTTGCATCCCTTAACTCCAGTTCTCTTAATATAGTTCCTGCTTCCAGTATCTTTCCTTGAAGACAAAGGATTTTAATGTATTCATCAAATGAAAACTCAACCTCTGGCTCAACCGATGATTTATTAGTTTCAATGAAACCCCACCTTCTGCAATATTCAGACCATAACCCATGGCGGGTATGGACACCAAGAAGTAAATTCCTGTCAAGCATTTCTTCCAGAACCTTGCTCGCTTCTTCCATTCTACCCTTGTGACAAAGTCCTTGGATAATATTGCTGTAACTGAAAACATTTGGAACGATACCCTTTCTCCCCATTTCATGAAATAATATTAGAGCTGCCTCAACTTGGCATTTCTTACAGTGACCTTTTATCAGGGCATGGCAAGTCAAAGCATCTGGCAAAACACTATGGTTTTGCATTTCAGAGAAAATTTTGGAAGCCTCTTCAACTTTACCTTGCTTGCAGTATCCATTAATCATTGAATTATAAATAATAGCATCAGGAACAAAACCCTTAACTGACAATTTCTTGAAAATTTTGTCTGCATCTTCCAAATAGCCTTCTTTACAGACACTGCATATAAGAGTAGAGTAAGTTACAAGAGTTGGAGTAACACCTTTTCTCTCCATTGCATCAAATAACCTGAAAGCTTCTACCAGACGGCCTGCACTACAAAGTCCATCAATAACTAAATTGTAAGCAAGTACATTTGGAACAATACCTTCAACCTCCATTTCTTTGCAAAGTTCTAAAGCTTCAACCACGCAACCTTCCTTGCACAAACCACCAATTACTACTGTGTAAGCATCTATATCTGTTACGATGCCTTCTTTCAGTGCTTCCCGCAAAAGTTTACATGCTTCTTTCATCCTTCCTTCTTTGCACAGTCTATTAAGAAGTAGGGAAGAACAAAAGGCAGTCTGCAATGAACATTTGGCATCCATTTCACGGTAGAACCTTAAAGCACCCTCCATGTCATTTTCCTTACAAAATCTAGAGATAAGAGCATGATAAGTTTCCAAGTTTGGTAAAATCCCATTATGCTGCATTTCACAGTGCAATCTTAAGGCTTCCTTTATGCTTCCCTTTTTACAGTTTAAAATTATCATCCTACAGTACATGTGAGCATTAGCTGTAAATCCTTTCTCTAGGGTTAGTTTAAGAAGATTATTTGCATCTTCCAAACTACTTTTCTTGCAAAGACATCTCATAAGGGCATTAAAACTATATATCCTTGGCAGGAGACCTCTCTGTAGCATTTCAAGATGCAGCTTGAAAGCCATGTCTATCTCACCTATTTTGCAAAGTCCAATGATGAGAACACCGTAGGTTGAAGCATCGGCTTCAATACTATTATCGTTCATTCTATTAAACAATTTCAAAGCAGTCCTCACATCTTCTCCACACAAGTAGTGGATAAGCATGTTGTAAGTAGTGACATCAGAAAACAAACCGTTTTCGACCATGTTGTCCACAAGTTTGTTTGCATCTTGCGTCTTACCATTCGAGTAGAGTCCCGTGATGAGCCACAGGCAACCAGCAATACTTTGGTAAATGCCTCTCTTTACCATCTGCCCTTGCAATGCCAAAGCACCTTCCACACTGCCCTGCCTACAAAAGCAATCAATAAGTAACGAATATGTTTCAGTATTGGGTAGAAGCCCATTTTCCACCATCTCGACATGCTGCTTGAGAGCTGCACTATATTTACCATGCCTGCAGTAGCCACCAATAAGAATCTCGTAAACAGTGGAGTCTACCACCAATCCCTCCCTTTTCATTTTCTGTGAAAAGTCCTTTGCATCCTCCAGTTTTCCTACTTTACAAAGCGCAGAGACATACGCAGTACAAATCTTGCCATCTATCCTAAAGCCCCTTTTCATCATGTTCCCCCAAAGCCCTATTGCTTTATCCAACTTCCCTGCCCTAAAATACCAATTAGTCAAAGTACTGTAAGTGTCATTGTTGGGACCTAATTTTCTCTCAAACATTTCATTCAAAAGACTTATTACCCTCTGCAAATCTCCAAATCTACACAAACCATCTATCAATATATTATATGTTAAGGCATCAGGCGCGGTACCTTTTCCTAGCATTGTCTGGAATAAATTAAGAGCTTTGTCAAGGGCACCTGTTTGGCAATGCCCTTGAATCAACAGATTGTATTGAAGAACCGAAAGAACTGCATCCGCTTGCTCCGTTTGAATCAGCAGCACCTCCTCTGCTTCGTGCAATTCCCCTCTTTTGGTAAGAGCACTGAGAACTATTGTATAAGTTTCGCCATTTGGAGAAATTTTGTTGGAGAGGATTTGAGAGTATACTTGCAATACTAAGTGAAGGCGACCCCTTTGTAACAATAAGTGGAGCAAATTATTGCAGGGTCTGACGTCGAGCTCAAAACCCATTTTTATAAAGTCCTGTAATGTTACATTATTTTGGCATCGAGGGATGCTACAGTAAGCAAGGGATTGTGAAAGATGCAGAAAATCATGGCCAGAAATATGGATTCTAGCTTGGATTGGTAGTGCTAAGCTGTAGCTTTTGTAATAATTGAAAACTGTGGAGTGCCTCGAGTATCTGAATTTGTTTAGGATGTGCGCGATTTTTGCGTAGCTCATGCTCTTACTCTTTGCCCACTTCCCCCATCCCCCAAACGTGTTGGAGATTTTTTGATTTGCTTTACAGGGTCCTATCGATTTTTATTTGCTGCTGGTTTCCCCACATATTTCTGAAGGCACTAAAGATTAAAATGAATCTTTACCTACTTAATAAAGGTGAAAAATGTACCATCCATCTATTTTATTTTTTTATATTGAAGAAAGCAAGAATACAAAGAATGACACCTTTCCCTTAGTAGTTGAAGGAGAAAAAACAATACAAATTAGTAAAAATTACAATGAGTCAACATATGGCTATGACTAGAAGAAACAAGAGGCTAATACTTGAGTTAAAACACTTTAGGTAGATTCATATTGTAACTATTTTGTAACTAATTAACCTACCTTAAATTTGCCAAAGGTGAGTCATGACCATTATATTTTTATTTGACAAATCTTGAAGTTATGAACACAAAAAAAGCCCTAAAAACTATGTGAGAGTAAAGCATTAGAATATTAGTTTCTTGAAAAATAGTTGTTTGAAAACACGACAGTAAACCTAACCTTCCAAATGTCTTAAAATAACTTATCTGATAGAATCAACAATCACATCATCATGCAAACCAAATCCCAAGAGACCTTCTTTCCAATTCAGCTTATGATGAAAAATAACAAACAAACAAAAAAGATAGCATTCCATTGTTTCTTAGCAAAAGGACAATCCCAAAAAATGTTTCATATTTTCAATACATAAACAAAAGGGCAGCTAACTGGTTGAAACATAATGCATCTTAGTCTATCTCCAACCGGCAGTTTATGATGTAAAACTTTCCAAGCCAACAATTAAGTTTTCACATCGGTTTTGGATTTCCATATTTGTGCACTCATTTTGGTCCACTTCTTGGCACTAAATTTGTATTCCATTGATGATTGAGGCAAGGAATGATCTTCCAATAAGACAGGGAATGAAGATAGATTTTCTTTAGCGGGAGATAAATGAATTGAGAAGAAGATAGTCATCTCCAATCTTTAAAAAAAATGCTTTCCCTAGGAGTACAAATTCAAGAGGAACTAATGATTGAACACATCGGAAATTCTTTGTATTTATCATTCAACCTATATTGTTCTTTGATTTTCAGCCATGAAGTCCATTCAAAAATATCAAAATCTCAAATGTCTTTAAATTGTCAAATACATTTCTTGTACAAATAATAAACATGTTTAGGAAAACAAATTGCAAGTGGTTGATTATGGAAATTAACAAGTTTATTGCACCAGATGGATGAAGAAGCAAAGTTGAAGCCATGTTGTAGACAGTAGTCATTTCATTGGAGAAATCGATAAACATGCTGCCAAGTTGTCCAAATGGACTGTAAAGGGTGATCCCACAATACTGGTTTACAATTTTTGGCCAAACTAGACATTAAACTGATTTATTTTAACTAAATCTTCACTTTCGAGCACCTATAGTGACTAAACTGTGAGGAATTTGAAGATGATGCAAACTAGTGATTTGTAACATTTTGTCTATAGATTCTAAATATATCATTTTTAAAAAAATTGGAATCAGATTGCACTTCCTTTTCCATCTCCTTCAAAAACTAGTTTTTAATAGTAAACACCATTTTTAAAGAGTGACGTTACTGACTAACACATAACTTTTTTTCTATGAAGGATAAAATATAATTTTTTCGAATTTAGATTCGTAACTACGATATCTAGTGCATGGAATTGGTTTCATAGCATTTCATTAAATTTTTTTTTATTAATTAAGTTTCAAAGTCAAACCAGTTACAATTTAGACATGATTTACTTGCTAAAACATAACTTTTTTTGTATGTATCAAAATTCAATTTTTATTTTTTGTTGGATCAGGGACATCAATATCTAGTACACTGATATTTTTCAATTTTTTTTTGATAATCTAATATTTTTCCACATGTGCAGAACAAAGAGCTTGATTTTCAATGAAAACCTATGTTTAATCAAACTAAAAAAAATACATAATAAAACCAAAACATATTAAAATTGTATTTGATGGATAGCTTGTTCTGAGGACTACCATCATCTAGTTGGGTTTGTGAAGTCTCCTCCATTTACATCCTCAACTCGAGCTTTGAAAGGCAAAATTTTACAAAGATTTGGTAGAAGAGGGGGAGAAGGGAGAAAAGGGGGGTTCATATGGACCCCCCTTCAAGCGAACCCTCTTGACCCTTTCGGGAAAAGGGGGGTTTTCGAAGGGGTTCCATATAAACCCCCCTTTTGTTTGAATTTTCCTTTGTCTTCATTTAAAAAATGTGCCAAAAGGTGGGCCCCATCATTAAAGAGGGTTCGCTTGAAGGGGGGTTCGAGCGGAACCCATTTTTGGGTCCATACGAACACCCCAGTTCGTGTGAACCCCTAAAAACCAATTTTCTTTTCATGGGAGCATTTTTGCAATTTTCCTTCCTCAACAAAATTGTAAACCAACATTAAATCACTCACCTAAAGGAAAGGAGGCCTTGACTTTGAAGAAGGGGGACATGATAATTTTATCAAACCAATTGACTAACTGTCATTTTTATTTGTTGTCGCTTGAAAATTTTCATTACAAACAAATATTTTCCATGGTCCATCCATTATAGTTGCTCTAATAATCCATTTTGCAGCCAAACACAACCCTTGAGTTTTGGGATCAATGATTCCTAAACCACCCTTGTGTTTTGATTGAATGTAATGAGACCAAGAAGAAGCAATAAAATTGACATTTCCATCCCATATAGACCAGAGGAATTTCCTAATTAGTTTGTTCAAAAATTATTAGCAACTTGAATTTTTTATTTCATTATGAACAAAGATTTTCCATGGTCCATCCCCTATAGTTGCTCTAATAATCCATTTTATAGCCAAACACAACCCTTGAGTTTAGGGATCAATGATTCCTAAACCACCCTTGTGTTTTGATTGAATGTAATGAGACCAAGAAGAAGCAATAAAATCGGCATTGCCATCCCATATAGACTAAAGGAATTTCCTAATTAGTTTGTTCAAATATTCATATTTTTCTTATAAGGCATCCAACAGGACGAGATGTAAACATGGGTAGAAATAAAAAAAATTATTGGCAACTTGAATTTTTCTAGCTAATGATAAGAAGTTGTTGCCCCAATTAAATAGCTTTTTTTTAAAGTGTGTTTAGGAACCAGTCCCACATGTTAGAAAGAGAAACCTCTACACCAAATGAAATTCTAAGATATCTAGTAATCTCTCATGTTTAATTTGCCTCCACTCTTTAGGAATCCACTTAGGAGTATGCCTAGATTAAGACATCATAAATTTAGTGTTTTTGTGAGCTAGTTGAGATCCATAAAGGGAACAGTATAGATTTAGGATGCCCAAAGTGTTATTTAACTCTTCTTCATTTTTTTGCAAAAACAACATACTACATCAACAAAATGAGAGTTAATAACAACCTTATCTTAGGAATAGAAATCCCTCTTATAAATTTCATTTGGTTAGATTTTTGAAGCATATATCCTAAAGCATCAACTGTAAGCACATATAAAAAGGAGGATAATGAACATCTTTTCCTTATTAACCATTGTAATTCAAATGATTCTATCAAAGAGTTATTAATCACGAGTTGAGCATTGGCATCCTTGAACAACATATGAACTTGTTTTTGTAATTTCTAGGCCTAAAACCCAACCAATGTACAATTTGAGAATGAAATCCCAACGAATTGTGTCATAAGCTTTATCAAAGTCTAACTTGATCAACAAATTTTTTTGGCTAGACTGTTGGTCCCATTCAAGAGTCTCCAAGACTAACATTAGATTGTCCAAAACATATCTTTCTTTGATAAACCCTATTTGTTCAGTTGTAACAATACCTTGGAACACAAGTTTAATCCTAATAATCAAAGTTTTAGCAATAATTTTATAAGAAGTGTTTACTAACGTAATTGGTCTCCAGCTAGGAATGGTGTTATCATTTTTCCCTTTAGGAATTAGCTTGATTAAACCTCTATTAATGGTTGACCCTAAAGAGCCATTATGAAGAGCCTCCAAATAGAGCATATACAAATTTTCCTTGATATGATTCCACATGATTTGATAGAATTCAGCTGGTAGACCATCAACACTTGGATTCTTATCAGGTTTCATAGCAAAAATAGCACATTCAATATCTTCCAAAGAAAGAATGCAATCCAAATAAATATTGTAACCAAAATCAATTTTATTAGGGATATACTCTCTGACAATGTCTTCCAAAGTTTGTTGCACATTTATCCAATTCTTATTTTCTTTAAATAGATTTTCATAGAAAAATTGAAACACCATAGTAATTTCAACAAGATCAATATGTAATCCATGCTCGTCCAATATGGCACAAATACTTTCTTGTTTATGTTTATAATTGAGGTATTTAAAGAACAATTTAGATCCTTTATTTCCTTCTTTGATCCAATGAAGACTTGCTCTTATTTTAGCACCTTGGCCCTTGTAATTGTCTAGCTTTCATAGTTGAGTTTCAATGACAACAATAAAATTTTGAGTCCTTTCATTATTAGGATCAATATTTAGTTGTTTCCTAACATGCTCAAGCTTCCTATGCAATGATTTTTCTCTATGTTTTCATCTCCAATCCATTCTATGACCAAAAGATTGAAGAAAACTAACACATTGATTTAATACAAGACACAACCACTCAATCCATGAACCCCCCTCTTAAGGTTTAGGAATATAGAATTCCAAATTCTTGTTAAAGCAGCCACACATTTTGGATTTTTTAAGTGGGAATTATCAAGTTTATAAGGGATTTAAGAAGAAAAACCTGACTGTTGAGAAGTGGATATGGAACAAATAATAGGAAAATGATCAAACAAAGTAGTAGAGTAATCAACTAGCACACAAGCCCTCCATCTATTTTTGATTTAGTGTTGTGTTTAATTTGGTGGAATATCTCAATGTAATTGTATAGTTATAAATAATATATTTTTATGGATAGATGATTGTCTGTTTAGTATTGTTTGCACTTAATCTATGCATATTGCTTACTCTATGTTTATGTGTGTAATATTAGAAATTACATACTTTGCAATTTCTCTTATTACATTTCACACTTATTTTAATCGTTGCATTACATGTGTGTTTTGAGTCTCTTTTACTATCATCCCTAATCATTTCTTAATTTATCTTATCCCCTTGACCCCATTTATGTGTTTGATGTTGTGATTTATTATTTTTTGTTTGTTATCCATTGGTCCTAGGTGTTGACCCCTCACCCCTTTTCCCTTGCCATTTCTCAATTCCTTTAATCAAACTATTTAATGAGATCTTGTTCCTTAAACTATATACATTAACCCCCTTTTAGCTCCTAAAATCATGCTTTCCAAATCTTTTTGTTTGTTATCCCTTGGTCCTAGGTGTTGACCCCTCACCCCTTTTCGCTTTCCATTTCTTAATTCCTTTAATCAAACTATTTAATGAGATCTTGTTCCTTAAACTATATACATTAACCCCCTTTTAGCTCCTAAAATCATGCTTTCCAAATCTTTTTGTTCCTTAAACTATATACATTAACCCCCTTTATTGGTCTTAGGAAATCAAACCATTTTAGACCTCATTAATTTTCCTCCATCTTAGGCATAAGGAAAATACTTCTCCTCTAGTTTAGGCATAAGCATGGGACTTCTCCTCCAACCTAGCCATAATGCAAGTCTTTTCCTTTTCCTCCTTGCAACAACTTATTAGCATTATAATTGCATGAAATTTAGTTTAGTGACTCTTGAAGCCCTTGTTATGAAAATTTTTACCTAAAGCACAAAGAAAGTTATAAAAGCATTAAAAGAAGGTGGAAAAAAGGATAATATGATCCTTTGGAAATTAAAATTGAGATAAAAGAATAATATTTACTAAAAACTCTTTTGAAAGAGAGGAATGATTATATTTATTAAATAATAATTAAATGCAACCTTTGCAAAGGGGTGCGATGGTTTGAAAACCAACCCTTAAGGCTTATATATGTCATTTATGTGAGACTTGGAAAAGAACATGGAGATTACTCATGAAAGAAGAAGATGGTTTGGGGGGCCATGGACATTTGAGGAGGGGGCACACAAAGTGTGTGTAACGTAGGATATAAAGTACAGTCGAGATTATCCTGACTAGGGCTTTAATGCATTTGCATGGTGCATAATCACACTTTGTGTTTTTCCAATGTGTGCCATAACTATGAGGACCATAAGTGTACCATAACTATGAGGACCAATACCACTAAAATCTTCCTAGAGTGAGAATGAACTTTCCAAGTGCTATGGTTAAGTAAGTATTGAACTTATTAAAAGATATTTTAATTATGAATGAGATGGAGTTTATATTCAATTAAATTATTTTCTGATGTTATTTGTTTCTTTTGATCATCATCCATATTTTTAAATGTCAATTTATATACTAACGATGGTAGTCTTAAAATGCTCAAGTATTAAGTGAGTTAACATTGATAAACAAATCTTTTATGAAGAGCTGGAGCCATTGAGGAGCCTGTGAATTAGGATGTTACTTATTGCTGAGGTCACAGGATGTTGGGAAGCACTCTACAGATTTCCAGATCTATTCATAAGAGACTCTTTGTAAAATTATGTGTAGTTACATCAGTTTTTTTTTCTTAAATCAGCAAAAGCCTACTCTTTTTAAAAGCTATATTCTTGTAAGAAGTGTTTAGTTGGTTAGAGTTTTATGGGGGCTTCACATTGGATCTGATCATTGTATCTTGAGCGCCTTTTTTATTATTAATACAAAAAATTATAGATATACTTTAAAATATCTAAAACTTAGATAAGAACACTAATAAATGTGGTGCCATATAAATTAGTTCTAATATATTAAATCTATCCAATTTTATACTTGAAAAAAATAGCTTTACATTTTGATATTAGATCCATGTTTTTGTGAATTATGATTATGAAATTGATTAGTGACCCTCAATTATTTACCTTCTTTTTTATAATCCAATTTAAATCCAAACAAAACAAAACAAAAAAATTGAATTACCTCTTAACATATTCAAATTTTTTTAAATAATATTTATCTTTAAATACTTAAATACATTACAAAGAATATATTCCTATATATTTTCTAATCATTTTGGTTACTCAATGTACATTACATCTCTTATCCTTCAATAATTTTCCTACTCATTATTTCTATCATTTTGAAAATACATGGTCATTCATCTCCTAAAAAGAACGAATTTCATAAAACATCCTAAAATCATGTCCTAAAACCTAAATAAACTAATTCATAGGATCCCTTCTAAAAATGGACTTTTCTTTGGTGTGGGTTAGGGGAGAGGGGCCCATGATGGAGTAGGGTCCAATAGTGGGGATAGAAGTAGTCCTCAATGAGCCCCATAGTGGAGCACTTTAATATCCAATTGCAAAACACTTTTTATCCATAAAGTATGCAAAGTGACAAATCATGTGATGCCACATAAGTGCACCAATAAAACATGACTTAGTGCACCACTATCGATCTCACTTTTTTTTTGGCCTTTTTGGATACCTCAACAAAAAGCATGTTGATGTGGCATCATATTTGATGATGTGGCCCTAAAACAAAATATAGAAGCACATGAGTTGCCAAATAAACTGTTGTACAAAATTGGGAGTGATTTGAAATTTCCACGTAGGATTTTGAGAAACGCGAAGTTAGGGTGCTCCACTATAGGCCCCTCTCCCCTATTAAGGATGTTAATTTTTAAATAAAGGTAATATCTTTCGTTCTTATGAAGGTTTTTTTTTTTGTGAAAGTATTTATTTAGAATTAGATTAATGTTTATTTGGAAAATAAATAAATAAATCATTAGTTAGAAATATTTTTTATATTTTTCTAATAGAAATTTTTTATTAACATCTTTAAAAAATTATGATTTTTTGTATATAGATTTTTTAAAATATATATTGACATTTTTTAATAAATTATAGTTATATATATAAGTGGTAATTGTTTTCTATTTTTAAGATGTCTAGTAAGATTATCATGTTTTATTTTATTGCATTTTGTTATTAGACATGATCAACTCAATAATTTTGTACATGTTTCAATTTTTGGATGTTATATCATGTCATTTATCTATGATTATAATTTTGGAATATTTTTAAATGTTAGCGATAGGTGTCTTCATAACACATGTTATGCATATCACTAATTATCTTCTATGTAATAATATGATAATATTTTTATTTTTTTATTGAAAAAGAATAAAACATTTTTTTTACAATAAGAGTTTATGTGAATGGAAAAAATGTATAAGTTGCAAGATGAAATATTTATTATATAAACTTGCATTAGCTTCTTGTAAAATCATGATTGCTTCATATAATTTTTATTTTTTAGCAAATTATTTCTATTTTAGCTACTTTTAAATTAAAAGAATTGATAAGATCTAGAAACTATGAAATAAAAATATCGATGAAATTAAAGTCATAGATTTACTAATATTAATTATTTTTTGTGAATTGTGATGTAGATTTAACTTAAGCTATTTAGGACAGTAGCTAAATTACACATGGAGAAATGTTATGAAACTTTTTACCCAAAGTGCAAAGAAAGTTATGAAAGTATTAAAAGAAGATAGAAAAATAAAGGATAATATGATATTTTGATTAAAATGGAGATAAAAGAATAATATTTGTTAAAACTCTTTTAAAAGATGAATAATTATATTTATTAAATAATAATTAAATGCAACCTTTGTGAAAAGGTGTGATGGTTTGAAAACCAACTCTTAAGGATTATATAAGTCATTTATGTGGGACTTGGAAAAGGAAATGGAGATCACTCAAGGAAGAAGAAGATGGTTTGATGGGCTATTGATATTTAAGGAGGGGGCACACATAGTGTATCCAACTAGGGGTACAAAGTATACTTAGCATTGTCCTAGCTAGAGTTTTGATGCATTTGCATGATGCATAAGCACACTTTTTGTTTTTGCACATGTTCTTCGATGTGTGCCATAGCTATGAGGACCAATACCACTAAAATGTTTCTAGAGTGAGAATGAGCTTTCCAAGTTGTCATAACCTAGTTTTTATTGCATTTAAATTATTGAGGAAATTTAATATGTTGAATGAAAATTTTGATATTTTTGAAATGTTTGGAAAAGGTTGACTGTCTTTTGACCACGTGATCTTATGAACTATCTCATACTTTATCATGATTGAACGTTACTGATAAACTGTGTAAGTGCAAGTGTGTGCAAATGCAGGGAAACAGGTTGAAGGACGAGAACACAGTTGAAGTAGGATCGTTTAGCCAGATTGAACAGTAAGCTTGATGAAATATGGGTGCACACACCACAAACAACATGATGTTTGCATTTGAAATTTCATAATAGGAGATTATACCAATTTGATTCAAAATGAATCAATGTTTGAAAAATAAACTTGTAGAATGTTATATATGTGACTTCTTATTCAAATTGTTTATTTCAATCATATGTTTTCAAAATTTAAAATAGAATGATAGCATGACTAAAAAATATTTGTATGTAATAAAAAGACATGCTTAAAGGATAAGAAAATTACTTCTTTTGAAAGCTATTATTCGAATAATAACAAAAGTAGTTTCTTTGCTTGAAAGTGATTCCACACTACACTGTTATAATTCAAGGAATTTCAAAAGAGCGTATGCATCAGGTGTCAGTTGCCTTTCAGTAATATCAATTGAAGAAAGGTAATGAAGAGTTATCATGCCCAAAGTCCGATGCAAGGAAATGAATAACTGGATATCGGATACCAAAGGTTAGCACAAGGATATGTTGTTGAAAGGAATTTTGTAGGTTGTTCCTGATCTCAGTGGAAGTGTCTTGTCCCAAAATTTGAAGAATACCAACGGCCTTGTTTTGTACGAAGCATTTGTATATTAGAGCTTGAAGTTGAAGACTAATGATGAAGAAGAAGTCAAAGATTTGACTTTGTCTAGAAGATTCTAATGACAACTAGTGTTTGTCATGCGCTATACTTTGATTTTCTATTTATGTTTCCCTTTGATAGACTTGAGTTTAAAATTTTGGGGCCTTGTTCCTATAAAAGGTCATTTGATGCTATACTTTTATTTTTAAGTTCAAAATTTTTGGATGTCGGAAGAGCCAAAACTTCTTTAAGTTTTGTTCTCTTTTCCTATTTTTTGAATCATTCCAAATTAAAAACTTGTATGCACATAGAAGCTAATCAATATCAAAACTAATTTGAAAGCTACCTCCTGGTATGAAATATTTTATAGTTGGTTGTTTGTTCAGCTGGACAAGACCGTATGTTGTGTCATTTAAGGGTGCATACAGAACCTACCCAGTGTCCAAATAAACCTCCCTTTCTTTAAAATCTCACATCATTTTATGCCTATCTGTGAAGCAATCTGGTGAAGTATAGAGTGGTTTGCTTTGTATTGGTTAATTCTTGGGGCATGCATGGATAATACTTGGGAGCCATTTTACTTTTCAATTATTTTGGATGCTTTATTTTAGAATATCTTTTATCGATCCTTATGATTCCTTTGAGAACCAGAATTACCGTTTACCCCTCATGATTAACAACATTATCACAACGAACTCTAATGCAAACCTAGTATGGTCAAGACCTAACATAAATGATCCTTTGGATTAAGCTAAGTCAACCTGAGATTTAGGTTGTCTCGGTTTAGTCTTTCAAGTAAAGATAGGTTCCCACAGTCTGTCTGTGAGGATTTATCTATACTGTTGGTGTGCAAATAACATCGTGGTCAACACTAATGCTATTCAAGTTGAACTCTAAAATCCTTTATAAAATGAACTTGCACAAATGAAAACTTCTTGACATATTTAAATGAGTGTTATGCTTATGACAATAACTTTAATTATCCTATACTATCTAATGGTTTAATTTTAAAAAAAATACTAATTTTATTTTCAATGAATATTAATGTATCTATTTAATTCAAAGGGGAAATAATTTTAATTCAACATTTGGTCATTTATTTAACATTTTTTTCCCTTACAAAGGTCTTTAAAAAAAATTGGGGTGAAAATTTTATTGATAATAAACAAAAAATTACAGTAGAAGGAACAAAATCCCCAACACAGAAAAACAAAATCCAAATTAGTCCCTAAGGAGAAATCACAAGTGTTTAAAAGGCCCCCACACCAACCATCCTCCCAGCACCAACGAGCACACAACCAAACCACCTCAACATCTCTAACCTTTCTGATCCTCATGAATAAACAGTTCAAATTGTTGGTGTTTTTGCTAATCAAGCCGACCCCAACTCCGAATAGACCACACTCCCATCTCATCAAAATCCCATTTAGCCAGATAATCTACCACTTTGTTCCATTCCCTTGGAATATGCACAAAGGAAATGGAGACAAAATTGGAGGCCAGATTGAGAATTTGTCTAGCTAACATGCCTAACCTCCATGAAGAATTCTTGAAATCTCGTTTGTTCAGTAGAGAAACAAGAATCATTGAATCCATCTAACATATCACCTTCCTCCACCCCAACTCCCAAGCTTTCTCCAAAGCATGAAGAATTGCCCAAGCCTCCATTTGATTATTGGAATGTACTCCCATATAAATGGAGAAGATAAATTGAACACAAACCTTGCTATCACGTCCCACACCACCAATAGTCGTAGCACCAGGATTACCACGAGCAGACCCATCTGTGTTAATTTTTAAAAAATCCAATGGAGGTGGACTCGAATTACCCTCCTGATTCACCTTCCTGAACACGTCTGTCCTGGAACCAAGCCGAGACTAGACTGTCGAGGTTCTAGAAATCCCCAAAAGAGAAAAGAAACTTGAATCATTTGAGGAAAACAACTCCCTCAATTCAAACTTAGCCTCGATAGTCTCCTTCAACATACTTTTAATCTTGAACCAAATTTGGAGGGAAACCTGCTTGTGATCCTGAAAAATCCGCCTATTTCTCTCCAACCAATATGCCAGATAATTAAAGGACCCAAATCCCAAGCCTCTACCAAGAAATATGTAGAAGCTAGAGGAGGGCCCAAATTCACCCAAAGATCATGCAAGGATGAAAACTAAACAAGAGGTCGCTTCCACAAATTCCACCACATCCTCCAAACTTCAGACGAGAATGGGCATTGAAAGAAGAGGTGACTAGAGTTTTCCTCATTATTTCCACATAGAAAGCACAGTGAGGGGCCAAAAAATCCCCTTCTCCTGATATTCTCCCAAGTAAGGCATTTATTAAGACTCAAAAGCCACACAAACATATTACACTTGGGCCATCCATTCTTATTCCAATTTTTTTTCCACCAAGGACACTCCTCCAAATCTCCAAGTTGCCCACATAGAGCAGCATAACCCTGAGCCACTGCATACTTCCCCTTAGGATCATTGCCTCAGGCTAGCACATCCCTCCCTCCAAAGAACAACATCGGTGTTCTGCAAGGAGTGTAGCCAAAGAACTTCTCGCCTCCATAGAACCCCCACCAAACCAAGTAACAGGGTGTCTCGACTGATACACCAAAGAGGTTCCCACAAAGGATGAGATCTTAAATTTGTCAACATTAGACCATCCAACCTCTAGAAAATATTCACTTAAAGCCTAAAGATGAGGGTGAGATGAAAGGATGGACAAATTACCATCCCAAGAATCAGACCAAAAGTGAGTAGAATTTCCTTAATTAATAATCCAAAAGAGACCTGCCTTAATAAGTGTGGACCCTCTTTTTAAAGTATTCCAAATCATGGAGCCTTTTCCAGTTAATTCCATCCATAGAATGTCCTCGTCAACCACACCACCCAGATATTTATAATTCAAATATGAGCCCATGGCTGATCAGAAAGAGTACACCATCTCCAGAACAATTAGTTGCAATAGCCAAGCTATTATGTGCTAACTACCTAAGACCCAAACCACCACACTCCTTGGGTGTACACACCTAGTCCCAACTCACCAAGCTCCACTTTTGATGATCCAAGTTTCTAGCCCATAAGAATTTCCTAGAAAAGGAGTCGAAATATTTGAGAAAGCCCTTGGGAGCTGACAAAGCCATGAATTTGTAAAGAGGGAGAACCTGCAAGACAGATTTAAGGAGAGTCAATCTGCCAGCAAAAGATAATCACCGAAAAGTCCAGTGATTGACCTTTGAGCAGAATTTATCCAGGATCACCTACCAATACCTCTTGTTCATGCTGCCCACACAAAGGGGAATCCCCAAATAATCTAAAGGAAGGCTACCAATCTAAAAATGAAGAATGTGGGCAATCCTGTTCTAAATCAATCTGGGAGTATTAAAAAAAATGATGCTAGATTTTTCCTCATTAATCTTCTGACCAGAAGCAACCATATAAATATCAATATCCCTTCTAAAATTAACTACTTCATCAATTTTTCTAACCCCATCAGTGTCGTATCATCAACAAACTGGAGATGAGTAAGGGAATCAAGTTCCTATTTCCATCTCTAGCTCTTAATTAATCCAATATCCCTGTATCATCTCAATAGTCTCCCCAATCCCTTGGCCAAAAGAATAAAGAGGTACGAAGAAAGAGGATCTCTATGCCTAATACCCCCCGAAGCCGAAAAGATAGGAGAGGGAAATCCATTAATCAAAACTGAGAAGGATGTCATTGACACACAACTCATGACCCAGGAAATCTAGTCTGGATGAAATCCAAAGGATGTAAGCATATGTTGGAGAAAAGACCACCTAACTCTGTCATAAGCTTTAGACATATCCAATTTAATAAACATTGATTTCTCCTTAGAAGAGGACATGGAATGCACCACTTCAATTACTACCACAATCCCATCAAAAATCTACCAAAATTTGACAAATCCCCCTTGTTCAAAATATATCAAAGAAGCCAAACAAGTTTTCAACCTTTTTGCCATCAACTTAGTGATAATCTTAAAAACCACATTACATAGAGCAATGGGTCTAAAACCATCAAAAGAATTGGCCCCCTCTTTTTTAGGAATAATATCTAGGAAGGTTGAGTTAAAAGCACAAAGCATCTACTTATTATCTTGAGACTCTCTAACCACTTCTAACAAATCAACTTTCAAAATATCCCAAAACTCTTGGAAAAGCTCAATCAGAAAGCCATTAGGGCTAGGTGCCTTACCTTTCTTCATTTGGAAAATGATGCTCTTAACCTCCTCAAAAGAAACAGGATTTAGAAGAAAATTATTCATCTCCCTATAAACCATCGAAGGAATTCACTCAAGGACATAATCCTCTTCCGCCACTGCCATTGGAGAATCCTCAGTGAAAAGAGTAGTGAAGAAACTAACAACCTCCTCTGAGATAGCCTGAGAAGAAGAGAGAATGTCCCCATGACCAAAAACAATAGAAGCAATTAAGTTGTCATACCTCAGTTCTTTAATAGAATTATAGAAAATAAGTCGTGTTCCTATCCCCTTCTTGAAGACAATCAATACGGGATTTCTATTTCCAAAAAATCTCCTCCTGCAATTCCCATTCAGTAAGATCCCTAGAGAGACTAGTTTCTTCCTTGAACATATCAATTGTCATTCCCTCTTAATTTTGAAAGTAATGCTATCAAAATGAGCCTAAATCTATTTTTTCTCCCGGAAAACATTTCCAAAAGAAGCTCTATTCTATTTTTTGAGCTTATATTTAACATATTGAATCCTAAAAAAGGAAAACATGGCAGTGCCAAAGGTAGGCTTCCCTTCAGACCACCATCTCACAACCGGCTGGTATAAAATAGGATCGCGAAGCCACATGAGCTAGAATTTAAAAGGAGGGTTCCTAGGCATAACAAACTGGCTAGAAGAGAACTTGATTGGCCAATGATTTGAACCCTTCCATCCTAAGATTTCAAAAGAAGAAGCCCAACAATCCCCAACCTAATGATTAGAAACTAGGAATCTATCCAGCCTCTCAAAGATAGATCCCTCCCCACATCTTATGTTGTGCCAAGTAAAGAACCCATTCACAGGTTTCACATCCACCAAATTAAGGGCAAAAATATTCTCACACATCAAGGTCGAAGCAGGGCCCAAATGACCCAGCCCCTAGATTTTTCCTCAAGGCAACAAATAGAATTGAAATCTCCAGGAAGAATCTAAGGAAAAAAAGGTGCCAAAGATCAAATGAATCCAATATGAGACCACAATATGGCATTACCTAGAAAATCATTCAGTGCAAAAACATTGGAGAAGAGAGAAACGACACCTAAATCAAAGCAAGAAGCAAGCACCAATAAAGAATTTTTGTTGGAAACCCACCAAAGGGGAACAATCTTACATGGGTTCCAAAGATAGGAAACACCTCCAACCATCCTTGGGAAGCAACACTCTAACAAAGACCTCTCTTCCAAACCTTGGAAGAAACATTCCTCATATCATCCATAGAAAGTTTAGTTTCCTAGATAAAAATAATATCAGGATTGCAATGATGGACCAAGTCACGAGTAGCCTTTTATCTAGGGATGCTACCCAAACCCCTTGCATTCCATGAAAGCACAATCATTTATGGGATGAAGCAAAGTGAGAGTCCAGCATCTTGACAACACTTGATTCCACTAAAGATTCACCCATAATCTTCATCTTTTCCAAATCCTTTTTCCTACCTACCTTTGTCAACTTATCTGATGTCCTTTTCTTTAGGCTCTTTTGATAAATTCCCAAATGAGGCATATTTTTATTTTTACCATCTTCATGAGCCCCAGAGTCCAAATCCAAATCATTAATTACCTCATTATCAACATGTTCCAGAGGTGTTTCACATAGGGGGTTTGAAACCATAACAATTCCTGGATCACTATTAAACCCATTGACAACCTCTAAGGTCTCAACAGGAATTGGTGCCTTTGGACTGTTATCCTCTAAAGTCTGAGACAAAATAAATTCATGTATAGGATCTTGGGGGGAGAGAAGAATGGTCCATACCTTGCATAACTTGATCCCCAAGAGTGACATCTCTCTCCATTGATTCCAAATCATCAAAAATTTTGAGGACATCAAACCTATTACCGAAAGTGCCTTTTTGCATGGCTTTATTTTGATGAGCAACACTCTGAGCCTTTGATCTTGTTTTCACTAGAATAAACCCCTTTGAATCTAACCCCTCATTTTGAATCGAGGCTTTACCCTTTGCTTTAGATTCATATGCCTGCAACTCAGTCTGAGGATGAGGATTGCTATCTCGCAACTTGGGACAATTCCTTTGTAGGTGGTCATACTATGACAAAATCTACACCAAAAAGGTAATGCTTCATAATCAACCTGTTGGATCCAGCTCATATCCCCCAATCTAATTTCAACATACTCTGGAAACAAAATACTTAGGTTTATTTCCACACAAATTTGAGCAAAGGTGGTCACCCTAAGGTCAAGGGTTTGATGAGAGGGTCCCAAAGGTTTCCCCAAAGTAGTAGCAATATAATGCAAAACATATTTCCGCCAATACTCCATTGGAAGTCGAGGCAACCAGACCCACACGAGGATCTTTGACGAGAGCTATTCAGAAGGATCAAACCCCAAATGCCATGGCTTAATAAAGAGCCCTACTTGATTGTGGAAATGTGAGCCACCTTCAAAAACCATATTTCAATATGCAAGCCTTGAAACATAGCAAAAAAATAACCATTCACCCCTAGGATGATCTCCATATCCCCTTTAGGTACCAATTTGTTTGTGCCCAAGCCTTCGAGAATGGCAACAAAACACAAACTCCCATGAACTTGCAAATTAGAGCATGCTCTGCCAAATACATAACATCCTCTGCTATATCTTCAATTTTGATCACCACAACAGGGTGCTCCTTACTTCTTTCCAAGCAACCCGTTGGTATTGATTTCATTTTCGCAGAATGATTAGGTCTTGATTCTTTTGTCGCACACAAAAGAAATTTCACAACATCAACATGCCCCGAGGAAGAAGCATCTTTGTTTAAGGAAACATATTTAAAAGACAACCGAGATGGGTCCCTTGGACCCCTAGATGGAGCCATGCAGCCAACAGCCCTAGCACACCACAACACAGACCCACCACAAAAACTAATTTAGAAAAATCAAAGAAAAAAATGACTGTAAATCCCAGTATAAGACTCCACCTGATTTGCATGCACCAGGACCACACTCAACAAGGAAAAGAAGAGGTGATAGAAGCACATGCAATGGCCTCCACCACCAGAAAGCAACAAAAATAGCCTCTCATGGCCACGCAGGCTACACAACAGTAGCCAACACCATCAAACCAACTCTGTTTGTATTTTTTTCCCTTACAAAGGTCTAAAAATGTAGGTACACTAATGATTAATAATTTACATCATTTTAGCCTATTGTTGAGTTGAAGTTAAAGTTTAAATTTTCAAACATATATTATAATATTTGTAAGGAATATAAGGCTCAAACCATAATTGGTATTCAAGACTTAAAATGAACTACCTTGAAGCTTAATAAGGTGCATTTTTCATATATTAAATTTGGTGTTATTGATCCCAAATTTCACATAGGCTCAAACTAAGGTAAAGCTAAAATTAGCTTTCTCTCTGTTAGAATTATTTTTGTAAGATTATTCAATGTTCTTTTTAAATGTATTAGTATTAGTTTTTTTTGTTTCTGTATATCTTTTTCTCCTTTCAGGCCTACTTACTGCTCAGGAAGAAAGTTATCATTCCTAGAATTACCAATATTGCATGCATTCAATGCTTAGCAAAATTCATAGCATTATCTGGCTAAGAGTCCTAATAGCTTTTCAAGAATACACTGCAATCTTTTGCCCTCATACAAAACTACACAAACTATGTTCACTTTATCAAAAACTACAACAATTCTTCCTTTGTTATTTCCATACTTCAAAAAATATGAAACCATGGATGCATAACTAGTTTTCTATGAACACCAATTTTATTTTTGTTCTTGTTCCATAGAAAATAAATCTCGAGAAGTATATTTCTATGTGTGAAGGAAAACTTACAATTTACCACCCCTAACTAATGCAACACAGAGTTCCAAGGTTATTTTGCTATATATGTTAAAAAAAACAATAATTATCCTTTTGTTATCCTATAATTTTTCACTCAACAATATGTACTAATGCATGTACTAACTTTATTGAAATGTCTTCTATTCAATCTTTAAAATAAAATATTTAATTGAATGCTTCTTTTCTTTATATTTCCTCTTTCTAGAACATAGAATTATGCAATTTTCTAAACTCCCATCTTGATAGCTCCACACTCCAATATTAAAGTAAAATCATAAACACGAATAACTTAATAGATATTTTGCAATGGTCCTTAATTCGTGATTTCTATTTTTTCTTTACAAACACAACTTAAACAATGTTTGAAAGCCACTAAAGACATCACTTATTCCATCCATTAAAAGGTTTACAATTCTTGCAAGATTCACAAACTTGAAGACAAGATGCATGATCAACAAAAGGGTTTTCTTTGAAATCCAATATGACATCTCCTTTTCAAGAATCTCCACAAAACTCCATAAGAACCTGAAAAGACAAGTATGGAAAAACAACAAGATACTGATGGCCTCTCCTCCCATCCATAGGGTTGACAAACAACCCACCCCCCGAGCAAAGGTAACCACTTAGCCACAACACAAATCCAATATAACACAAGAACACATAAATTATAACTACACATACATAAAGGAACACAAATGAAAATCTACCAAATTGGTTACCTCGGGGGAAACCACAAGAAGGGGGAGTAGGGGCTCAACCAAAAGGGATGTATAAACAAAAATATCATGATCACATCTCCACACCACAACACCACATAAAATCCACATAAGCACCACAACACCAATACACCAACCACCACATCACACCATACCAACACCCCTTATCCCTCCACTCCAAAGTATGCAAAGCATAAGGGGATTCTCACATCCCATGAATAGAAAGGGTACTCATACCCCTGGTGATGACCGTCACCTTATGGGATACTCTTATCCCAACTGAAATCCCCAATGCAAGGGAGAAATCTACCACTCAACCCCACAAATGGAGGACCAAACTCCTCTATACTAGAGGGGTTCACCTCCCCTATAAAAGATACAAGAAAACAAAATGCATCACAATTACAAGACTTTACATAACAAGAATCCCAAAAGAAATTCCCCATAATAGAACCCTCAACACAAAACATTTCTTTTTCAATATGCACAACATAGCACTATGAATACAATAACAACAACACAAGAGGGAAGAGTTACCTCTAATGCTATGATCCCACTAATGGTAGACACGAATGAAAGAGAGTCTCCTCCCATACTCTCCTTCTCCCAAGATCTCCTCCTCCCCAAAAATCTCCTCACAAAAAAACAAAAAATGCAATAGAGCAAAAATGGCATGGTAACCCCCTCCTCTCCATAAGGAGGGGAGTTATAAAGGGAAGGAAGAACTTACTTCCTCCCAACTAACTCAACCACCAAAACCATTTCCCCATTTTCGCCACTTTTACAAAGGGGACATAAAAAGGGTCCTAAACATTTTTAAAAAGGACACAAATGATAAAAACAAACTTCTAACCCTTATACCTAAGGTATAGGCTACTCCCCAAACATAAAATATATCTCAATTCTTCTTAAAAGACTTCTAAAATTCCTTTTTAAATTAAAAGGCTAAAATTTAGACAAGACAACCAAAATATAAAACCAACATGAAATCCTTCTAACTTAACATTGATACTTATGGACCAAGAACTAGGACAAACATAATATAAACAAAACAAAAGGTGGCCACGTGGAACCCCTATATCCATCTATATTAAAACTCCTACACACTCCACAAAATGTGTCAGTATGATAGGAATATGTATATACATGTACATAATAAAAAAAAAATGCATTACATAATATTGACATGATCAAATAACCTACATAAACCATCATATATATCCCATCATGGTAAAGTGCATTAATAAAAAATCACATCCAACTTATCATAATGTGCTAAAACATGACATTCATTAGCATCACATCTGAAATATAATAGATCATCGTCATCATCATTAATAGCATGAATATCAAGAATGTATCAAAATGAAATGTGCTAGGTATAGATCATCCAAAACAAGAACGCACAAATAGAGGTCTCACACTAGCTCAAGCCCTCACTCGACTTAAGCTGGAGAGGGGCAATAAGATTGAGGATTTGAAGCGAGCTCCTACGATTAAGAAGCTTTTTGCAATCAAAGATTAGCCCCTAGGGTGTGGACCAAACACACCCTTATTAACTAAAGAGGAAAAGGAGAGCTTGCATGCTCAACCCTCCTCCTTTGAGAAAATTGATGTAAATTCTAATGAGGACCCCGAGGAGTGTCCTCTCTCTGAGAATGAGAAAACTGACTAATATAACAATAAGCTTTTGTAAATAAGGGTCTATTGACCCACACTTAATATAAATAAAGCAAGATGTTATTTTTGGTGTGTTCAAGTGAGGAACTCCAAAACATGCTTTATTGTGAATGAATGTGTATGTCTTTAATGAGTAAGTGATATATGCATGTGTATGTAATGTTATGTGAATAAGAACGTTTACTCATAGAACCCAGTGTTAAGTTACGATAGATGTGAAATGCGATGCAGGTCGGGTGTTAGTTGGTATGGTGACCACCATATAAGAGACAAGCAATAGTGGGTCTAACGATGGACCAAATAAGAGGTTGGAACAGATTATAGAGCTTTTGAAAATGCAAGAAGCTCATATGGATCATATAGAATATGAGGTCCAAGTGGCACGTGAGGACTGGGTTCACAGGAATGTAGAAATTAACTAGGAAGAAGGCCCTTGAGGTCGAATTGAGGAAGAACTTAGAAAGGATCTCAAAAGAGTAACACCACCTATGTTTGATGATAAAGCCATCAGAGTAGCAGCTAAGGCATGGATCATTGAGATGGAGAAATACTTTGGACTCAGTAACCTATCCGATGAGAACAAAGTGGCATGGGCTACGTATCAACTTTCAGGAGAAGCAACTACTTGGTTGGATAATGAAAAGATCGAAAGGAAACTTCAGCTTATTGAGATTACTTGGGAACTCTTCCTCCAATCTTTTAGGAATAAATGGTTATCACAGCTCATTTTTGACAACAAGGTGACAAAATTACAAAACCTCACTCAGGGGAACATGACTGTGACCCAATATTGGGAAAAGTTCACCAATCTATTGAATTATGTTCCCCAGTATCAAGGAGACAAACATTTTTGTATATGGAAGTTTATATTGGGACTTAGAGCCCACATTGGAGTAGAAGTAGACATACATGATCCTCTCACCATGAATGAAGTCTTCCTAAAGGCCACCAAACAAGGGCATAAATTGCAACAATTATCTAATTACTGCAATAATTCAAATCCTAAATCACAATTTGGGAACAAGAAGTTTCATAAAGGAGACAAGAACCATCAGATTTGTAATCTCAAGAGGGGAAGTGAGTTGCAGGAGAAAGTTGAATATGGTAATGGTGGAAAGAGCAAGAAGGCAAATAACAACAAAGACAAAGATGACCAAAAGTAGAAAGGCTTCAAAGAGGACAAACTAGGAGGTCACAAAGGGCCTCATGACAAGTTCTATACTTGTGGAGGCGATCATTATGCCTCAAATTGTTCGCAGCGGTCGAACTCATGAAGGGAAGGAAACTTTCAATAGTCTCAACATCACCAAATCCACACTGCAATGGATAACAAGTAGGTAGAGTATCAGGGTTCACCAATACAGCTAACAGGTAAGCTCTATGGATGAATTGTCTCCATTTTGATTGATACCGAAGCTACTAAATGTTTCATAGATCCTAGAGTAATATCCAAGATACCTATTAGACCTGGATACATGGAAAACTCATGGACAATCTAGTATGGAAATCGAGCAAAGCAAAGGGTAGACACATGTCTCTTTGGCAATGAGTTAGAGCTTCCAACCTTCCAAACCCAGGTCAACCTCTATGTGGCAACCCTTAGGCTCATACGATGTAATTCTGGGAATAAATTGGCTATGTGAGCATAAGTCTATAGTGAACTACAAGGATAAGGTAGTTAGTTGTTTGGAAGATTATGGGAACCCAGTTGAGATTTGTGGGATGCAAATACCCTTAGAGCTTAGACAAATCTCTACTATGCAGCTCAAAAAGGCTTGTCAGAAGGGATGTGCTATTTATGTTGTGCATATTAGTAACCCTAATAGCAAGTAACTGTATCTAGATCACTACCCTATTCTCAAGGAGTTGCATGATGTATTTCCTGACAAATTCACAGAGTTGCCTGCAAAACGAGAATTTGACTTCTCTATTGACCTAGTACCATGGAGTTGAGCTTCAATCCAAAGCACCATATCAGATGACCACCACCAAACTATATGAGTTGAAGGCCCAATTAATGGAATTATTGAACAAAGGGCTCATAAGACCCAATGTGTCTCCTTGGGGAGCACAAGTTATCTTTGTGAAAAAGGATGGAACCTTGCATCTGTGTATAGACTAATGAATGTTGAACAAGGTGACCATTGAGAATTGATACCCACTCCCAAGGATTGATGAGTTGTTTGACCAAATGAAGGGAGCGACAGTGTTCTCCAAGATCAATCTCAGGTCGGGATACCATTAGTTAAGAATAAAGGAAGAAGATATTCTGAAGACTAATTTTCAAAATTGGTATGGAAATTACTAGTTAATTGTGGTACCTTTTGGTTTGACCAATGCACCTGTAGTTTTCATGAACCTCATGAATAGTGTGTTCAAAAACTGTTTGGATGATTTTTTTTAGATTTTCAATGACGACATCCTAGTTTACTTGAAGTCTATTAAGGAGCATGATAGGAACTTGAGGATAGTCTTACAACTCCCGAGAGAGAGAAAATCTTTGGGAAGCTATCTAAATGCTCATTTTATCAAGACAAGGTGCACTTTCTAGGTCATTTTATTTCAGCTGAGGTAGTCTTTATAGACCCTGAGAAGATCAAGGTGATCATGGAATGGCTAGTGCCTCAGAATATGTCATAAGTTTGAAGCTTCATGGGCCTTGCAGGATATTATAGAAAGTTTTTTCAAGGGTTCTCCCAGATTGCATCTCCAATCACGTCACTCCAAAGAAAGGGAACATGGTTTAAATGGATCAAGAAGTGTGAACAATCATTTCAACTCCTAATGGAGAGACTTTAACAACACCAGTGTTGACCATCCTTGATCCTAATGGAAGATTCACTATAATCACATATGCTTTAGGAGAGGGATTGGGAGTAGTACTAATGCAGGATGGACAAGTGGTAGCATATGAATCAAGAAAGATTAAACAACACAAGGTGAATTATGCATTGCATGATTTAGAGTTGGTCACAATAGTTCATGCCTTGCAAATTTGGAGGCATTATCTCTTGGGAAATCTATTTGAGCTCAAGACAGCCCATTTGGGATTGAGATACATTTTTACTCAGTCAAACCTTAATGCACAATAGAGAAGGTGGTTGGAATTCCTTAGTGAGTATGACTTTGGAATTGAGTATATAAAAGGAAAAGAGAACATAATGGTTGATGCTCTTAGTAGACAAAGACATCTGGCAACCATGATCTTGACAAGGTCTAAGCTAAGACATCAGGTGATAAAACATTTACAAGGGGATGAGCACTATGAACAAGTGAAGAGCGCCCTAGCAGAGAATCCATCAGATCATTGGTTTGATGGGTATGAGATCAAACCGGATGGAATTTTGAGGTAACAAAGAAGAATGTACATACCAGACTATGGAGAGATGAGGAAGTTGGTTCTAGAAGAGATCCATAATGCACCTTATTCAACACGCCCCGAAGTATCCAAGATGATCGCAGAATTGAAAACTTTGTACTTTTGGCCTAAACTCAAGAAGGATGTAATGGAGAATGTATCCAAATGCTTAGAGTGCCAGTGATTCAAGGCTGGACATGCACATCCAGCAGGTCTATTTGTTGGTATGTGGCGACTGATCATGCTATACTATATAGCCCATGGTATACTGTACACCCCGGCATGTGTCATCATCAAAAAAGGGAAAAATCAATGGAAAAAGAAAAATTCGATTTTGTAGAACCCAAAATCTAGAAGCTTCTAAGCTTGATAAAAAGGAGTTCGGATGGGTGTTATAGGATAATGAAAAACGTGATTATTCGCAAGATTGTAATAGGTTTTTGCACTGGATAATAAAATCATTGGATGGTTGCGGTTTGGTGGATGTAGCCCGGATTGGGTGAACCACGTTAAATTCTCTGTGTTACAATTTATTCTGTGTGTTTTTAGTTTCTGTGTTTATTACTTAAATTTGCATTTAATTGTTAGATATTTTCCTTTCTAACCCTAACAAGTGGTATCAGAGCAGGTTGTGTTTCAATTATCATTTGTAGGAAGGTCTCATGGTTGAGTGGGAGTAATGGCAGATGAGGGTAAGAAGGTTGAGAAGTTTAATGGGAAAAACTATCAGTTATGGAAGATGCAGATGGAGGACTACCTCTATCAGAAAGATTTATGGCGGCCATTGGAAGGGAAAACCAAAAAACCCCAAGCAATGTCTGATGAGGGCTGGGAGATTTTGGATAGAAAGGCTCTTGGCAATATTCGTTTATGCCTGGCACAATCAATGGCGTTCAATATTATAAAAGCAAAGACAACTCAAGAGTTGATGGAAACCTTGGAGAAGTTATATGAAAAGCCTTCCGCTTTGAATAAGGTATTTCTTATGAAGTGTTTATTTAATATGAAAGTGGTAGAAGGTGGGTCAGTTACTGATCATTTAAATGAGTTTAATACGGTCACCAGTCAATTAACTTTTGTAAAAGTAAAATTTGATGAAGTTAGGGCTCTTTTGCTTATGTGTTCTTTTCCTGAAAGCTGGAATAGCTTGGTAATGGCTGTTAGCAATTCTGTTTCTGGTTCAAATACATTGAAATTTGATGATGTTGGTGTTATTTTGAGTGAGGAGATTCGTAGGAAAAGCTCAAGTGGAACATCCACATCAGGTAGTGTTTTGAATGCAGAAAGCAAGGGCAGAACAAAGGAGAGAGGAAACAATTTCAGAAATCATGGGAAGTCATGAGGAAAATCAAAGGATAGAAGGTCCCAATCTAGAGACAAGAAGGATTGTTGGTACTGTGGTAAGCTGGGTCATTTAAAGAAAGATTGTTGGTCTCAAAAAATTAAAGGAGACAAAAAGAATGAAGTAAAGAGGCAAATGTGGTAAGTAATAAATCTGATGAGGATGCTTTGATTCTTTCCCTTGATAATGCTGATGATTCTTGGGTGTTAGATTCAGGGGCTTCATTTCATGCTACCCCCCAATAGAAGTTATTTTCTTGATTATGTCCAAGGGGATTTTGGGCTGGTTTATTTAGGAGATAACGAACCCTGTCAGATTGTTGGAAAGGGAAGAATCAAGATTAAGTTATAGAATGGGAATCATTGGCTACTACATGATGTAAGGCATGTTCCAAAGTTAAGCAAAAATTTAATTTCAGCAGGGCAACTAGATGATGAAGGTTGTGTTGTTACATTTAGTGATAAAAATTGGAAGGTCACAAAGGGTGCCTTAGTGGTAGCAAAAGGTGTGAAAGTAGGCACCTTATATCTTTGTACAGGTCATACTGTTCCTTCTACTTTAATTGTTACGGAAAAAGGTCAATGTTTAGGAACAGTTGCTGCAGTTCAAAGGTAGAAGATCATGTTGTGGACTCTAATCAAGCACTGTAGCATAATAGACTTGGGCATATGAGTGCAAAAGGTATGAAAGTACTTCATTCAAATAATGTTTTACTAGGTCTAAAATGTGTTAATATGGATTGTGAAAGCTATGTGTATGGAAAACAAAGAGATTAAGTTCTTCTCCAAGGATGGGAAGCAAAAAAGATGAGAAATTGAGCTTATGCATACGGATGTATGGGGACCAACTCAGGTATCTTCTCTCGGTGGCTCTCTGTATAGTACATTCATTGATGATGCTAGGAAGGTATGGATTTATTTCCTTAGGCAAAAATCTGATATATTTAAAACTTTTAAAAAATGGAGAAGCTTGGTTGAGAATGAGACGGGTAAAAAGCTAAAATGTCTCAGATTTGATAATGGTGGTGAGTATTGCAGCAAAGAGTTTGAAGATTATTGCTCCTCTAATGGTATTCGTAGGTAGAAAATAGTTCCAAGGACTCCACAGGAAAATGGAGTGGCTAAGCGCATGAATAGAACAATAATGGAGTGTGCATGAACTATGAGATTGCATGTTGGACTGCCTTTAAAAATGTGGGAAGAGACTATAAACACTGTTGTTTATTTAATTAATAGAGGTCCTCTAATCCATTTGGGTTGTGGTATTCCAGAGGAAGCATGGAAAGGTAAGAAGGTGAGTTATTCTTTTCTCAAAACCTTCAGTTGTGAAGCATTGCACATGAGATTTTGAAAATAGAACCAAGCTTGATGCAAAATCAAAAGAAATGTATATTTTTTGGATATGGCATTGATGAATTTGGTTATAGGCTTTTGGATTTGAAAAATCAAAATTGAGAAGTAGGGATGTCATATTCAATGAGAAAGTTTGGTACAAAGATCTATTGTAGTAGTATGAGAAGAAAGAAAATGATTATGTAGTGTTGGATGATATTCCAAACAATGATGTTTCATGGTTCCTCGTTGGGCAACAACAACAACAAAAAAAAAATACAAAACTCCTGTTAGACAATCTTCAAGGATAAGTAGACCTTCGAAAGATTCTCTCCCTCTTTATATACTATTTTGTTAACTAATGTTGAACCAAAATATTATGATGAAGCTATGCAGGTGGATACTAAGGTTCAGTGGGAGCATGAATGGAAGAAGAAATGGACTCCTTGCCGAAAAATCAAACTTGGGAATTATGCAAGTTGCCTCACAGGTAAAAAGGATTTACCAAACAAATGGGTTTATAGGCTAAAAGAGGAGGATGGAGGTAAGAAAGATTTAAAGCCAGATTAGTTGTAAAGGGATTTGCACAGAAACAGGGTATTGATTTTGTGAAATTTTTTCTCCAGTTGTTAAAATGACTTCTATTCGTATTGTTTTAATTATTGTAGTGTTGAAGATTTGCATCTAGAACAATTTGATGTTAAAACAACCTTTCTCCATGGTGATTTGGAAGAGGAAATATATATGGAACAACCACAAGGATTTGAGGTCAAAGGTAAGGAGAAACTAGTGTGTAGATTGAATAAAAGTTTATATGGCTTAAAGCAAGCACCTCGCAATGGTACTTGAAATTTGATAGTTTTATGGTTGAGCAAGGCTACAACAGGTGTAATTCTGACCATTGTGTTTATTTTAAGAGGTTGGATAATACACTACATTATTTTGTGTTTATATGTTGATGACATGCTTGTAGCACGGTCTAACATGGATCACATAAGTGAGCTAAAACAAATTAGCAAAATATTTTGCTATGAAGGATTTGGGGGAAACAAAACAAATCCTTGGTATGAAAATTTGTAGAGATACAAAAAATAGAAAATTGTTTTTATCTCAGGCTAATTATGTTGAAAAGGTGTTGCAGAGATTTCATATGGAGAATGCAAAAGTTGTCAGCACACCTTTACCTAGTCATGTTAAATTGACTACGGATATGTGTCCAAAGACACAAGAGGAGGAAGAAAAAATGTCCAAGGTACCATATGCTTCAGCTGTAGGAAGTTTAATGTACACCATGGTATACACAAGACCGAATATTGTACATGTCATAGGAGTTGTTAACAGGTATTTGAGTCATCCTGGAGTTGAGCATTAGAATACGATAAAATGGATTCTCAGGTACTTGAGAGGTACATCCAATAAATGTTTATGTTTTGGGGGCTCTAACACTGATTTAAAAGGCTATGTTGACTTAGATTTGGCAGGGGATATAGATACCAGGCGGAGTGCCATAGGTTATGTATTTATAGTTGGTGGGCAACAGTGAGTTGGATTTCTCGATTGCAAAAGGTGGTTGCTTTATCCACCATAGAGGCAGAGTATGTTGCTGCAACAGATGTGGAAAAGGAGATGATATGGCTGCAACTTTTCATGGATGAGTTGGGAAAACAACAGGCTTGAAATTACTTGTTTACAGACAGCCAAAGTGTTATACATCTTGCAAAGAATTATGCCTTGCATTCTAAAACAAAACACATACAATTGAGATATCATTTCATTCAGTCGGTGTTGGAGGATGGACAGGTCAAGCTAGACAAGATACATACAGATGTCAATCCAACGGATATGTTTATGAAGGCGGTGACAAGGGAGAAGCTAAGCTCCTCTTTAGCTTCAATTGGCCTTCAAGGTTGAATTCAAGTATAACAAAGCAGCAGAGTCCAAGGTACTTATTTCCAGTAGGAGCTGTAATTGCAGCAGTGTCATCCAGGATCAGTCTCCAAGTGGGAGATTGTTGGTATGTGGCGACTAATCATGCTATACTATATATCCCATGGTATACTGTAGAACCCAAAATTTGGAAGCTTCTAAGCTTGATAAAAAGGGGTTCAAATGTGTGTTACAAGATAATGAAAAATGCGATTATTCTCAAGATTGTAATAGGTTTTTGCACTGGATAATAAAATCATTGGATGGCTACGATTTGGTGGATGTAGCCCGGATTGGGTGAACCACGTTAAATTCTCTGTGTTACAATTTATTTTGTGTGTTTTTAGTTTCTCTGTTTATTACTTAAATTTGCATTTAATTGTTAGATATCTGCCTTTCTAACCCTAACACTATTGTATCCTCATGACATACCTGAGTATAAATGGCAGGTGATCATTATGGACTTTGTATAGGGGTAACCTTTGAGCAAGAATCGACATGATGTTATCTTGATTGTGATCGATAGGTTGACCGAGGTGGTGCACTTCATTCTAGGAAACCTAGAGGATGGATCGTTGAACCTGGCCAAGAAATTTGTCCAGGAGATCTTTTGCTTACATGGAGTGCCAAAGGCTATCATTTCTAATAGAGACACCAAGATGACCTCAAGATTTTGGATGACCTTGAATGTTGCATTGGGAACTAAGTGGAATTTCAGCTCAACTCATCATCCTCAGATTGATTGGTAGACAAAGAGGGTGAATCGGGTAGTCAAAGATGTCCTCCGAATGTACAACATAGACCAACAATATAAGTGGGAAGAATACCTATTGTTGGTAGAGTTTGCTTATAATAACTCTTATCACACATCTCTAGGTATGACACCATTTGAAGCTCTTTATAGGAGGAAGTATTGAACACCCATCAGTTAGGATAAATTGGAAGACATTGTCATAGTAGGACCTAAAATGCTTAAGGAGATGGAAGAATAAATGAGAGTTATTAAGAGTAGACTAAAGGAGGTAATAGACCAACATAAGAGTTATATAGACAAGAAAAGAACTCTTAGACAGTTTGTGGCAGGGGATAAAGTTTTCTTCAAATTCAGGCCACATAAAATTTCCATTGTATTTGTAAAGTCTTCCAAGTTAGCCTTGAGATATGTGGGTCCATTTGAAGTCTTGGAAGTGATCAACCCAGTTGCTTATAGACTTTCTCTACCACTTGCTCTGGCTCAACTTCATAATGTGTTTCATGTTTCTTTGCTTAAGCCATATTATCCCGACATAGCTCATGTGCTTGATTGGAAATCCTTGCAGGTATAGGACCTAGGAGTGGTGATAGTATTCAAAAGACAGTGCTACTTGGGAGGATGTGGAAGAAATAGAACGCTCCTTCCCACATTTGCTTTCTTAGAAAGAGACTTGATAGTTTTGTTTGAAAATTTTGGATTGAATATTATAATTTTTTGGCTTGGGAACAATATGATATGATGTTGTAATAGACCTATATGCTAAATTTTTGATTAAACAGACATCGAGATGATGTCTCTTCCAAGAGGGGAAGGATGTCATAACCCAATTTTTATTTCATTTAAATTATTGAGGAAATTCAATATGTTGAATGAAAATTTTGATATTTTTGAAATGTTTGAAAAAGGCTCCCTCATTACAGAAAACTGCCAGAGCACATCTTTAGGCTTGTTGTTTGTGTACTTTCTCACTCTTTGATAGAGGGACTTGTAATTAGGTTGGATAGAATTTCTCCCCTATTTGTGTAATCGTGTATTTTTGTAAACTTTGACAAACTGAAGGTATCGATCTTTTTTATGGATTGAATATATCCTTCCATGTACAATGAACTTTGCTTTAGATGTCATGGTTGAGGGGTATTTCTTATATGAAACTAGCTTTGTAGAATTGTACAGTTTTTTTATTTACTTTCTTCCTTCTAATGTATCAGGAAAAGAATCATGATGAGGTTTGTTTTCTTGTTGAGACATTTCTTTGTGTACTTGCATATTTGTAAGCATATGCATCACAAATATATTCTTGATTAGGCTCACCTCTTGTTTACAATTCTTTGTGCACTCTCATGTATAATAAGCATGTACTACAAACATGTATTACAAAAGGGCTAGTAATTAGGTTTTGTTGTTCTATGTAATTATTTGCATAATCTTTAACTTTTTAAATGTATATGACAAAAAGTATTATACACATGCTTGTTAATGTCTTGTGGGTCTTGTATTGAAGGAAATTCTAGAGACAAAATGACATCACCAAATTTTAAGAAATAAAAGATGTGAACTTGTTGGAGGTCTTTGATGAAACTTGAGGATCTATATGAATTAAATACCTCTATTTCTCCCAAGAAAAAACATTCAAAGATAATTATGATAAAATATTATGGACTTGTTGGATGTTTACGATTTTAGGTACAAGCTAGAGTTTAGATTCTTCAAGGGTTTGGACATGGAGAGTCTTTTATGCCAACCATAATTTGGATTTGGAGACAGTTTATCATGAGTAATCTCATAAGGATCATTCATTTTGAACTAGATTGAGATGGTTTTTAAATTAACATATATGTCATTAGCAATGCAATATGGTTTCCTATTGAAGGTGTTTCAACCCTCCCATACTAGTTGAAGACTTTGCACTTGGATTTTAGTTGGTTATTATACTAATACACTTGTCCTACAAAATAAGATATCTTATCTTATCATTCAATCAATTGCTATTGCAAAAGGATTTTTAGAAGGGAAGAAATACAATATAAATCACATAATAATATCTTAGGTAATAACAAAAGTGGGTATTACATCTGTTAGAACCTCTAGGTTTAAATAGGTTTGATATGTGTTATTTGTATAAAAGACACCCTAGATATTGAATTGATATTGGAGACGTTAAATTCATACCCCACACACTTAAGTTAGACACACTCTTTATTTGTCTAAAGTTGTCTATGATGGGGCGAGGTTGAACTCTTAGGTCTCAATAAGATACACAAAATCTATTAGTCTTAGAAGGTTTGGTCTTGATTCATTTGTATAAAAGCATGCTATCTCAAATATAGCCTTGAACATTAAATAAAAAGAAACACAATAAAAAGGAGTTTGTGAAAAATTATAGGGAAATGAAAGGGTTAAAATAACTTACCTCTATTTTGTTGATTTAAGGTAGCAAATGAAGGATGATCAACTATAAAATGCAATTGACAATTAGAATATGACATTTGTTATTGAATCAACATTGTCTTGATAGGCATTTAATAGTAATTTCTTGAGATATTGTTTCCACTTTTCTTTTATTTTGGTAAATTTCTTTTTTTTTAAGCCAAGGGACATCCATTCCAAATTCATTTAGGATTTATACTTCACTTTGTGAGTACAGTTATGCCACATCTATAAATGGGTCCTTAACCAATCTTGTAAGGAACTTCACTCAACAAAGGGGACAAAAAGGGTCCTAAACACTTTTAAAAAGGACACAAATTCCTTTTTAAATTACAAGACTAAAATTTAGACAAGACACAAACAAAATATAAAACCAACATGAAATCCTTCTAACTTAACATCAAGACTTATGGACCAAGAACTAGGACAAACATAATATAAACAAAACAAAAGGTGGGTAAGTGGAACCCCTATATCCATCGATATTAAAACTCCTGAACACTCCACAAAGTGTGTCAATAGAAAAGGAATATGTATATACATGTACATAAAAAAAAATGCATTACATAATATTGACATGATCAAATAACCTACATAAAACATCATATATATCCCATCATGGTAAAGTGCATTAGTCAAAAATCACATCCAACTTATCATAATGAACTAAAACATGACATTCATTAGCATCACATCTAAAATATAATAGATCATCATCATCATCATCATCATTAATAGCATGAATATCAAGAATATATCAAAATGAAATGTGCTAGGTAAATCATCCAAAACAAGAAGGCACAAATAGGGGTCTCACACTAGCTCAAGCCCTCACTCAACTTAAGCTGGAGAGGGGAAAGAAGATTGAGGATTCAAAGCAAGCTCCTAAGATTAAGAAGCTTATGTAATCAAAGATTGGCCCCTAGGGTGTGGACCAAACACACCCTTATTAACTAAAGAGGAAAAGGAGAGCCTATGTGCTCATCCCTCCTTTGAGAAAATTGATGTAAATTCTAACGAGGACCCCGAGGAGTGTCCTCTCTCTAAGAATGAGAAAAATGACTAATGTAATAATAAGATTTTGTAAATAAGGGTTTATTGACCCACACTTAATATAATATAAAGCAAGATGTTATTTTTGGTGTGTTCAAGTGAGGAACTCCAAAACATGCTTTATAGTGAACAAATTTGTATGTCTTTAATGAGTAAGTGATATATGCATGTGTATGTAATGTTATGTGAATATGAACGTTTACTCATAGAATCCAGTGTTAAGTTATGATAGATATGAAATGTGATGCAGGTCAGGTGTGATTCAATATGGTGACCACTAGATAAGAGACAAGTGATAGTAGGTTTGACAATGGACCAAACAAGAGGTTGGAATAGATTCTAGAGCTTTTGAACACACAAGAGGCTCGTATGGATCATATAGAATATGAGGTCCAAGTGGCACATGAGGACCGGGTTCACAGGAATGTGGAAGTTCTTTGGATGTTGTGGTTGTGTTGTTGATATGTGGTTGTCATTGATGTCAACACTATTAGCATAAATGCATTTGAAGTTGTATATGTCAAGGATATTGAGAAAATTGTAAAGAAATAAGTTGCAGGTTATTAACGGTAAAGTGAAGTTCAGTTTGTTGGTATGTTTTGTACATTGATGATCATAGGTTGTGGACTAAATGGTTTGTTGCTAAGTGTATCTAGTTTATCCACGTCAATTTTTAGAGATCTGCATGAAGATTTGATCAAGTTATGAAGATTTCCATTCAGACAATTTTTTTGTTTCTTCAGTCAGTGTTCCTGATTGAGGATGATACTATTTCAGTTAGTTTAGTTGTTGCGGATGCTTCTCTGGTGATTCATGTTTCTTGTGGATTTTCTAGATTGTTCTCTATCTTTGTTGCACGTCCACACTGATTGTTGTGATCATGGTTGGCAATTTTCTCTTGTGTGTTCATGTTTTTCTTGTCCTTGGCCAACATGGTGTTGAAGCATGTTGTGGATCTTCGAGGAGTAATTAATTGAAGTGTTTTTGTGTTGGAGATATTATTTTGGGTCCTCACTAATTTGTGGATGACTTTGGTTGATTCACATTGATAATATTTAATGATTTGGGCCAACAATTTATATTCATTTCATTATTTCTTTGTGGATGACTTGTAGCAATGAAATTTCATGTTGTAGATATATAAGAGCGATTGTTTATTTGAATTGAAGTGCATGAATGTGTGCCAGTGGATTCTAAGTGTGTGTGTATGTGAAAATATCATTCGAAGGCATAGCAGAGTGTGAAGAAGAGTGAAGAAGTGTTCATGTGCTTAATTGGAACTATAATTAGGCATTAGAAAATGCTATTTTCTCAGTTCAAAATCCAGATGGTTTTAATATGAATCTCTTTGTAAGACAGTGTGTCTTCCTTTGTAATTGAGCAGTGAGCTTTAGGAAGTGTGCCTAAATGCATGTGCATTCCCCATATTTCATTTTCATTATACTTTTAATAGCGTATAATCTTGTGGACTGACCTCCACCGTGGTTTTTCCCCTAACAGGGTTTCCACATAAAAAATATTGGTGTTATGTGTGTTTTTTATGTGTTGTTGATTCATGATTTCATGGTTAATCATCAGATCTGAGAATAAGGTTAATAAGTTGAATAATTTTTGAATTTCTAAGACAATTGATTCACCCCCCCTCTCAGTTGTCTGCTCTTGTTTTTCTAACAATTGGTATCAAAGTAGGTTCCTTGGAAGAGGTTTAATAGCTTAAGGTGATCCAGGATGGCAAGTTACAAGAAGGATAGTTTGAGATTTGATGGAACAAATTATTCTTTGTGGAAGACTTGAATGGAGTGCCATCTGATATGCATTAGTGAACCCTACTGGAGCATTACAAGTAATATGTACATTATTCCACATAATGGTCCTACTACTTCTACTAAGATCAAAGATGTTGAGTATAATATCTGGGCTAAGGAAGCTTTGTTGAGTGCTTTGACTAATTCTGAGATGACAAATGTTATGGATCTGAAGACTGCTTATGAGATCTGGAAAAAGTTGGAAACCTTGTATGAAGTTGATGCTAATGTGAAGATTGCTAAGTTATAGAGTTTGAAAGGGAAATATGAAAGGTTGAGAATGGGTGATGATGAGACATTAACACCTTCATGCAAAGAGTGAATGAACTTGTGTATGGTATTAGATGTGTTGGTGGAAAGATAGATGAATTTGAGATTATCGCTAAAGTGCTTAGATCCCTGCCTGATTCTTACAAAGTCAAAGCTAGTGTTATTGAAGAGCTCCAGACTGTAACAAACATAACCAAAGATACATTGGTTGGTAAGCTGACTGCTTTTGAGTTCAGTGAATTTGGTGATTCCCTTCCTAAGGTTGAATTTGCATTCAAGGATACTACTTCCAGGAGAGATAGATAGAGATATGATCTAGGTGAGAGTTCATCTAGAAAGACATTCAAGTATGAGGATGAAATCAAACAGATTGAAGAAGAAGAAAGAGAGCTAGAAGAGTTGGAAGCACTTATTGTCAAAAGGGTACCAAGAGGAAAAGGTAAGTATGAAGGAAAATTGCCTCTAAAATGCTTTTCTTGCAATAAGATAGGTCATTTTACATCAAGGTGTTTGGAAAGAGTTTATAAACCAACAGATAACAAGCCTAGATTTAAGAAGAAGTGTTACTATGTTGCTAATGAAGGTGTGATAGATGATGAATTTGATAAAGGAAATAGAAGTGATGATGAATGGGTATTTATTGCTATCAAGGAAAATAGTCTTGTATCTACTAAATCTGTTGGTTGTAGTAATGTGGAAAAAACTCTAGTTGCTCGAGTTGAAGAAAAAGATGAATGGGTGATTGAAAGTGGATGTTCACATCATATGATAGGAGACAAAAGTAAGTTTGTAAGCTTGGAAAATTATGATGGTGGCATTGTGAGATTTGGTTATAATATAGCTGGTGTGATTTGTGGAAGAGGTTGCATTTCTCTTGGTCGTAAGCATAATACTGATGATGTTTTGTATGTAGAAGGCTCGAAGCATAATATTTTGAGTGTTGGTCAAATGGTTGATCAGGGATACAATCTTTAGTTCAAGGATGAAAAGTGTAGAATATTGAGTTTCAGAAATGAAATTGCATTAGGCACAAAGACAAAAGGTAATATATTTCACTTGAGTGTTGCTAGTAAAAGTTGTTTGATTGCTCAAGTTGATGAAAGTTGGTTATGGCATATGAGGTTGTGTCATGTTAACTTTGATAATATTGTCAAGATAAGTTTCACTGAGGCTGTGAGAGATCCACCTAAGTTGGTGAAACTTACTAATGTAATATGCAAGGAATGTCAATTGGGAAAGCAAATCAAAATTTCATTTTGGAGTAAAAAGCATTGTTTAAATGAATTGTTAGAGCTTGTGCATATTGATCTGTGTGGTCCCTCTAAGGTCAAAATTTTACAAGGTTACAGGTATTTCATGTTACTCATTGATGATTATTCTAGAATGGTATGGGTTACTTTCTTAAGGAAGAATTATGAAGCACTGGAAAAGTTCAAGATCTTTAAAGCTATGGTTGAGACAAAGACAGGTTAGAAGATTAAATGTCTGAGATTAGATAGAGGTGGTGAACTCACTTTCGGTGAATTTAATTCTTTTTGTGAAAGCATGGAATAAAGAGACAATTATTTGCACCGTGAACCCCTCAACAAAATGGAGTTGTGGAAAGGAAGAACAAAACAATTGAAGATGCAACTAGAACTATGATTATGGAAGGAAATGTTCCTCACATCTATTGGAGAGAAGTTGTGAGTATTGTTGTGTACACACTTAACCAGGTACAAATCAAAGGTGATACTGGTAAGACCCCTTTTGAGCTATGGACTAGTCAAAAACCTATTGTTAAATACTTCAAGATATTTGGAAGCAGATGTCATATTAAGAGAGATGAAGACATAGAAAAATTTGATACTAGGAGTGATGAAGGTATCTTTCTGGGTTATTCTACTAAAAGCGAGGCCTACTGGTGCTACAATAAAATATTAAAGAAAATGGTTGAAAGTGAAAATGTTAAGATTGATGAAGACTTAGGTGCACCATCCAGAACCTTTGGATATGACTCTAATGATCAAGATGATAGTACAAACCAAGGAAAGCAAGTTTAGACTACAAATCAAGTGCAAATAAATCTGGTAAATCAGGAGAATGAAGAAGAAGGAGAAATTGGTGAAAGAGTAGATGAGAGATTAGAAGAGCCTGAGGTTGAATAAAATCCTAAGAAGACTCTAAGGTATGTAAGGTTGAATCATTCAGAAGATCAGATTATTGGTGATAAGAATAAAGGTGTCTAGACTAGGAGAAATATTGTAGAAGAATATTGCTTGATTTCAAAAGCTGAGCCTACTAGTTTGAATGAAGCATGTAAAGATGAGCATTGGATTGAAGCAATGAAAGAAGAGTTAAAATAGATTGAAAAGAATGATACACTGATTCATGTTCCTAGACCTAAGGATAAGAATGTAATTGGAACTAAATGGATCTTTAGAAACAAACTGAATGAGCAAGGTGTAGTGGTTAGAAACAAAGAAAGATTGGTATGTAAAGGATATTCACAAATTGAAGGAATTGATTTTGAAGAGACCTTTGCCCCTGTTGCTAGAATTGAAGCTGTAAGATTATTTCTTGTCTATGTTGCTCACAAGAACTACAAAGTTTATCAAATGGATGTCAAATCAACTTTTCTAAATGGTGAATTGGAAGAAGAAGTGTATGTTGAGCAACTTGATGGATTCCAGATTACTGATAAAGAAGATAAAGTGTGTCGGTTGAAGAAAGCATTGTATGGAATCAAGCAAGCCCCTAGAGCATGGTATGCAAGATTGGACAAGTATTTTCTGAAGCTTGGATTTAACAAAGGTACTGCTGATAGTAATATATATTTCAAGATTGACCATGATAAAGATTTGATTGTTGAAGTCTTTGTTGATCATGATATTATTTTGGAGGAGATAATGCTTTGTGCGTGAAGTTTGCTAATGAGATGTAGAATGAATTTGAGATGTCTATGATTGGTGAGATGAAATTGTTTTTGGGATTGAAAATTACTCAGTTAGATAAAGGGATTTTTATATCTCGGTCCAAGTATGTGAAGGAATTGTTGAAGAAGTTTGGTATGGAAGATTCAAAGCTAGTTGGTACACCCATGGTGATCGGATGCAAGTTGAAAACAAAAGATGATTCTCCAAAAGAAAATCAGACAAGATACAGATCAATGATTGGTGGATTGTTGTATTTAACTCAAATTAGGCCTGATATCATGAATGTTGTATGTATTGTTGCAAGATTTCAAGCTAATATAAAAGAATCTCATGTGACTGTTGTGAAGATAATTTTTAGATACTTGAAGGGAATTGTTGATCTTGGCCTATGGTATCCTAAAAATGATGATCTTAGTTTGAATTCCTTTACTAATGTTGACTATGTAGGAGATGTGAATGACATAAAAAATACTAGTGGTGGAGCATTTTTCTTGGGTAAGAAGCTAATTTCATAGTTAAGCAAGAAATGCCATTTCTTTTTCTACTGCAGAGGTCAAATACATTGTTGCTAATAATAATTGTACTCAAGTCCTATGGATGAAGCAGATGTTGAAGGATATTAGAGTTGTATATGATGAGCCTATTGCTATATTCTGTGATAATTCAAGTGTTATTAACATTTTGAAGAATCCAATGTTGCATTCAAAAGAAAAACATATATCTATCAAGTTTCACTTTTTGAGGGAGAAGGTAAGTGAAAAGGAAGTTAGATTGGAGTATGTGCCTACTAAGGAGTAGATTGCAAACATCTTTACCAAGTCGTTGCCTAAGGATACTTTTGAATATCTCAGAGGGAAATTAGGGGTGATTACCCCTCCTAATCAGAACTAGGATGTAATGCAATGTGTGCATCATTCCGTACATTTCATAGTCATATCTTGTTTCGGATTGATGTTGTGGTGGCTGCTACTTAGGGGGAGTAGTTAGGTGTTCAGAAATTCAAATATGTGGTTCAGAGCTTAGAGATCATTATCATTGATGTCAAAGGGGGAGAAGAGTCATGTGAAAAATTGGTGATTACCTGAGGAGAAGAGAATTATGGGTAGAAAGATAATGTGAAAGTGTTGAGGAGAAGATGAGTCAAAACCTAAGCAAGAGTTAGTTGATGAGTCAAAACCTAAGCAAGAGTTAGTTGCGTGGATGGTGTTTTTCACATCATATGTTGCCATCAATGCCAAAAGGGGAGATTGTTGGATGTTCTAGTTGTGTTGTTGATATGTGGTTGTCATTGATGTCAACACTATTAGCATAAATGTATTTGAAGTTGTGTATGTTGAGGATATTGAGAAAATTGTAAAGAAATAAGTTACAGGTTGTCAGTGGTAAAGTGAAGTTTAGTTTGTCGGTATGTTTTGTAAATTGATGATCAGAGGTTGTGGACTAAAGGATTTTTTGCTGAGTGTATCTTGTTTATCCATGTCAATTTTCAGAGATCTGCATGAAGATTTGATCGAGTTATGAAGATTTCCATTCAAACAGTTTTTTTGTTTCTTCAGTTAGTGTTCTTGATTGAGGATGATAATATTTTAGTTAGTTCATTAGTTACAGATGCTTCTCTGGTGATTCATGTTGCTTGTGGATGTTTCTAGATCATGCTCTATCTTTGTTGCACATCTGCATTGATAGTTGTGATTGTGGTTGGCTATTTTCTCTTGTGTGTTCATGTTTTTCTTGTCCTTGGCCGACATGGTGTTGAAGCGTATTGTGGATATTTGAGGAGTAATTAATTGAAGGTTTTTCATGTTGGAGATATTTTTTTGGGTCCTCACTAAGTTGTGGCCAACTTTGGTTGATTTGCATTGATAATCTTTAATGATTTGGGCCGATAATTTATATTCATTTCGTTATTTCTTTGTGGCTGACTTGTAGCAATGAAATTTCATGTTGCGAATATATAAGAGAAATTGTTTATTCAAATTGAAGTGTGTGAATGTGTGCCAGTGGATGTCGAGTGTGTGTGTATGTGTGAATATCATTTGAAGGCAAAGCAAAGTGTTAAGAATTGTGAAGAAGTGTGAAGAAGAGTGAAGAAGTGTTCATGTGCTTAATTGGAACTGTAATCAGGCATTAGCAGATGCTATTTTCTCAGTTCAAAATCTAGATGGATTTAATCCCAATCTCTTTGTAAGATAGTGTGTCTTCCTTTGTAATTGAGCAGTGAGCTCTAGGAAGTGTGCCTGAATGCATGTGCATTCCCCATATTTCATTTTAATTATACTTTTAACATGGTATAATATTATGGACTAACCTCCACCATGGTTTTACCCCTAACAGGGTTTCCACGTAAAAAATCTTGGTGTTATGTGTGTTTCTAATGTGTTGTTGATTCATGCTTTCATGGTTAATTATCAAATCTAAGAATAAGGTTAATCAGTTGAATAAGTTTTGAATTTTTGAGACAACCAATTCACCCCCCTCTCAGTTGTTTTCCCTTGTTTTGCCAACAAATTTAACCAAGAAGAATGCCATCAAGGTCAAATTGAGGAATAACTCAGAAAGGATCTCAAAAGAGTAGCACTGCCTATGTTTGATGGTAAATCCATCAAAGCAAGATCCGAGGCATGGATCATTGAGATGGAAAAATACTTTGGACTCTGTAACCTATCTGATCAGACTAAAGCAACATGGCTATGTATTAGCTTTCAAGAGAAGTAGCTACTTGGTGGGATAATGAAAATACCAAAAGGAACCTTCAGCTTGTTGAGATTACTTCAGAAATATTCCTCCAACATTTTAGGAAGAGATGGTTATCATAGCTCTTTTTTGACAAGAAGGTGACATAATTCCAAAACCTCACTCAGGGGAGAATGACTGTGACCCAATATTGGGAAAAGTTCACCAATATATTGAAGTATGTGCCCCAGTATCAAGGAGATGAACATTTCCATATTTGGAAGTTCGTATTGGGACTTAGATCCCACATTGGAGCAGAAGTGGACATGCATGATCCTCTCACCATGAATGAATTATTCCTATAGGCCACCAAATAGGAGTAGAAATTGCAGCAGTTATCCAATTACTACAATAATGCAAATCCTAAGTCACAATTTAGGAACAAGAAGTTTCATAAAGGAGACAAGAACCATCAAATTTGTAATTTCAAGAGGGGAAGTGAGTTGTAGGAGAAAGGTGAAGATGGTAATGGTGGAAAGAGCAAGAAGGAAAATAACAACAAAGGAAAAGATGACCAAAAGTTGAAGGGCTTCAAAGAGGACAAACTAGGAGGTCACAAAGGGCCTCATGACAGGAGTTCTACTTGTGGAGGCGATCATTATGCCTCAAGTTGTCCACAGTGGTCAAGTCTCGAAGGGAAGGAAATTATCAACAGTCTCAACATCACCAAATCCACACTGCAGTGGATAACAAGTAGGTAGAGTACCAGGCTTCACCAACACAGTTGATGGGTGAGCTCTATGGCTGAAATATCTCCATTTTAATTGATATCAGAGCTACTAGAAGTTTCATAGATCCTAGAGTAATATCCAGGATACCTATTAGACCTGGATACATGACAAACTCATGGACAATCTAGTATAGAAACCTAGCAAAGTGGAGAGTAGACACCTATCTCTTTTGCAGCGAGTTAGAGCTTCCAACCTTCCAAATCTAGGTCAACCTATATGTGGCACCCTTAGGATCATATGATGTAATTTTTGGAATAAATTGGCTAAGTGAGCATAAGTTTGTAGTGAAATGCAAGGATAAGGTAGTTAGTTATTTGGAAGATTATGGGAACCCAGTTGAGATTTTTGGGATACAAAGACCCTTAGAGCTTAGAAAGATCTCTGCTATGCAACTCAAAAAGGCTTGTCGAAAGAGATGTGATATTTATGTTGTGCATATCAATAACCTTGACATCAAGGAACTATATCTAGATGACTACCCTATTCTCAAGGAGCTGCACGATGTATTTCCTAACGAATTCACAGAGTTGCCTTTGAAATGATAATTTGACTTCTCTATTGACCTAGTACCATGGAGCTAAGCTTCAATCCAAAGCACCGTATCTGATGACCACCACTAAACTCTATGAGTTGAAGGCCCAGTTAATGGAATTGTTGAGCAAAGGGTTCATAAGACCCAGTGTGTCTCCTTCGGGAGCACTAGTTATCTTTGTGAAAAAGGGAAAAAACCTCGGTGTATAGACTATCAGATGTTGAACAAGGTGGTCATCAAGAATTGATACCCACTCCCAAGGATCGATGAATGTTTGACCAAATGAAGGGACCAATAGTGTTCTCCAAGATCAATCTCAATTCGGGATACCATCGGTTAAGAATAAAGGAAGAAGATATTCTGAAGACTACTTTTCAAACTCGGTATGGACATTATGAGTTAATTGTGGTACCTTTTGGTTTGACCAATGCACTTGTAGTTTTCATGAACCTTATGAATAGTTTATTCAAAGACTGTTTGGATGATTTTGTTTTAATTTTCATTGATGACATCTTAGTTTACTCGAAGTTTGTTGAAGAGCATGATAGGAACTTGAGGATGGTTTTACAATGACTGAGAGAGAAGAAACTCTTTGGGAAGCTATCTAAATGCTCGTTTTATCAAGACAAGGTGCACTATCTAGGCCATTTTATTTTAGCCAAGGGAGTCTTTGTAGACCCTAAGAATATCAAGGCAATCATGGAATGGCTAGTGCCTCAGAATGTGTCAAAAGTATGAAGCTTCATGGGCCTTACAGGATATTATAGAAAGATTGTGCAAGGGTTCTCCCAAATTGCATCTCCAATCACATCACTCAAAAGAAAGCGAACATAGTTTGAATGGATCAAGATGTGTGAAAAAATATTTAAACTCCTAAAGGAGAGGCTTCAACTGCACTAGTATAGACCATCCTTGATCCTAATGGAAGATTCACTATAATCATAGATACTTCATGAGAGAGATTAGGAGTAGTACTAATGCAAGATGGACAAGTGGTAGCATATGAATCAAGAAAGCTTAAACAACATAAGGTGAATTATGCACTGCATGATTTAAAGTTGGTCACAATAGTTCATGCCTTGCAAATGTGGAGGAATTATCTCTTGGGAAATCCATTTGAACTCAAGACAGACCATTTGGGATTGAGATACATTTTTACTCAGCCAAACCTTAATGCACGATAGAGAAGGTGGTTGGAATTCCTTAGTGAGTATGACTTTGGAATTGAGTATATAAAAGGAAAAGAGAATAGAGTGGTCGATGCTCTTAGTAGATGAAGAAATTTGGTAGCCATGATCTCGAGAAGGTTTAATTTGAGATAACAAGTGATAAAATATTTTCAAGGGGATGAGCACTACGAACAAGTGAAGAGTTCCCTAGTAGAGAATCCATCAGATCATCGGTTCAATGGGTATGAGATCGAACTTGATGGAATTTTGAGATATCAAAGAAGAATGTGCATACTAAACTATGGAAAAATGAGGAAGTTGGTTCTAGAAGAGATCCATAATGCACCTTATTCAGCACAACCTGAAGTATCCAAGATGGTCGCAGAATTGAAAACTTTGTACTTTTGGCCTAAACTCAAGAAGGATGTAGTGGATTATGTAGCCAGATGCTTAGAGTGCCAATGAGTCAAGGATAATCATGCACATCTAGCAAGGATATTATATCCTCACAACATACCTGAGTATAAATGGTAGGTGATTAGTATGGACTTTGTAAACAGGTTACCTTTGAGCAAGAGTTGACATGATGTTATCTTGGTTGTGATTGATAAGTTGACCATGGTGGCACAATTCATTATAGGAAACCTAAAGGATGGATTGTTGATCCTAGCCAAGAAATTTGTCTAGGAGATCTTTCGCTTAAATGGAGTGCCAGAGACTATCATTTCTAATAGAGACACTGAGATGATCTCAAGATTTTGGACGACCTTAAATGCTGCAATAGGAATTAAGTTGAATTTTAGGTTGACTTATCATCCTCAGATTGACAAGTAGACAAAGAGGGTGAATCAGGTAGTCGAAGACCTCCTCTGAATGTACTGCATAGACCAACAATATAAGTGGGAAGAATACTTACCGTTGGTAGAGTTTGATTACAATAACTCTTATCGCACATTTATAGGTATGGCACCATTTGAAGCTCTTTACAAGTAGAAGTGTCTAACACACATCAATTGGGATAAATTGGAAGACATGATCATAGTAGAACCTAAAATTCTCAAGGATATGGAAGAACAAATGAGAGTTATTAAGATTAGACTGAAGGAGGCAGCAAACTGATAGAAGAGTTATGCTGACAAGAATAGAACTCTTAGATAGTTTGCAATAGGGGATAAAGTATTCTTAAGATTCAAGCCACATAAAAGTTTGATTGCCTTTGTAAAGTATTCCAAGTTAGCCCTGAGATATGTGAGTCCATTTGAAGTCTTGGAAGTGATCAACCCAATTGCTTATAGACTTGCTCTACCACCTGCTCTGGCTTGACTTCATAATGTGTTTCATGTTTCTTTGCTTAAGCCATATCATCTTGCTATAGCTCATATGCTTGATTGGTAATCCTTGTAGGTACAAGACCTAGGAGTGGTGCTAGTATTCAGAAGACAGTGCTACTTGGGAGGATGTGGAAGAAATAGAATGCTCCTTCCCACATTTGCTTTCTTAGAAAGAGACTTGATAATTTTGTTTGAAAATTTTGGATTGAATATTATAATGTTTTGGCTTGGGAATAATATGATATGATGTTGAAATAGACCTATATGCTAAAATTTTGATTAAACAAACATTGAGACAATGTCTCTTCCAAGAGGGGAAGTCATAACCCAATTTTTATTGCATTTAATTTATTGTGGAAATTCAATATGTTGAATCAAAATTTTGATATTTTTGAAATGTTTGAAAAAGGTTCAACGTCTTTTGACCACATGATCATATGAACTATCTCATACTTTATCATGATTCAATGTTATTGATGAACTATGTAAGTGCAAATGTGTGCAAATGTAGGGAAATAGGTTGAAGGATGAGAACACAGTTGAAGTAGGATCATTTAGCCTGATTGAATAGTAAGCTTGATGGAATCTGGGTGCACACACCACAAACAACATGATGTTTGGATTTAAAATTTCATTATAGGACATTATACTAACTTGATTCGAAATAAATCAATGTTTGAAAAAAAAGCTTGTGGAATGTTATATATGTGACTTCTTATTCAAATTATTTATTTGAATCATATGCTTTCGAAATTTAAAAGAGAATGATAGCATGATTAAAAAATATTTGTATGTAATAAAAAATCATGCTTGAAGGATAAGAAAATTACTTCTTTTGAAAGCTATTATTCGAATAATAACAAAAGTAGTTTCTTTGCTTGAAAGTTATTCCACACTACACTGTTATAAACATAAAATAGTGATAAATAAATGAATATATATATATATATATAAACATAAGAAAACTCTTCAAAATTGAATATGATTTCAAATTCATCGAATAATGTTAAATTTTGATAATATATGAAAAGAGAATAAAATATATGATAGTATCATAGTGGTCTGCATTCAATTATGGTAAGATATTCAAGTTTGAATAATGGGGCGACCAAATTAATGTCAATTATGAATGAAATGACCCCATAATGTTGCAGAAAAGTAAGGCAAACATGCATTTTTCCATTTTAGAAACACAACAAATACTTGGGAGGATTCAACAGGGGTCTAGAAATGGCATCAAGAAATCAAGGAAAAGGCAAAACCAGTGCATTGACTCATTGGGAAAAAAGAAGGAAAGAGGCAAGAAAAACCACAAAAAGAGATAAATCATTGCTTTGATGTTGAATATGTATTATTTTCAATTCAAACCACTTGAAAACTTTCTTTTTCTTTCCATTATGTTGATTCCAATCAACCTTGTGTTCAAAACCTAAGATGCCCATTTATTGCAAGTTATTATTTGCTTAGAACTAGGGCTTTTGATTTTGAATCAAATATTTTCTTGATTTATATTGCAGAGGCCTCATCAGCCAACCTATGTATGTGCCATACCTTCGCATTTTCCTCTATTGGCATGATAGTTGAACCCAATTTTGTCTTGTATGATTTATTGTTATCACCTCAATCAATATGATATGCATGTAAGTTACTAACCATTTCATGGTTAATCGGATGATTCTAATATTTAGAATATTATTTTTTATTGAATTATTTTGAAATCATCATTGTTTCCCTTGAAGGGAAAATGATAGAATCTCTATTGTTATTTTTCTTTCATTATATGTGGTTCTTCCTATTGGCTAGGTTGAATAGATATGTCACCCAAAATGGGTTTGATGGCTGCTAACATCATTCACAGAATGATGAGCATATATTTAAATGTTGTTGTTAATTAAGTTTGTTGCCTCATTCTCCTCAAACGATGGAGGAACGAATACATCTTTCCATTCTATTATGTGGGCATAGATCCTTAAGATTGTTCACAATATACCATTTGTACATGAATTTTATCGTTCAATAGAATGATCCCAATTTTCCTTTCATATATGTGATGCTCACATATTTTGATTTCACCAGTCTGATTTCATGCACATATCATTCTTAGAATGATTACTATGAGAATGTTTCATCAACCGCCTATCAAACTTTGTAGCTGATAATTGACCTATCTTCAGGGTTCAACCAATGATAATATTGGTAATAAAATCAAATAGTCTCTTGACTGTTAGACATTCTTAGAATGATTGTAGCTTGAATTTAAATCCATAGCAATAACCCTTAAAAAAATTGGGTCTCTTCTAACCTAAAATAGTGATAGAACTGTTCCAATTTGTATGTGATTGGAAATGACAAGCATGTCGTTCGATTTTCTTGTTAGAAAAAAAAGGACACTAGTATTGTTTAATTAATTGCATATTCAAAATTATAGAAAAATGATTGTTCACATGGTAAACCAAATAACTTGAAACTATTAAAAGGAAATATTGACACAATATTTTATAAACTTTTGCAAACAACATTGTTTTGCTACAAACAGTATTTGTTTTGATACAAAAAGAATTGTTTTGCTACGAACAATATTTTTTTGAAACTAAATTTTTTTTTGTTGCTACAAACAGTATTTAATTTGATACAAACAACACATTAGTGTATGAAAATTGTTCAAGCAAATCTTTTTTTAATTCTTTAAATGGTGCAGGAGCACCTGGGAAAGGACTATTTTGTTTTTGAGTTCTTAAATTTTGTGGTGCTATCATAAGGTCATGTTGACCATTATTTTAAGTGCTTAGGGTGTTTTTTAACTTTGAGAAAGAAGATGACAAGTGCTAAATAACTTTACAACATCATTTTGTTAAGTTGTCTAGTGTTGGCAAGGTGTCTGAAAACACAGTGGGTTTTACAAAAGTTGTTTTTAGGTCATTTTGAAGCCCGACCCAAGCATCTAAATTACTTTGGAAGCATATTTAAGGCATTCCTCAACTTTGGAAAGAGGTTAGACATTTTATGTTGAGTTCAACATCCTTTTGAAAATTGAAAAAAAATGTACAAAGATAGTTTTTCTGCATTTTTGTGTTAAAAACTAAACTTTAATGACGTAGCTCTACTATCTTCTTGTTTGTAGTATGTAGTATTTACATTGTATAAGCTTGAAGTGCCATATTTCTATCTTTGGATACCTTTTTCCTTCTTTTATCTGTAAATACTTTGTTTTCTATCATTTTCAGTCCTATAGCAAGCTATTTTTAAAAATGGAGTCCTAGGGTTCCTTCCCATTGTACAAATTGTACGGCCTTTTGGGAAATGTGCCTAGGCTCTATGATTGTAAATATGGTATCTGTACATATGGTAGGTGTTAGGTTTTCTTTGGTTGTAGGAGCTGGAAGAAACGCCTTGCCCTAGGCGAGCTAGTGAAGAGCCCAGCTAGGAAAGGCTACAGAACAGCGTTAATAACTTACAGGGGAGAAATTTTTTTCAAAAAATTATTTTTGGAGAATTTAGGGGAAGGTATTGGCCATGTATGGTGATAAAGAAGAGATCCCAGCAATCCGTTTAGGAGGAGAACTTTTCACTAGTCCTAAAACTGTTTCTGAGCAGTTTTGAACCCTAGCTGCTTGACCAATTTGGTGTTTGGACAGCACACGGCCTAAGAAAGACTAAAACCCTTGAAATATTGAAGGTGTAGATAGGGGAAACACATTACCTAATTCAAGAACCTAAGTCCTTTGGTGGGTTTATGAGGGAAAAGCAATTTACTTCTGTTCAGAGGCTCAATGGCTACTAGCCATTCAAACCCTAGGAAAACATCTTGGGAAAGCGATGGCAAGATAGAAACTTGTGGTTGTTTAAGAACCCTATACAAGCCATTTTGAAGTCTTTGTGACATTTTCTAACCCCTGCAAGAACCTTGAAAAAGGTTGAGTTTATTTGGTCTTTAGGGCAGATTAAGGGCCAAAGGAGAATGAAGCGTTGAACCAAGGATTGGTTGGGTTATTCAAAATTTGTCAAGATAGTGAGGTTGGTAGGAGAACCAGGGAAAATTAGACAAGGTAAAGTTCCTATAGGTTAAGGTGGAACAACAATTTCACCAAGGAGGTCTATGACAATGCCTAGCGCAGGAATCTATGGTTGCTTCCTGCAGCTTCTAAAACAGTGTGTTTGAGTTCCTGCAACCTCCCTATCATTAAAAAGGGAAAATTTACATATTGTATTACTGTTATATAATATGAGAATTTTTAGCATTATTTTGAACGAAAGGAATATGTTATAATGGTTTTCATTTCAGAATGCACAAATATACTAACTAAAGTTGGCACATATATGTGTATGCACATAGACCTCGTCTACGTACATACACATACATGTGACATACCTTCTTTTGTTACTTAATTTATTCATAAGTGAATAAGGAATTTCATTGAATATAATCATGTGACATGTGATTGAAATGAATGGATAATGTATTGAACAGATCCATTGAATTATTTGTTATTTTATTAAGTTGAGGAAATAAGTAGTCTAAATTATTTTTCCATAGATACATGTGTAGAGAATGTCCTCATTTTTTAGTAGAACAACAACACCTAAGTAGACTAGAGCACCTCAGGGTAGATGCTTCTAGAGGGTAGATAGTTGCTAGGGTATAAACTATGTTGTTGAAAGTTACCTTTCGGGACGAGTGTCAAAATGGAGTTTAGAGAGTATAGGTTTTTGCTTTATCCAAAACCTCTCTTTTGTTGTTGCAACTAATTTTTAATGCTTGGCCAAGAAATTAGACCATTATGTATGTATGGACTTAACACTCTCTACCATTTCTAGCATAGATCTTTTATTTTTCTAATTCATTGATAGAGATGCATGTTGATGTTTGGGCACACACCAGATTCCACCTTGCAGATTGTTCTCTTGCAAAAATTTCCATGCAGGGTTAGGTATTCTTCAAGTTGGAAAATTTTTGAGGAAGCGTAAGCTTCGTGGTTGAGTGGTAAAGTGCTTCAACCATGTTCTCGTCCACCAGTGGAGAAGAGTTTCAAGAGGAAACCTTAGATGTTTTTATGATTATCATGGTCTATGATGTAACCTTGATGTAAAATTGTATATTGTATTGACTTTGTTGCCAAATGAGCCAAGTCAACTTGGATATTATAATTGACATTTGGAAATGAATACATGTTATTATGACTCTTATTTTAATTAGACATGTGTTGCTATGATTGAAAATAGTTGCTTAGTTATGTCTTTTTAAAATTAAATATTCATAACGTCATTTGCAATAATATAATTAAGTAATAATTAGAATGGGTTATTACATAAGTTCTATAATTCAGATAAGTATTGAACTTATTAAAAGCTATTTTAATTATGAATGAGATAGAGTTTATTCAATTAAATTATTTTATGATGTTATTTATTTCTTTTGATCATCACCCATATTTCTAAATTCCAATTTATTGGAGGGAAATAGTTATGGAATACAATTAAATTTTAGTTTTAGAAATAGATTTGATATGTGGACAAAGAAAGAGAGGTTGGCGTGGGAGTTAAAAAATAGGGAAGAGCAAGGTTGGGGCACATGCAAGAGAAAAGGCAGATTTCAGTGCAAAGAAAAGGCATAGTGGCATGGGAATGAACAACTACGGGGTGTGAGTAGCTGAAAATATAATTATTATTGTGTAAAAAAAGTGAATGATTGGCTTGTTATGCCCACATACTCATAGTTTGAAAACTAGAAATAAAACAAGACAATATAGTTTCAATTGCATTAACTTACAACCATCAATTTTTGGTATCAAAGTTGCAAGTGATTGGGCATGGTAAAGTTGGGAAAGATGCTACCGAGAAGAATTCCAAGAGGAGGTGCCAATAGAGGCATGGATGAAGGGCTTCTTTAATTTTTGTAGAATCTCATAGCAAGAATGGATGACATGGAGTAGGAACATAGGAGAGGATTACCTGCAGGAGATATAAGTGACAATGAAGAAGAGGAGTAGCTAGTCAGAGAAGAGGTGGTTCATGGAGAAGAAGAAGAAGAACCTAATGGGGTTGATTTAAGGTTACTGAGAACAGTCATGGGGGTTGGAGCCAAGCCCAAGATAGAGGTTCCCACTTACTCATGAAGCCTTGATGGAGAGGAACTCATTGATTGGATCAATGAGCTTGACAAATATTTTGAATACAAAGAAGTGGCAGACGAGAAATGAGTCAAGTTTGCATGCACAAGACTCAAAGGCCACGATGCTATGTGGTGGGATTATGTTCAATCATAAAAGAATAAAGAAGAACAAATAAAAGATAACTTCTTGGAATAGAATGGTTTCCAAGCTAAAAGCTAAGTTCCTTCCTGGAGACTACTAGACTAACCTATTCAAAGGATTACAAAACCTCAAGCAGAAAGAGATGAGTGTGAAAGAATATATCGAGGAGTTCTACAAGATTGTAGTTCGATCATTGCATAGTGAAGAAGATATGGAGAAGGTAGCTAGGTACCTCAATAGATTGAGATACAGATTACAAGATGAATTGAGTCTTTTGTCACCTAGGAATCTTGAAGATGCCTATCAATTTGTAATTAAAGTAGAGGACAAGCTTATGAGAAAGCAAAATCAACAAGAAAGAGGTAGAGGAAGATGAGCAAGAGGAATAAGGAAACACTCTAATAGGGGACATCAGCATCATTAAGGTGAAAAGGTAGGAACTTCTAGTGGACAAGCTAATCCAAAGAGAGGAGGTTTCCAAAATAGAGGAGGGAGACCATTTGGTAGAGGAGGTTACCAAGGAAGAGGATGAGGCTTTGCAGGAAAGTGTTTTAAGTGTAATAAGTTTGGTTACAAAAGTTGGGAGTGTTTTGAGTTTACACAAGAAGGCCACACAAGGCCTAAGAGGAGTAATTAGATTATGCAAGAAGACCAAGAGAGTGTGGATCCACCTTCTCACAACTTAAAAGAACCTAAGATAGGAGAGTCTTGTTGGAAGATTGTGGAGATTGTGGAAGTTTTTCATTGAGAAGATTGGTTGGATGTATGGTAGATGATGTTACTATGGTGTTGTCATTGATGTCAACATTGATGTATTGTTGGTATTTGATGAGTATGGTTGAATGAAGTAATGGAAACCCAATATATAGATGTAGTTTTGTTGGTCCGATGTAGACCAAATATTTTACAGAATTGTCTAAGTCTCAGAGCATAGTTTCTAGTGTTAAGAGAACCTGTTTTGTGGTCCACATTACTCTGCTATGAAGAATTTTGTTATACAATTCTAAGGTAATTTTGGTACTTGTTGGAAGATTTTAAATCCAAGGTTTCACATCTTGAAGCCCTTCATAGTTGAAATTTAGTTAAAAGAGTATTGCTTTGGATATGGTAGAATTACTATGGAAGTGTACATGTTTGGAATGCTTTGCATTCTAGTACTATGGTTGATTATTTTTCTATGTAGTTTTGTGGGAATGTTTACAAGTGTCAGAAGTGTGTTGGGTTCGAAGTGGCAAGTGCTTGGAGGTTTGCGTGTCGATGAACAACTAGTTTATTTCTTTGTTTCTTCACTAACAGTGCTGACCTAAAGGGTTTTAGGTCATACAGAGTTAAAGTAAGTTTGGATTAGACTTATGGAAATAATTATAGGTCCATGCCAACCTATTTTTATTATGTATAAGTTTTTGGTTGTGTGTTGGTGTTTTGAGTCGACAAGTTATTAGGATGCATGGTACATCAATTAGGCTGACCTAATTTATGTTTGTGTTGGAAGCGGTATACATAAAAGATTAATTCCTTGTGTGAGGTTATGTATGAGATGTGTGGTGTAATGTGTGAGATGTGAAATAATTAAGTGAGTACAAGATTTGAAGCAGAGAAGAGTGTGAAGAGGTTGCTAAGTGGAGAAGTATAAAGTGTGTTAGATCAATTTATAGAGCTTAATTAGAACTATCTTTAGCATATTGTATATGCATTGTATAAGTTCAAATCTCTGGTAGTGAGCCACCTTCTTTTTTATCCTAGCAATGAGCCATTTATTTTATTCTCTGGACAATGAGTCCTTCAGATAGTGAGTCCACCTCACAATGATCCATTCTGTAATATCTTATGACTGGTTATAATATATTGTGAGCTAATCCTCACCATTCTTTTTCCCTTTTTTGGTTTTCCATGTAAAATCTAGTGTTCTCATGTTCTTTTATGTGATGCATGCTTCCTATGTTCCTTTATATTATTGCAAGTTTAATGTGATGCATTGAATGGGTATTTAAGTTGAAGTTAATGATTTTTTGTGAATACTGATTCACCCCCCTCTCAGTATTTTGGGTGTTCAACAATTGGTATCAGAGCTTGGTTCCTTCAATTGGCTTGATTGTTGAGATAGATCTTGGAGTTTGAACACATGGCTACAAGAAAGTATCCTATTCCTATGGGAGAGATTATCCCTTAAGGTTTTATTGAAGAAGATTGTGTAGTTGACATGGAAGGAGAACTCAAATCAACCCTTGATGATTTGGATAAGGTAGAAGCTGAGAACAGAGATCTAAAAAAGGATCTTAGTGATGTAGATGAGTGTATTAAGAAGTTGAGATAGAAACTCAAGAAAGCTACAAATGGAATCTAGGAGCTCAGGCAGTCAAATGAGACTATCACCAATCTAAAAGTGCAAACTGAAGAAGGTAAAAGAGTTAAAGACTATCTAAATGCTAAACTAAAAGATAAATCTAAAGAATCTTCAAAGCTTGAACAAGAGATTGTAACTTTGAGATTAGATCTAGAGAAAGCAAGGATTCAAGAAGAAAAATTCAAGAAGAGCTCCACATTGCTTGATGAGATGATTGTTGGAAAAAAGGCTTCTAAGGACAAAGAAAGATTAGGATTTGAGAAAGGAGAAAGTTCAAAGATACATCAAACCCCAAACAATGCTAAGAAGAAGAATGACAAGAAGAGCAATGACACAAAGGTCCGAAACCAGAAGAAATTTTTCAAAAGACCACCGATCAGACAACTAAATGCATAAAGGTATCCATCTTTTAATGGCTATTGTTATTCCTACAATAAGTTTGGACATAAAGCTATAGAATATAGAAGCAAAATGAATTAGAATGCTCAATAATTTCCTGTTCAGTGTTATACATGCAATAGATTTGGTCATAGAGCTAGTGAATGCAGAAACCAAATGATGATTGACTATAATAATGGTATGAGGTTTCAATATTTCAATGGCTATTGTTATACATGTAATGGATCTGGGCATAAGGCTAATGGATGTAGATCTATAAAGGCTAGAAGTAAGCTTGTTCAAAAAGGTGCCACTTGTTATAAATACAACAAACTAGGACACGTAGCAAATTTTTACAGAAACAAGAATGTTAAACCCTCTATTTCACAAAAGAAGGCTAATATGATAAAGAGTGTGGATCTAACTGAGATGAAGAAAGAGATGAATAATATTTGGAAGAAGAAAGATGAGAATGAAGAGAAAGGTGAGTTTGTGCTAGCCCCTGGTGCAGATGTTTCCTCTAAAAATTAGATGAAGAGCTTTGGCTTAAGGAGGGTTTTAACATAAAATATTTTAGCCCCTACCAAAGATATGGTGTTGATGCCTTCAACACATTGATACAAGGTGTAGGTTGACATGCTTGACCTATTGGTGAAATCAACAATGGAAAATCTCTTGATGTAAAAAATGGTGGAGAGACTTGAGGTGACTGTGTCATTACAGTTAGGGTTTGTCAAATTTTTGACCTAACACTAATCACTGTAATCAATGCACTTTACATCTTTGGAAAAGTGTTTATATGTGATTTCACATATGAAAATTTCATTTGAATCAAGTATTTGAAGAGTGAAGAGCAAAGTAGAAGCAAAGCGAAGTGTTTTCAAAGTGTCGTTCAAAACCCAAATCAGTAGTGATCTCAAAGGTATTTATAGTTTCTTACTTTGCCCTAATTTCATAAATATTTCAAGATTTCTATCCCTCAATTAGTCAATGTTGTGGAGTGACCTTGACCTAAGTTCAAAAAGAATCCTGATAAATCTATGGCATCGGATCTAGATGGTGTATTATCACATATTCCTTTTGGTGTATTGCATATTGAAGAAGTGTGAGTAAATGAGCTTATTCGAAATTTAAGATGAAACCCGAGTATGAAAGTTTAACGAAGAAGCTAGATGTATGGAATAGATTTCCTATCTTTTGCTATGTTGATGAATGGATTAGATATGTGTTGAGAAAAAATCATGATAGATTTATTTGGTTAGACTGACCATACATGATAACTAAGGAAGTTATTAGGGTTGTGACATCAATCAGACCAGTTATGACTCTTAAATCTATGAAAAATAAAGTTTTGATGAAATTAACTAGAACAAAATTTGATAAGAGGGCTCTAATGATAAAGGACATTGAAGATCTAGTTGTTAAGTATGCATCCATGATAATTGAATATAATATTTTCTTCACAAATAGAGAGAATTTTGTTTCTACTACAACAATCAATACTGCATATGAAATGGTGAAGAAAGGCTCAGATTTTGACCTATGTGAAAGGTTAAGGCAACAGTTGTTGGAAAACCTACAAAATACCAAATAATCCCCATACCCCTTTAGGTATGGTACATTTATCATTTTCTTACTGCTCTAATTTCTCAAAGAAGTTCCTGGCACAAAGAACATTATGTGGTTGAGTAATGTTCTAGTTGTTGCACAAATCAGAGACCACTTGAAAAGATTGGGGAATGCGGATACACAAAAAAATGCATTATGGGGTTTCTTCAAAACATTTCAAGAGAATATGCAAGCAAGGGAAATGATTACTAATAGTGTTGTGGAGAAGTACAAGAATGGCATCATCTTCATGGTCAACAAGGATTGTTGCATTATGGAAATTGTTGAGCCAAAGACATTATGGATCCCTGAAATGGGATATGAGGTAGCTGAAGATGTGATTACCAATCTGTTAGATCATATGTTGAGTATGCCTAAAGACCCTAAAGAAGGAAGATATGGCACTTGTGAAGAAAAATCTAGTGAAGTTCATATGGAGCAAAAGAAAAAGGAAATCACAAAGAATGTGGAAAAGATGAAGACAGGAGTAGTGGAGATGATGGGGCTACCAAAGGGCCTTTTGGAGAAATCAAAAGGCATACCTAGTCCTTCAAAAGGTGCCCCCAGTACTAGAAAGTCAAGTAGGACCTCTACCCCCTCTTTGGTTGCTCCTAGGTCCTCTAGGACTAAATCTACTATTGGAGCTAAGAGCAAAAGAGTCAATCAGTGCCCCTATGAAAGAACATAGTGCTTCATAGAGAAGAAGAGTAAGAATAAAAGCTACAAGAGAAAGGTATGTTGGATATGATGAAGAATAAGAAGAAGAAGATGAACCTCAGTTGGTCTGAAAAATAAAATTTGATGTCTCTTAAGAGACAAGTGTAATGAAAAACAAAGTAGATATTGTTGATGCCGACAATGAAGAAGTAGAGAAGCAAAAGAAAGCATTCAAAATCCATGTGAGAGAGAAGTCCATAAAAGAATAAAAGCCAACAAAAGCTAAGGGGAAGGAGGAAAAGTCCCCTTTAGAAAGAAAACATAGCTCTCTATGGCTAGATGCACTATTTAATGGCATTTTTTAGTATGGAATGCTAGAAGAAACTGCCAAAATGTATTCAGATTCAGATGAGGTAGACAAGACTACAATAGAGGAAGCAATTGTGAAGTATATGGTAACTTTTTGTACTAGTTTGGCACAAATTGAAGATCAATTACTAGATGATTTGAAGAATGTTTTGAGTATGAGAAGGCAAGAGGCAATAGATGAGGATGCTAAAATAAGGGAAGATGCCTTAAAGAAGATTGGTTCTTCTCTCTCTAATGAAGATAGAGAAAGACTGGCACAATTGTATAGCAGATAATTTAGAACAAAACAAAGGATCAACACCTTGATGAGCAGAGAAAAGGATGATATAGAGAGGTTGAAAAGTGATACACTACAAAAGTTAGAAGAGCTTGCAAAAGAACTAAGTGTGTCTGTGAACAATGGAAGTGAAGTGCAATATGATACTGCTATCCCGAAAATGAATGAGCCTGTTAAGGATGGAACATGAGATCAAGCAATAAGAAGAGAAGGTGCACAAAGATGTGGCTATAGGTATTTCCTCTTTGATAGTGGAAAATGCAGAAGAAAATGATGATGAAATGTAGAAGGAGAATGCATAAATAAAGAAAAATTCACCTCCTCTAGACACAAAGAAAGATGTAGAGCAAGAAGAAGAGGTTACACAAGACAACCCAGAGAATTTTGAGGCACAAAACACTAAATACCAACCTCTAAGGAAGATAATGAGAAATATATTGAAGAAAAGAAGACCGAGGAAGAGTCTGGAAGTGAAGACAAGGAGAAGAGTGTGGAGAAAGAAGAGGAAAAGATAATGGTTATTAGTGAATCCTTCGATGATTCAATCAAGGATTTATTGGACATGCAGTTACAATTTGAACCTGTTGTATCTACATAACTGCTACAACTTCCTTTGTAGCAAGGTCAAGTGGACATGGGAAAAATATCTCCCCTACAAAAGCTTCAAATTGGTGATATGTTTTATGATTCTATAAGGAAGGAAATTCTATCCACCCATAAAAAGAGCACTAAGTTAATTGAAGAAGCAGTCAAAGTATTGGAAGAAGGGATTCTCATTGCTACAATTGATGAGTCTTTATCCGGTGTTAAAAATTTAAAGTTGTTAGATTCTTTTAAAGATTATTCCTCTTGGTTTAGAATAAAGATCAGAAAGAGAAATTTTAAAGAAGGTCAATGACAAAAGATTGACTAAGATATCAGACAAGTATAATGTTGCACATAGCAAATTACAAGGAAACCTAAAAAATGTATAGAATTGTTTGGATGAAGCACGAGTTTTGTTTAATTTTTTTCTAAAATGGCCTAATTCAATAAAGATCATTAAGGATTAGATGGAATCAATTGAGTCACAAATTTCTTAGACCTCCAGAGTTTATGATCTAACTAATGACACTGATGGTGCTACAAGGACTGCAATAGAAAATTTGTATGGACAGTATTTCCAATTGTAGGAACAAAAAGAAAATATAATCATATAGTACTATCAACTGTAGGATTTGGTAAGTGCAAGGCTTACCTCCTTGACCAGTGTTATAACACATGCAGAGAAGTTAGCACAGAAGAACCCAGTACCCAGTTCACTAGATGAAGGAGAAGACCTCCTTATGCAATTTGAGAGCTAGAGCAACATGATTATCTTTTCCCAAAAGGATGGAGATGTTGGAGAGAAGGATAGGGAGGAACACCTTACAAAGTTTAAGGTTTCTTACAAGAGTATTCTGCCCTCCTCCAGTTGATTATGAATATTTTAGTTTTATTTATGCAATTCCAGGTTTCTTTGTACATATGTAGAAGTAGTAGCCAATGTTGCAATACATTTTTGATCATTTTTTATGGATAACTTTGTAAGGGGAGATATTCTCATGCATATACATATATACCTACAAATGGGGAGAATAGTTGAAGTAGTTTGTAAAGTTTGACATTGAGAGCCCTTTTCCCTTGATGTCAATGGAGGAGGATAATTTGGAAATTAGTTTGGGCATGTTGCCATCAATGACAAAGGGGGAGATTGTTGGAAGTTTGTCATTGAGAAGATTGGCGGATGTATGATAGATGATGTTACTATGTGTGTCGCCAAAAAATGTATAGTTGACATTTTTACGCTCACTTGAGTCCTTCTAATGGGTTTTGGCTTGATTTTGTCTTGATTTAATGTAATAATGTGGCTTAAACATTCAAATTATGATGTGTTGTGAAGGTGTTGTGAAGTGTTGTAAGACATTTATACACTTTTCTAGATTATATTCATTACAATTCACCTAAAAATAACCTTTTCATCACTTATTAAGTCCTATTTTGAAGTGTTGTAAAGTCTTGTAATAAGATTTCACACTTTTCTAGGCTTAATTTTATTAATTCAACCCTTTCTCATGTTTAAATGACCCCTTAATACACTTTCTGACCGTTTTTAAGTGTGTTTTTGAGGATATTCCCATTGGACAACTTTTAATGCCCCAAAATTCCTGACACCCACTGAATTTGCTTAAGTAGAACCAAGTTTCCCATAGGGGCGACTTAGTCCTTTTTGGCACAAAACTCAAAATAATTATAAATTTCTAGCAGGATTTTGTCCTCTAACCCTTGAGGTCGGCCTGTGATGTGTTACTTTCAATCTTTTTAGTAAAATCAAGTATAAATAAGGGTTTTTCACCTCATTTTACATCTAATTCATTCAAGCAATCTTTCATCTCAAACAATCATCTATCTCTTGCACTCATTAAACATTCAAGAAAATCAAGCATTATTAAGTCAAACTATTGGAGTTCTTCATGGCATATCTTCATATTTGAGCATCAATGATGTGGTAAGTTTATGACATTTGCATTTTCATGTTATCTATTTATCATACTCATTTCATTCTATTTCATTGTTTAGGGTTTGATTACCAAAGTGGGGTTTGACCAAGGCAAACCCCTATTCTCTAACCCTCAACCATTTTTCCCCTTTTGCATGTGACTTTTGTATGTAGATTTTTCAAGCAATAGGTGTTGAAAAGTGATAAAAAAGTGCATCAAGTCAATCAAGTCAACATCATCCTATTTCAAGCTTGGAGAGACTTTCTACCCCATTTTTCGCATAATCAAGTACAAACACCTATCAGAGAAGGAAGTGTAGACCCGAGACTACAAGATTCTGTCCCAAATTTCCTAAAATCTGCAAAAGGACTAAGTCACCACTAGGGGTGAATTAGTCCCACTTCTAGGCCTAAAAACTGATTTTGACATTTCTGAACACCCATTTGGCAGATTCTTGTTCTGGCAAAGTTTCCTGAAACTGGGACTAAGTCACCCAGCCTGGCCTAAGTGTCCCCGTCAACATTTCAGTCAATTTTTCTAGAATTCCAAAATCTTCCAACATCAAACTTCAGATTTCAGGTGCACCTCTTCCATTATGTTCTATTATTTCATCATTTAGTTGCATCTCTTAGGCATTTCTGCATATCACATTGTGTTTTCCAACACTTCACATTTTCATAATTTTGCATCATTAGATTACTTCAAATTTAGATTATCGCATTAGTATATCTTAATTAGACATAATACATCTCATTAACATAGTCTTGAGTGTAAACCCTTGCATTTTGGTAACCCTTTCCATCCCCTTTCTCCTTTTAGGTGAAAAATCCTAAGAGGAGCAAAGCATTGTGAAATGAGTAAACCAAAATTATCTTTTACACTATGGTATTGTCATTGATGTCAACATTGATGTATTATTGGAATTTAATGAGTATGGTTGAATGAGGTAATGGAAACCCAATGCATAGATGTAGTTTTTTTGGTCTAGTGTAGACCAAATGTTTTGTAGAATTGTCTAAGTCTTAGAGCACGGTTTCTAGTGTTCAGAGAACCTATTTTATGGTCCACATTTCTCCACTATGAAGAATTTGGTTATATAGTTATGAGGTAATTTTGGTACTTTTTGAAGGATTCTAAATCCAATATTTCACATCTTGAAGCCCTCTACAGCTAAAGTTGGAGTTGATAGAGTATTGCTCTGGATATGGCATAATTACTATGGCAGTGTATCTGTTTGGAATGCTTTGCATTCCATCGCAGTTGATTGTTTTGCTATGCATTTTTGTGGGAATGTTTACAGGTGTCAGAAGTGTGTTGGTTCTAGGTGGCAAGTTCTAGGAGGTTCACATGTTGATGAATAATTGGTTTATTTATTTTTTGCTTCACTAATGGTGTTGACCTAAGGGGTTTGAGGTCATGTGAAGTTAAATTAAGTTTGGATGAGACTTATGAGAAAAATTATAGGTCCTTTCTGACCTATTTTGATTATGTATATGTTTTGGGTTATGTGTGTTGGTGTTTTGAGCTAACAAGTTATGAGGATACATGATAAATTTGTTAGAATTGGTTATGGCTACCAAGATCTTCGGGCCAAATGGAAAGCACAAGAGAGAATAGAATGTGACAAGAATAAATTGTATTCTTATCAATATGATTCAATCGTATGAAAAATGTAGTAGAAACCCCTTGATTATATAGCCAAGGTGAGACATAAGATGTCATAGGATTATGACAAATGTCTTAATAATATGACATAAGACAACTTATCACACTTACCTAGGTTCATATGTGTTACAATTCAAAAGATAATATAACAACTAATGACAATTAACTCCTAGAAAAATTCCTTCCTAGGACCTAAGTAAACTTAACACATTGTAAATAAATCCCCTAGAACAATGAGTGAACTAGGTACAATAATTTATTTACACCAACACAACCCCTTAAGTGCAACTTAGGGAGTAGTATATTATTATGAAAATGACACAAAGATGCAAGTATGGGTATCGGCTACTAGGCCATGTTAGGTACCCATGTACAAATGCAAAAGAAAACTCTCACAAACAGAGAAAAGGAGAAAACCCAATGGGACAAAACTCCTCCCCAAAGAGAGATGAAATACAAGAAATGAAATGCTCTCAATGAACGATGAGAAGAAAAAAACCCCATGTGAGGAAAAAGACCCCCCCATAAGAGAGAAGTAGAAGAGAAACAAGGCAACACCCCTCAATGTTGAGTCTCCTGCAAGGATGGTAGAAGCTCAACATTAAATGTTGAAGATGATCCAATCTCATTGAACAACGTTCCTCCCCTTAGGAAGAAACATAACCATGGATGTATGCAGGATGTCAAGAATATGATGATGAATGAAGATGTCTTTGAAGCATGCTCAAGTGTCTCCATGTCGATGTCGAAAGCTGACACACTCCAAACATGCGTTCTAGGCCACATTGTTGAAGAGGACAATTCAGAATCTAGTAGAGATGAATGTAAAACATGATCCAAAGATAAGAATATCTCCTCTAAATACAAAGAATTATCTTCCAAATGTTGTCCAAAATTATCCACAGTCATGTCAAACTTCACAAAATGATCATGTAGAGATTGAACAAGAGGGTCAAAGTTTTCCATTACAATAACCGAAGAAGGATCTTCTATTGGATGTTGTGGTTGTCTTATTGATATGTGGTTCTCATTGATGTCAACACTATTAGCATTAGTGCATTTGAAGTTGTATATGTTGAGGATATTAAGAAAATTGTAATAAATGAGTTGCAAGTTGTCAGTGGTGAAGTGATGTTCTATCTGTCGGTGAGTTTTGTACATTGTTGATTAGAGGTTGTGGAATAAAGGGTTTGTTTCTAAGTGTATCTAATTTATCCATGTTGAGTTTCAGAGATTTGCGTGAAGATTTGATCGAGTTATGAAGATTTGCATTCTGACAGTTTTCATGTTGCTTCAGTTGGTGTTTCTAATTGAAGATTATGTGATTCCAGTTAGTTTATTTGTTGTGGATGCTTCTCTGATGTTTCATAATGTTTGTGGATGTTTCTAAACCATTCTCTATCTTTGTTGCACATCTGCATTGATTGTTGTGCTTGTGATCCGAGATTTTCTCTTATGTGTTCATGTTTTTCTTGTTCTTGGTTGACAGGATGTTGAAGCATGTTGTGGATCTTTGAGGAGAAATTAATTGAAGTTTTTTTGTGTTGGAAATGTTGATTTGGGTCTTCACTATGTTGTGGCCGACCTTGGTTAATTCGTATTGAAAATTATCTATTGTTTTGGGCCGACAATTTGTATTCATTTTATTATTTCTTTATGGCCGACTTGTAGCGAATGTAATTTCATGTTGCAAATATATAAGAGTGATTGTTTATTCAAATTGAATTGTAGTGCAAGGGTGTGCTTCTGTGTGTGTTTGAATATTGTTCAAATCATTTGAAGGCATAGCAGAGTATGAAGAAAAGTGAAGAGTGAAGAAGTGTTCATGTGCTTAACTGGAACTGTAATCAGGTATTAGCAGATGCCATTTTCTCAGTTCAAAATCTAGATGGTTGTAATCTGAATATTTTTATAAGATAGTTTGACTTCCTTTGTAATTGAGCAGTGAGCTCTAGGCAGTGTGCCTGAATGCATGTGCATTCCCCATTTATTCTTCTTATACTTTTAACAGGGTATAATCTTGTGGATTGACCTCCACCATGGTTTTTCCCTAACAGGGTTTCCATGTAAAAAATCTTGGTGTTATGTGTGTTTATAATGTGTTGTTGATTCATGCTTTCATTGATATTGATCAAATTTGAGAATAAGGATTAATAAGTTTAATAAGTTTGAAATTCAGTGACAACTGATTCACCCCCCCTTTGAGTTGTTTGCCCTTGTGTTGCCAACAATTGGTATCAGAGCAAGTTCCTTGGAAGAAGTTTAATATCTTAAGGTGATCTAGGTTGGCGACATACAAGAAGAATAGTCTGAGATTTGATGGAACAAATTATTCTTTGTGGAAGACTCGAATGGAATGCCATCTGAAATGCATTGGTGAACCCTATTGGAGCATTACAAGTAATATGTATGTTATACCACCGAATGGTCCTACTACTTTTGTTGAGATCAGGGATGTTGAGTATAATATCAGGGCTAAGGAAGCATTGTTGAGTGATTTAATTGATATTGAGATGGAAAATGTTATGGATATGAAGATTTCTTATGAGATCTATAAAAAGTTGGAAACTTTGTATGAAGGAGATGCTAATGTGAAGATTGCTAAGTTGCAGAGTTTGAAAGGGAAATATGAAATGTTGAGAATGGGTGATGATGAAAATGTTATGACTTTCATGCAAAGAGTGAATGAACTTGTGTGTGGTATCAGATGTGCTAGTGGAAAGTTGGAAGAATCAGAGATTATTGCTAAAGTTCTTAGATCCTTGCCTACTGCTTATAAAGTCAAAGCTAGTGCTATTGAAGAACTTTGGACTGTAACAAATGTAACCAGAGATATGTTGGTTGGTAAGATAACTAATTTTGAGTTGAGTGAATTTGGTGATGCCCTTCCCAAGGTTGAATATGCATTTAAGGCTTCTACTTCTAGAAGAGATAGAGATATGATCTGGGTGAGAGTTCATCTAGAAAGACATTCAAGTATGAGGATGAAATCAGAAAAATTGAAGAAGAAAGAGAGCTAGAAGAGCTGGAAGCACTTATTGTCAAAAGAGTACTGAGAGGAAAAGGTATGACAGATGATGAATCTGATAAAGGTGAAGACGAATGGGTATTTATTGCTATCAAGGAAAATAATCTTGTATCTACTGAATCTGCTAGTTGTAAAAATGTGGAGAAAGCCCTAGTTGCTCGAGTTGAAGAGAAAGATGAATGGGTGATTGATAGTGGATGTTCACATCATATGACAGGAGATAAAAGTAAGTTTGTGAGCTTAGAAAAGTATGATGGTGGTGTTGTGAGATTTGGTGATAACACAGCTGGTGTGATCCGTGGCAGAGGATGCATTTCTCTTGATGGTAAGAATAATACTGATGATGTCTTGTATGTGGAGGGCTTGAAGCATAATATTTTAAGTGTTAGACAGATGGTTGGTAAGGGATACAATCTTTAGTTCAAGGATGGAAAGTGTAAAATATTGGGATGTTCTGGAAATGTGATTGCATCAGGCACAAAAACAAGAGGTAATATCTTTCATTTGAATGTTGTTAGTAAAAGTTGTTTGATTGCTCAAGTTGATGAAAGTTGGTTATGGCATAGGAGAATGTGTCATGTTAACTTTGATAACATTTTCAAGATAAGTTCTACTAAGGCTATGAGAGATCTACCTAAGTTGGTAAAACCTACTAATTCCATTTGCAAGGAATGTCAGTTGGGAAAACAAACTAGAATTTCATTTCAAAGCAAACAACATTGTTCAAATGAATTGTTGGAACTCGTGCATACTGATTTGTGTGGTCCTTCTAGAATCAGAAGTTTACAAGGTTACATGTATTTCATGTTGCTTATTGATGATTATTCAAGAATGATGTGGGATACTTTCTTAAGGGAGAAATTTGAAGCGTTGAAAAAGTTCAAGATCTTTAAGGCTATGGTTGAGACAGAGACTGGTCTAAAGATTAAATGTCTGAGATCAGGTAGAGGTGGTGAATTCACTTCTGGTGAGTTTAATTATTTTTGTGAAGAACATGGAATAAAGAGATAATTATCTGCACCGCAAACCCCTCTACAAAATGCAGTTGTGGAAAGGAAGAATAGAACAGTTCAAGATGTTGCTAGAACCATGATGTTGGAAGGAAATGTCCCTCATATCTATTGCAGAGATGCTATGAGTACTACTGTGTATATCCTCAAGCAGGTACAAATCAAAGGTGATATTGGTAAAACCCCTTTTAAGCTATGGACTGGTCATAAGCCTATTGTTAGATATTTCAAAATATTTGGGAGTAGATGCTATATCAGAAGAGATGAAGACATAGGAAAGTTTGATGCTAGGAGTGATGAAGGAATATTTTTGGGTTATCTACTAAAATCAAGGCCTACCCGTGTTACAATAAGAGATTGAAGAAAATGGCTGAAAGTGCAAATGTTAAGGTTGATGAATACATTGCTAGACCATCCAAAACTTGTGGATATAATTCTAATGATCAGGATGATAGTACAAACAAAGGTCAGACTTCAAATCAAGTGCAAATCATTTTGATGAATCAAGAAGATCAAGAGGAAGAAGAAACTAGTGAAGTTGCAAAAGAGAGAATGAAAGAGCTTGAAGTTTAAGAACATTCTAAGAAGATTCTGAGGTATGTAAGATTGAATCATTTAGAAGATCAAATTATTGGTGATAAGAGTAAAGGTGTCTAGACTAGAAGAAAAATTGCAGAAGAATATTACTTGATTTCAAATACTGAGCCTACTAGTGTGAATGAAGCATGCAAAGATCAACATTGGTTTGAAGCAATGAAAGAAGAGCTACAACAAATTGAGAAAAATGATACATGGATTCTTGTTCCTAGACCTAAGGATAAAAATGTAATTGGAAGTAAATGGGTCTTTAGAAACAAATTGAATGAGCAAGGTGAAGTGGTTAGAAACAAAGCAAGATTGGTATGCAAGGGATATTCATAGATGGAAGGAATTGATTTTGAAGAGACTTTTTCCCTTGTTGCTAGAACTGAAGTTGTGAGACTATTTCTTGCTTATGTTGTTTACAAAGATTACAAGGTTTATCAGATGGATGTCAAATCTACTTTTCTAAATGGTGAATTGGAAGAAGAGGTGTATATTGAGCAACCTAATGGATTTTAGTTGAATGATCATAGAGATATGGTTTGTCAGTTGAAGAAAGCACTGTATGGACTTAAGCAAGCCCCTAGAGCATGGTATGCCAGATTGGACAAGTATTTGTTGAAGCTTGGATTTAACAAAGGTATTGCTAATAGTAATTTGTATTTCAAGAATGATGATAAAGATTTGATTGTGGAAGTTTTTGTTGATGATATCATTTTTGGAGGAAATGATGGTTTGTGCATGAAGTTTGCTAATGAGATGAAGAGTGAGTTTGAAATTTCAATGATTGGTGAGATGAAATTCTTTTTGGGATTGCAAATTACTCAGTTAGATAAAGGGATTTTTATATCTCAGTCCAAGTATGTGAAGGAATTGTTGAAGAAGTTCGATATGGAAGATTCAAAGCCAATTGGTACACCCATGGTAACTGGATGCAAGTTGACAATAGTAGATGATTCTGCAAAGGCAAATTAGACTAGATACAAATCAATGATTGGTGGATTGCTTTAATTGACTCAAACTAGACCTTATATCATGAATGATGTATGCATTATTGCTAGATTTCATGTCGATCCTAAGGAATCTCATGTGATTGTTGTGAAGATAATTTTAGATACTTGAAGGGAATAGTTGACTTTGGTCTATGGTATGCTAAAGATGATGATCTTAACTTGAGTGCCTTTACTGATGTTGATTGGGCAAGAAATGTGGATGACATAAAAAGTACTAGTGGTGGTGCATTTTTCTTGGGTAAGAAGCTAATCTCATGGTTAAGTAAAAATAAAAATGCCATTTATTTATCTACTGCAAAGGCTGAATACATTGTTGCTGCTAACAATTATACTCAAGAATTGTGGATGAAGCATATGCTGAAAGATATCAAGGTTGTGTATGATGAGCCTATTGCTATATTATGTGATAATTCAAGTGCCATTAATATTTCTAAGAATCTGGTGCTACATTCAAAAACCAAGCATATATCTATCAAGTTTCACTTTTTGAGAGAAAAGGTAAGTGAAAAGGAAGTCAGATTGGAGTATGTGCCTACTAGGGAGCAGATTGCAGATATCTTTATAAAGTTGTTGCTTAAGGATAATTTTGAGTATCTCAGAGGGAAGTTATGGGTAATTACCCCTCCTAATTAGAACTAAGGATGCATTTCATTGCATCAGTCTGTGCATTTCATAATCATATATTGTTTCGAACTGGTGTTGTGGTGGCTGCTACTTAGGGGGAGTAGTTAGATGGTTCAAAAATTTAGATATGTGGTTCAAAGCTTAGAGATATTTGTCATTGATGTCAAAGGTGGAGAAGAGTAATGTGAAAAACTAGAGATTACCTGGGGAAAATATCCTTGTGGGGAGAAGATCATGTGAAAGAGTTAAGGAGAAAAAGAGTCAGAACCTAAGTGGGAGTAAGTGTTAAGAGAGTTGTGTTGATGGTGTTTTTCACATCATGTGTTGCCATCAATGCCAAAGGGGGAGATTGTTGGATGTTGTTGTTGTGTTGTTGATATGTGGTTGTCATTAATGTCAACACTATTAGCATTAGTGCATTTGAAGTTGTATATGTTGAGGATATTGAGAAATTTTAATAAATGGGTTGCAGGTTGTCAGTGGTGAAGTGATGTTCTATTTGTCAGTGAGTTTCGTACATTGTTGATCAGAGCTTGTGGACTAAAGGGTTTGTTACTGAGTGTATCTAGTTTATCCATGTTGAGTTTTAGAGATCTGCATGAAGATTTGATCGAGTTATGAAGATTTGCATTCTGACAGTTTTTTTGTTGCTTTAGTTGGTGTTTCTAATTGAACATTATGTGATTCCAGTTAGTTTAGTTGTTGTGGATGCTTCTTTGATGTTTCATAATGTTTGTGGATGCTTCTAGATCATGCTATATCTTTGTTGCACATTCGCATTGATCGTTGTGCTCGTGATCTGAGATTTTCTCTTACATGTTCATGTTTTTCTTGTTCTTGTCTGACAAGGTGTTGAAGCGTGTTGTGGATCTTCGAGGAGAAATTAATTGAAGTGTGTTGGTGTTGAAAATTTTGATTTGGGTCTTCACTATGTTGTGGCCAACCTTGGTTTATTCTTATTGAAAATTATCTATTATTTTGGGCCGATAGTTTGTATTCATTTTATTATTTCTTTGTGGTCAACTTGTAGCGAATGTAATTTCATGTTGCAGATGTATAAGAGTGATTTTTTATTCGAATTGAATTGTAGTGCAAGGGTGTACTTCTATGTGTGTGTGCGAAAATATTATTCAAATCATTTGAAGGCAGAGCAGAGTATGAAGAAAAGTGAAGAAGAGTGAAAAAGTGTTCATGTGCTTAATCAAAACTATAATCAGGCATTAGCAGATGCTATTTTCTCAGTTCAAAATCTTGATGGTTGTAATCTAAATATTTATGTAAGACAGTGTGTCTTCCTTTGTAATTGAGCAGTGAGCTCTAGGCAATGTGCCTAAATGCATGTGCATTCCCCATTTATTCTTCTTATACTTTTAATAGGGTATAATCTTGTGGATTGACCTCCACCGTGGTTTTTCCCCTAATAGGGTTTCCACATTAAAAAATCTTGGTGTTATGTGTGTTTCTAATGTGTTGTTGATTCGTGCTTTCATTGATATTGATCAAATATGAGAATATAGATTAATAAGTTTAATAAGTTTGAAATTGAGTGACAACTAATTCACCCACCCCCCTCTCAGTTGTTTTCCCTTGTGTTGTCAACATCTTCTTCATCAAAGAGAAGATGAATGGCATCAATGATGTCCCCCAAATCTGCAATATGAGACTTCAAAAACAAGTCCAAAATACATGTCAAGAAGCCATCCAAAGTAGCCAAATCTGAAAGACAATGTATGTCCTATTGCACTGAATCAGAAGAAGTTGTATTTGTAGCAACAAAATCATTATCAACTATAACAATAGATGGAGGAGATAGAATAGATGACTCAGGAACTAGATCTGATGTGAGAACTCCCAAGTTCAAGAAGCTAAAAGTCTCCTTTGAATCATGGTTCATACTAACAGCCGAAGGAACAATGTCACCATTAGAAGCAAAATCTGCAAAGGTATACAACAGAGATGAACGATCAACCATCCCAATAGCAATGATCTCTCTACTTTCCAAGTCTTGAATGATGACTGAATCAAGTGTGAACTCCATAGTCCTCCCATCTCCACCATGTGTAATCTGATATATGGAAGGAAGATTGTTTGTCAAATGAGGAACACAAAAAACATCTTGGAAAGTTTTGTCCCTAAAACTAATAGATCCCTTCCCAATTACACTCATGTATGTATTGTTTCCTATCAAGATAGGAGACATAGTATAAGGCTGAAAAGAAGAGAATATAGACTGCGAAGATGCCATATGATGAGATTCTCTAGAATTTAGAAGCCATCTCCCTGATGCATGACCTGAAAGAGCACAAAGAGCTTCTCCTTTATATCTTGATGTAGATACTTGACCTTTGTCCTTTTTAGACTGTTTTGAAGAAGGAGGAGGAGGTGATTCAGACATTCTAGAGATCAATGTGATTCCTTTTGAGAAGATTTTTTAACTCATCAATATCCTTCTTATAACAATAGTGTTCTTCGTGTCCATCCTTCTTATAATATGCACAAGTAGGCCTCTCCTTATTAGATGAATTTTCTTTGGATTGAGAGAATTTTGATTCTTTATGTGGCTTGTTCTTTTTCTTCTTATCAAGATTCCCTGATTCTTTTTGTACCTTAGACTCACTTGCCAACAATTCTTGTGACTTGGAAGACTTGATTAGACCCATGTTCATTAACTTAGCTTCCTCTCAGATTAGGAGATTTGTAAAGTCATCAAACTTAGGATCAACATATGATGCTCCCATAGAAATTTGATAGGTATGAAAGCCATAAACAAATACTGAATACTCAGGACCAAGCTTGGATAACACATTCAAAATCACTTGTAAATCCTCTTTATCAATGTTGCATTCTTTCAACTATGTTCTTAGTTGCTGAACTTTGGAGATGTAGTCTTCGATGTGGTCAAAACATTTTGGATCAAGATTCATCAAATCATTATCAATCTAATATCCCCTAATATTATCTTTTTTACCATACAATTTCCTAAAGCCTCCCAAGCCTCTTTAGGTGTTTTACATGATTCAACATGAAATTGCAAATCAAATGATACTAATGAACATATACATCCAAGTGTTTTCTCACGATCAAGCTCCCATTTTTCCAATTCTTTAGCATCAATAGGTTGATGAATGGTTTCCTTTAGATGACCTATTAGACCTTTCATCATGAGATAGTTCCATATTGATTTTCTCCATGTAGCATAATTATGTGGAGTTAGGAGTTCAATTTGATATTTCCCCATTGCAAGAACACAAACCAAGCAAAAAAATGCAATCACTACAAGATTACCCCCCCAAATTACTCAATCAAGAAACTCCCCAAGAAATATCTAATTTTTGGCACTTTATATTTAGTGTGTTTACAGTTGCCACTTGTCAAAAGCAACACAGTAGTCTTGATCTTGGTACATGCAAATGCCAAAAATAGGCCACAAACTCAAAGCAAAACTTTTACAGCAGATGAGATCAAACTGATTACACCACTATAAATTATATAAAAAAATATGCACTTTAAAAAAAAAATCACCCAAAAATGTTACTATAGGAGCAAGATATGAGCCCCTGAAGTTCCCAAAATGAGGATGAAGCAACAACACTTGTGAGAATCTATAATTTATGGAAAATGAAGACACCAAAACCAAAAAATGATTGCACCATTGTGTAGAGCACAAAATTCTAGCCCAAATAAAAAAATGCTCAAAAAAAGGAGTCAAAATGAGCAAGATATGAGGCTTTGAAGTTGAACTGTAAAATGAAAAGGTTCATCTATGAGGGGGGAATTTTTTTTAGAAGCGCTAACGTGGTGCTGACGTCAGCAATTCTCTCTATTAAATTTGATGGTCATTTGGCCGTCACCATCACCGTCGATCCCCATAAGAAAAGAATATGCTGAGGAATCTGCCTTTGGAATATTCTAGCAACAAAATATTCCTTAGTGGGAATCTTTGTTTTTACCACCGGTCTTGAATTTCGTCCAGATTTTTTGAAGATGCCGGATTTAATAAACCTGACTGCCTGCTTTTGTGGACCGTCAAATTTTTTAACCGGTGGTCGGTTGTTTAAATTGATTGGCACTGACTTTATGGGGCTCATGTGGTGACATACCTGTATTTGTAGGTACAACCTATGAATATAGTTCGCAAAATTTTTGCTTTTGATTTTTTTTTAATAAAACCTTTTCAAATCAATTAAAAACTACAATTTTTTTTACAAAATATTTAAAATTTCTATTTCACAAAAAATATAATATATATATTTTTTAATTGTATCATCATTAATGGCGCGACCTGGGGAGTCGTACGACTTCTTGGGCAAAATAATTTTGCCTCATTGCACAACTGTTATGATTTGGATGAATTGATAGTTGATCTTAGGGTTTTTGGCCCTTTTGGACGCGATGGCAGGGTCAAATTTGACTCAAAATGCTCCAAAAATGTAGCTACCTTCTAGATCTGGCAACCACTCTTCAGCTTCAAACCCTCATAGATTTGGCCTCATATGTCTGATGTGGACAAAATAAAAGGAAAAATCAACTTTATCGAACACTTTGGACATAATGGTGAGGTCAGATTTGACCCAACAAGCTCCAATTTGAACCTAAAATAAAGAACCACAAATGGACCCCCCCAAATCTAGTATTTCTTTCAAGATTTTATGATTCTCCATATCATCATAGGGTGATCCCACAATATTGGTTTACAATTTTTGGCCAAACTGGACATTGAACTGAATTGTTTTAACTAAATCTTCACTTTCAGGCACCTATAGCGATTAAACCACGAGGAATTTGAAGATGATGCAAACTAGTGATTTATGGCATTTTGTTTGTAGATTCTAAATATATTTTTTTCAAAAAAAATTGAATCAGATTGCACTTGTTTCTCCATCTCCTTTGAAAACTAGTTTTCATAGTAAACACCATTTTTAAATAGTGTTGTTACTGGCTAACACATAAAAAAAAATTCTATGAAGGATAAAATTCTTTTTTTTTGAATTTAGATTCATAACTATGATATCTAGTGCATGGAATTGGTTTCATAGCATTTCATTGAAATTTTTTTCTTAATTAAGTTTCAAAGTCAAACTAGTTATAATTTAGACATGATTTATTGGCTAAAACATAACTTTTTTGTATGTATCGAAATTCAATTTTTTTTTTTGTTGGATCAAGGACATCAATATCTAGTGCATAGATATTTTTTAGATTTTTTTTGATAATTTGCTATTTTTCCACATGTGAAGAATAGAGAGCTTGATTTTCGATGAAAAACCTACATTCACAAGAAATAAAAAATAAATATAATAATCAAATTAAATTTATTTAAAATTATAATTTTTGGGAAGCTTATAATAAAGACTACATACTTACAAAAAAAAAATTTAAATGAATTCATTTGATCCTCGAAAAGGTAAATCAAAAGTGTTTTTTTATCAACATTTTGATAGGTGTAAAGGAGACTCCGTTATAGGTATGGTTTAAAACTAGTGGGGTTCTATCCAAGGGGGTTTGATTTAAGGTGGTTTGATCAAACCCTCTTCAATTAGAACCCTTTAAATGGAACTTTTCAAGGCTTAAATCATTATATTTTCTAAAAATATGTGATTTCAGCAAAAATCAAGATCTCCTAGAAAGTGTAAACCACTATTGTGGGATCACCCATATGATGCAAGAGAAGAGCATACTCAATTTTTCAAGATTTACCAATCCCTCTTCAGAAAAAGACTATCCAATGGCACCCAACCTGCTCTGATACCATGTTAGAATTGGCTATGGCTACCAAGATCTTGAGGCCAAATGGAAAGCACAAGAGAAAGAATAGAATGTGACAAGAATAAATTGTATTCTTATCAATATGATTCAACGATATGAAAAATGTAGTAGAAACCCCTTGGTTATATAGCTAAGGTGAGATACAAGATGTCATAGGATTATGACAAGTGTCTTAATCATATGACATGAGACAACTTATCTCACTTACCTAGGTTCACATGTGTTACAAATCAAAAGATAAGATAACAACTAATCAAAACTAACACCTTCTAGAAAGATTCCTTCCTAGGACCTAAGTAAACTTAACACATGTAAATAAGTCCCCTAGTAATGAATGAACTAGGTACAAGACTTTATTTACTCCAACAACATCAATTAGGCCAACCTAATTTATGTTTGTGTTGGATGCAATATATATAAAAGGTTAATTCCTTGTGTGAGGTTATGTATGAGATGTGTGGTGTAATGTGTGAGATGTGAAATAATTGAGTGTGAGATCTAAAGCAAATAAAAGTGGGAAGAGGTTGATAAGTGGAGAAGCATGAAGTGTGTCATATCAATTTACAAAGCTTAATTGGAACTGTCTTCAACATATTGTAGATGCATTGTATTAGTTCAAATCTCTGACAGTGAACCACCCTATTTTCTATCCTAGCAGTGAGCCATTTTGCAATATCTTATGGCCAATTATAATATATTGTGAGCTAATCCTCACCGTGGTTTTTCCCTTTTTTGGGTTTTCCAAATAAAATATGGTGTTCTTGTGTTCTTTGATGTGATGCACGCTTTATATGGTCCCTTATATTATTGCAAGTTTAATGTGATGCATTGAATGGATATTTAAGTTGATGAAGTTAATGAATTTATGTGAATACTAATTCATCCCCCTCTTAGTATTTTGGGTGTTCAATAAGTCTTTGTTGTTCAAAAGAGTATTGTTGAAGCAACCAAAGGAGAATTAAGAACCAGAGTAAAGAAGAGCCTTATTCAAGACTAATTATAAAGCTAAAGAGTGCTAAAAACTTATTATTGATAGTGATAGTATGGATAATCTTGTGTTAGGTTAAATGGTTAACAAGCTAGGTCTTACTATAATAAAAAATCCTAATCCTATCAAGTTTCTTGGTTGCAAAAGGGGCATCATTTAATTATAGATGAGCATGCCTCTATAGAGTTTTAGATAGGTAGTTATAAGGACACTATTATGTATGACATTAAGTCCATGGATGTTTCCCATGTGCTTCTTGGTAAGCCTTGGAAATTTGACAAGAGAGCCATACATGATGGAAGAAACAATACCTACACTTTTTAAAAGGATGGTAAAAAACATACATTGTTGCCTTTGAGAGGAGAAGAAGGAGATAATAAGAGCAGTAGTAGCAACAAGGTTATGTTGGTGAGTGGCAAATAATTTATGTGTAATATGTAGAAGGAAGAAGTGGGGTATGCATTGGTATTCAAGCCTAAGGTTGCTCTTACCTCTACTAAGTTGGATGATTTATGAAATGAGATACAATACATATTGAAAGAGCATATGGATATTGTGGTAGCTGATTTTCCTAATGAGTTACCTCCAATGAGGATCATTAGTCACCATATATATTTGGTTCCAAGGGATAGCCTACCAAACAAGGTTGCATATAGATTGACTCCCAAGGAGAACGAGGAGATTGGGAAGTAGGTTGAATAGTTTCTAGAAAATGGATTGATAAGGGAGAGTCTTATCCCGTGTGTTGTACCAATAGTCCTAGCGGCCAAGAAAGAGGGTGATTGGAGAATGTGTACAAATTCTAGAGCAATCAATAAGATTATCATTAGATAAAAGTTTCCTATTCCAATGATGGATGATTTAATGGATTTCTTGAGTGGTTCTATGTATTTTTCAAAGATAAACTTGAAGAGTGGTTACCATCATATTCAAAACAGTTATGGGGATGAATGGAAGAAAATGTTTAAGACTAATGATGGTCTCTATGAATAACTAGTTATGCCCTTTGGGCTTACAAATACACTTAATACTTTTATGGGGCTTTATGAATGAAGCCTTAAAACCATTCCTAGGGAAGTTTGTGGTAGTTTATTTTGATGATATACTAGTTTTTAGCAAGTCTAAGGAAGAAAACATAGAGAACTTAAGATTGGTTATGACACGGTTGCATGAGGAGAAGTTGTTGATCAACCTCAAGAAGTGCACTTTTATGAAGCCTAAATTATTCTACTTGTATTTTGTGGTGTCCAGAGAGGGATTGAAGATGGACAAGGAGAAGGTTAAGGCCATTGTTGATTGGCCAACACCTAGGAGCACTTATGAGGTAAGAATTTTTTATGGACTTGCTAGCTTTTATAGAAATTTTATCAAAAAATTCAATAGCATAGTTGCTCCTATACTTGACACTATAAAGGGAGTTTGAATGGACTCAAGAGACTAAAAAATGTTTTATATTTTTGAAAAAGAAAGTGACTGAACAACCTATACTTGTGTTACCTTATTTTAGCGAAGTCTTTCAAGTGGAGTGTGATGCTAGTGGCTTAGCAATAGGGTCTGTTCTAAGTCAAGAGGGGGAACCAGTTGCTTATTTCAATGAAAAGTCAAATGATGCTAAGAAAAAGTATTTAGCTTATGATCTTGAATTTTATGCATTGGTTCAATCTTTGAAGGACTAGAGGCATTACTTTCTTCCCAAGGAGTTTGTTGTTTACATAGATAACCATGCACTTCAGTTTATTAACAATCAATACAAGTTGAATCAAACGCATGTAAAGTGGGTGGAGTACCTTCAGAGTTTTAACTTTGTGTTGAAACATAAGAGTGGGGAAGCAAACAAGGTTGTTGATGCACTAAGTAGAATAATTCTATTGCTATAGGAGATTCAAGAAAACATTTTTGGGTTTGAGAGCTTGAAGGAGTTGTATGAAAATGACATAGATTTTAGAGGTGCATATGAAGCTTGTAGTTGTCGTATTAGTAGAGATAGAGGACCATGGAGTAATTTTATATTGCAAGAGGGTTTTTTGTTCAAAGGTAATCAATTGTGTATTCCCAAGGGGTCAATGAGAGAGAATCTCTTGAAGGAGAAGCATTGTGGCAACCTAGCAGGACATTTTGGACAAGACAAAACTTACCTATAGTTGAGTACACACTATTATTGGCTACAGATGTAGGTGGATGTAAAGAGGTATGTGGAGAGATATAGAGTATGCCAGCATTCAAAGGGCAGTAGTCAAAACATTGGTTTGTACCAACCATTATCTATGCGACATAGACCATGGGATTCAATGAGTATCGATTTTGTTGTAGGATTGCCTAGAAATCAAAGAGATAATGATTCTATTTTTTTAGTTGTGGATAGGTTTTCAAAAATGGTTCATTTCATTCCTTACAAGATGACTAGTGATGAAACTAATACAACTAACTTGTTTTTCAAAGAAGTGAGATTGCATGGTATACCTAGGAGTATAGTATCTAATAGAGACACAAAGTTTGTGGGAAAATTTTGGAGAACACTTTGGAAGAAGTTGGGAACCCACCTCAGTTTTAGGTCAACTTACCATCCCTAAATGGATGGTTGAACATAAGTGGTTAATAGAATTTTTGGGTACTATGTTAAGGTGTCTTGTTGGAAACACACCTAGTAATTGGAATATGGCTTCAACATAGGTTGAATTTGATGAATTGTGATTCTCCAAATAGGGGTATAGGTTTGATCCCATTCTACATTGTCTATAGTATGCATCCAAGGGGTGTATTTGAATTCAGAGATCTTGGAAATTTTGAGAGAAGAAGTGCAGATGGTGAGGATTTTTCCAAAGGTATTCATGACCTTCATGAAGATGTCAAATTATAGATAGCAGTACAAGAAATATGCTGATAAGAAGCACAAGGAAGTGAATTTTCATGTTGGTGATATTATTTTGTCTCATCTCATGAATGAGATATTTCCAAGAGATGAATACAACAAACTAAAAATGAAGAAGATAGGTCCTTGTAAGGTTCCCAAAAAAAAATTCACCAATGCTTACGAGATAGCTCTTCCTTCCAATATGGGTATCTCACCCATCTTCAATGTGGTTGATCTCTATCCCTACAAAGGCAAGGAAATAGATGGAACAATAGATACAAATTTGATTCCATGATGGGAACAATAAATGACCAAGACAGCTCAGGATGACATTGAGTGCATCTTGGAGAAGCAGTTGTTGAAGAAGACCTAAGGTAAGGACTATTTCCACTAGTTGGTTAAATGGAAGGACCATCATTTGGAGGATGAAACTTTGTTAACAACTTTTAAGTTCTCCAAATATGGTCATAGTGTTGATGACCTCATGAGCCAGAGCTCATGATTTTGTTTTTGTTTTTGGGGGAACCTGATGCAAGAGCATCAACTAACATTTTTGGTTTACTGTTTGAGTTTTATTTTTTGGTGTTTGATTTCCTTTGAAATTTTGGTTTGAATTAAGTGTTTTAGGGGTGTGGTTATTTTTGAAAGGTATTTTGGACTTAACACATAGACAATTATACATCCACGTGGGGCATATTGACTAGGCAATAGAAAATAAAACCTCAGCATACCCGTGGTGGGGAAGAAGGCAGTTGCTAGAGATAAAAACAAAAGAAAATAAAACCAAAATAGGTCCACATAGGAGGAAAGAGAGGTTGCATGAGGAATAAAAGAATAAAATTTATTTATTGGGAAATTAGAAGAAGACCATGTGAAAAGGCATATGGGATATACAAATAAAATAAAAACCTTAACATGTTGAGCATATCCACGTGATTGGAGGGAAATAGTTATAGAAGACAGTTAGAATTTCATATTTAGAAACATATTTGGTACATGGGCAAAGAAGGAGAGGTTGGCGTGGGAGTTAAAAAATAGGGAAGAACAAGGTTGGGATGTAGGCAAGAGAAAAGCTAGATTTCAACATAAATAAAAGGCATATTGGTGTGATAATTAACAGCTATAGGGCATGAATGACTGTAAATACAATTATTGTTGTGTAAAAAAAGTGAATGATTGGCTTGTTATGCCCACATACTCATAGTTTGAAAACTAGAAATAAAATAAGTTAAGATAGTTTTGATTGTATTAACTTTCACCCATCACCTTTATTCTCTATTTTACCAGAGATGACAATGCAGGGCACATATATCCCCATGGTGCATTGTCATTTGTGGTCAAGGCTTAATCCTCTTGGGGGTGGAATCTATAACATATGAAGTTTCTATTTCTATAAACTATAGATTGTGATCTTATTATCAATTTTTTTTATTAAGCAATCTTATCATTCTTGTCCTTGATAGTTTAACATCCATTCGGTTAAGTTAAATAAATATTCTTTATTCTTTACCTTGTCACCTGAGCTTTATAACTTGAGGTAACTAAGGGCTATTTTCTCCTTGAAGACCCTTCATCTCGAGTCTCAAGGGTAGTGAATCCCCTCCTTTACCCCTTAATACCCCACTTTCACATGCCAAATCCTTGTTAATTTCCCTTAAATCATGCATATTTATGTGAGGTGTACAAAGTCACGATTCCTCTATATGCAAGACATGGGATTTTATATAAGTCACATGGGTCAAATTACTTTCCCATCCCTCTAGGGTACTCCAAATTACTCTTTTCATTTTGATCATCCACCTTTTCCAGGGGGATTCCTCAACCATAGATTCCCCATCAATCTTGGAACCTCCCAATATCACCAATCCTATGAGGATAGTTCTCCTCCTCTCATCCTCATAAGGGTCTCAATTGATTTGACCCTTGATATTTACTTTTAATCATATCCATCTATTTTATAGCCCAAAAGTATATAAATAGGATGTCATCCCAAGCAAATTACATTACTTTATAAAATGCAACCTTATGTTTCCGAGAAGAGTACTCACTACCATATCATCCATTAATCTTGAGAATAACCACCTTACCATAGTGAAAAAGGGTTATTTTAGTGTGATTTTATGCTTATTTTCATCATGTTTATTGATCCTTTGCTTAATATTGAGTTTTATTTATCTTTTGGGTAGAATAGGTTAATATAGTTTAACCTATTCTTTTATGCTCAAAATTGCATGCACACATCTTCAGTGACCATAGTGGGAGGATAGTGGATGGGTGGAAAGACACCAAAGGACAAGAAATCTAAAGATTCAATTTAGTACAAAGGATATGGTGAGACCCACTTACCTATTACTATTCCATTTTGTGTGTTTTTAAGTTTTTTCAATCACAAGTTACAGTTCAATAAATATATTTGTACTTCAACATATGCGTTACATTTTGTGGTGATTTCATTTGACACATTGTCTAATGTGTTTTCACTATTTTCTATCATTTAACATTTAGTTTCTGAAAAAAAATAGTTTTATAGGGTGTTATATTGCTTAATGCTTAATGAAAGTCACATTTTTAGTCTTGCAAGCCTAATCAATAGTTTTTGTAGGTTTCTAATGCTTTTGACATCATTGACATAGAATAATGTATCCATTTATGTTTTGGTGGTTTTAATACATGACATGGCATATGCATTTTTATACATTAGATAACAATTTTTTACATTCTTCTATTTTTTAACTCAATTTTTTTTTATCAAAAATTGATTTTGCAGGGAGAGATGTTGAAATTCCCACTTTCCCTCTATGTAAAAGTTGAAAATTAATTTTCCATTTCAAGTGTATTCATTTTTGTGTGTATATGATAGTTTGGTGTATTAATTCTTTGTTTAGTGTATGCATTACCTATTTTAGTGATTCCATCTTTAGGTATACATCTTATTATTTCATTGTATACAATTTTAAATCGATATATCCACTCTCTAAATCAATATGTGTTGTTTAAATTTTATCAATATTTATTTAGTTAGAATTTGGGATAACATGTGCTAACTTGGGTGGATTTTGTTGTGCATTTGCTAACATGTGTTCTTTTAGCTATATCAAAAATCGAAGACCAAACAAATAAAAAACTACTAATATTTTTCTTGTAGTGCCACTAGACAAAGACTTTGATTTATCACTGGTCTAATTACACTAAATTAGATTAGAAGATAATTAACTTGTTTTTTGTGTCTATGGGAGCTTGTAGAACATATGATCTCCCCTCCCACCTTTGGGTGATCTCAGGGATCTAAAGTTCTACACTTTTCCTTTTTTTTATTAGAACCTAAGGGTATTATAACCTTCAACATATTTTCACCATAAATTGACATATCCACATCTAGCCATCTCTAATAAATTTTATAAATTAGCATATTTGCACACCATTAAGCATATTCGCACTACAAATCAACATATTTGCTTCTAACCATCTCTAAGCCATTTCATAAGTCAACATATTTTTACATGTTTTAGCATATCTACACCATAAATCTACATATCCACATTTAGCCATCTCTAATATATTTCATGGTTTAGTGCATCCACACACCCTTCAACATATCTACACCATAAATTAGTGTATCTTCATCTAGCCATCTCTAAGTCATTTCATTGATCAACACAATCATACCTTTATTTAGTGGTTTTGCATCCTATTTTTGTGTATCCACTTCTTTTTACGACATTCCTTCATCTAATCTTCCAAAATCAACCCTATCCCTAATTTGAGTTTAGTCCAAATCTAAATATGAGATTTAGTAAATCCACCTTAAGATCTTTTGATATCAAAATAAATATTAAGATCTTTTCTCCCACTTTTTCCAATCTACTCCATCTCTCCAATAATTTATTTCCATCCAATCTTGTCTTTCACCCTCATTCCACACATCAAACAATCATCATGGATCAAGCTTTATTTAATGAGTCCCCTTATCATGCTAATTACCTAGCAAGCTTTCTCCAATCTTAAAAAAATCCACGTGAAACTAATGAGGATGATGGTCTTATTGATTAATATGAGCATAAAATTGACCCCCCTTGGTGCCTTCATCACCACCAATCTTTCCCCAAGTTCTCACTACTCACCGCTACCTTTTGACAAAGAATTTGCTAGCACAAGCTACCCCACCATGCCTAAATTCATCTCTACTGGTCACCCTCATGATACCTATGACAAGGGATATATATCCTATTCCCTATCCATATATCCATCCTATCCTTTATCCATATCCCCATATTATCCTCTATCCATATCCCAACCTTTGTCTTTCTATGAGGTCTCCATTGCCTTCACCCCTCATCAAAATCCTATTTCCCATTATCCACAAATCCCTAATCATCCACATGTGGATATCATCCAAAGAATCCTCTAAGGACTAAACCAAAATCCTATAGTTATAGGTTATACCACCCCCTAAATCACTTAAATGCATCATGAATGAGGTCATCACTTTTGCAACACCTACCAAACTTATCCAAAATCCAAAATTCCTTTGAAATCCAATGCCCCTCCAACCCATTATAACCATCCAATCCAACCCCATGAACATATCAAATCCATCATCCCTCTTCCTAATAGATATGAGGAGTCAATCATGTTGAACCCTCCCTCCCCATTACACCATCCATACAAATCCAATTGTACAATGACATTGTTTCAAAGAAGGTTGAACCATCTCCCTTTCAAAATCAATATCTTATCATCACATCTAATCCTCGATGTGATCCATTACCACTTCCTACTAAAACCATCAATGTATCCTCTTAGTTCTCTCACCTATACCTATGGTGATCTTCTCACTAAAGAAGAACAATAAATATCCACCACCCATACCCCTCCACCTCAAAATGGATTATCTTGTTTTCAAAGCAACTAACATCTTGTTGTTAATCTACTTAATAAAATGAACCATCAATGAAAAGGCTTAGGCCTTCATGATAAAATCATCTTAGAGGCCATTCATATAAAAGAAAATACATGATCACATAGCATTAGTTAGGTATCCCAAAGCCCTCAATCCAAAAATGTTGGTAGACACTTTATTCATATTAATGTTACTTCTTCCAAACCCACAACATGTACCTCCCACCACCCTTCAAAAAAAATTATTGCCTTTCCTTCTCCCACATATCAATCCAAAATGAAAGCCACTATCCCTCCCCCATCTTCCAAATCCATTTTGGGTCCCTATGTATCAAAACCCACCTTTGCATGCCCCTCATCTCTACCATCCATTTTGGATCCCTATATCCCAAAATCCATAGTCCCAAATCCTACCAATCCATTCATTGCAATCCCCCATCATTTCCAACAAACACATATATTTGTGAACCATTTCCAACTCATTCCCTTCCCTCCTCCTCTTATGCACCACCCAAAATAAAGTAATTTCCATGCCAAATTAAAAAATACATAAATCAAAAGCAAAGTACCCTTAAAGATCCAAGGATCACCATGTCCCCTGACAATGGCATGCACAAAAAATTAAAAAAAAATCCAAATCCCATATAAACCCAAGTGGCCACAAAGGTCCATCAAGCAAAAAGAAAAATAAAAAACCATGTAGATCCCTACGAAAAATGAGGCAATGTGCCCAAAAGTCAAATCCAAAATGGTATCCAAACTCGCCCTTCCAAAATCTTCCTCCATGCCTAAATCCCATCACTTCACATATAAGAATATTTTATGTCCCAAATCCATTTTGGGTCCTTATATCCTAAATTTTTCTATCTTATGTCCACCATCTCATAAATTTATCACAAATCTTCATCCATCATAATGTGTGAAATTTTTTATCCTAGTTCCCCTTAATCCCATGGATTTATTCCACCCCTTCATCTCCCCTCCTTTGCATTATCTTATCCATTATCCCACATATCTCCCCCATCGCATCCCTTTGATCCCCACCTTTTCAAAATCTAGTTTACACCATTCTTACTCCAAAGTTTCCTTTTAGAAAGCACACCTTCCAAACAACAAGGTTTTACCAACCTACAATGGTTATCCTAAATAGGCTCTGTTGACTCCTAAAATTGCTAGGCAAACAACCTTATAGGGAACTCAATTAATGGGGGACCAATTACGCTAAACTGAGTAACCTCTAGATTTTTAAAGAAGTCGATTCCTTTTGTATTTGGGGGGTTGGAATGGGAAAAGGAAGCAAATATTAAACTAAGATCTAATCTAAGGCAATGCGCCAAGAGTTAAGTATGGGCATGGGAAATATTCCTTTCAGATGAGATTTAAGGACCTGTTTAGCAATCTGCATGTCTAAAAATAACAGATAGAACAGATGAAAAACCTAAGTCTATCAAATAACATAACACAACTTCCATACACATTTACTGAACAAGAAGAGTTCAAGACACGATTCAAATCAATAAATTTATATTGAAATTATAGAAGTCTTGCAGATAGACTACCAAGTACAAGAAACAACACAGTATAATGTCTTATCCATTAACTAAGAAACTAAGAGGTCGAACAATATGGCACAGTCTGTGAGTCTTAATATAATAATAAAAAACAATACAAAATCCATACAGTCTTTTTTCACTATTTTCTATGATTTTTGAACCTTGTTTCAGAGAGTCAAAGCAATATATATAGATCATTTTACCACTAGAGAGCTAGTAACTGAAAAGATTCCCTAGGCATGAGCAATGATGCCTGTCGTAATGATTCTCTAAGGTTGTTGCAACAGAAAATATCTTGATACATAGCATGCAATCGCCTTTGAACAAGATGCGCCCCTCTACAAATGATGAATGTGGTCCCAGGGTGGAAGCAACAAAACTCTCTAGATGACACATGTCATTTATCCATAGAGTTGGTAAGGACATGTGGCGAAGAGGCGAGGCTTCAAATTTGTTCATCCCTTCCTTTCAATCAAAATCCCCGTGAAGAAGACATGTGGAGCAGTCTGCATTTCAAGCATTCACTGTGGGGTCTGCCAAAAGGTTCCCACAGAATCATGCAACATGGCACGTGGGCGAAGCTCAAAAGAGAAACAAAGGAGAGAGGATCATCAAAGTCCTGCACGGCTGACACGTGGTGCAAGGGTAGAGCTCGAAGGGTGAAGCAAGGGAAGAAGACCCTCAAAGGCCCACGCAACTGACATGTTGCGCTAGTGGACGAAGGTGCTTCAAAAGAGGCTAGGGAATTTTCAAACATGTGAAGCGCAGGTTGGGACCATGCAAAAAACAACAACACCAACCCAAAGGGAGCTCAAAGGATTTTAATCTACAGATTTTGGTGACTATCAAGGGAATTTTGCCTACATAATAGGAACCCAAATTTTTTGGTTTGAAGACCAGAGCCTTATCCATTAGACAACAAAGTTAGAGATTTGAGAGTGCAGTTTGTAGAGGCAGCTAGTCGGCCTCAGATGGAATCGACAAGGTGCATAGATTCTCTTGCGCCTCATGTAGATCGGTAATTTCTTTGAAAGGAAGCTCCATGGAGATCCTAGTCTCGAACTCAAGCTAAAAGAGAAGCTGCTCTATTTGATGGGTGGTGCCTTTTATGTCTGTTGTTGTGGGGGGTTGTCATAATGATTGGAAAGCAGATAAATCTCACTGCTTTTCCTCGATCTTTGCTACAATGTACTCCGCCATGGCCACCGAATCATCAGGGAGAAAGGGGCAAGGCAAGCCCATTTGAGTCAATTTGGAGAATTTCATCCACATGTTGTATATAGTCCAACACAATATTACCAATAATTCCTAGCTTAAAGGATGGCTATATGACAACGGATGAATTCCCTCACCCTTTTGGAAGCCAATCTCCAGTGATCGATCCCCACCTTTTCCAAGTCTGCATTTTCCACAATGTATAATTTATCCAGCAACCTCTCAGCCTCGAGCACTTTTTCGGTAATGAACTATGGAACTTGCTCAATCATTCCACGCATCTCCTTGCTTAAATTTGTTGTGTCCACCATAAATTGGAGTGCTAGTTGCATGGTCAAATAGAAAGACTTGAATTTCTCCCAGTATGAGGCATATAACTGTTGAGCCACTAAAAGGAGATCCGATTGAGGAGCAAGGGGTTGAGAAGGAGTTTTCAAAAGACCTATCTCCACCTCCTTAAACCTGACATCTTGTGTCAGCTCTTCAATTTTCTTGTTCGTCGTGGAGAGCCATTCTTGCAGAGTTCCCAACTCGACATCTTTGCTTTTCAATAGTTCCTCATCCTAACCTCAGGTTGTGGATTCTTTTTCCAAAGAGAGATTTACTTCCTAGATCTCCCTTTCTAATTGAGCTTGTCAGTCTTGGAGCTCCTTGTCCTTCTATTACATTTCTTGCTCTAATTGAGCTCGGTGATCTTAAATCTCTTCATTCTTCTATTGCATTTCTCTCTGTGCTTGAGTCAACTGGTCATGGAGCTCTTGGTTTTTTCGCTATAGTCTAGTAACTAGGTTGGGATCCTGGGACTAGATTTTGGCAATTTCTGCCTGCGCTTGTTGAGACAAGCGTGCAATTTCAACATCCTTAGCCTTTTTTTCTTTAGGGTCTCCACCCTTTCCTTAATGTTCTTGAGCTCCTCTTCTTTCTTTTTCAGTTGGAAACTACGCTTCAGAAAGTCGGTAGTCACCACCCACTGAGTCTCCTCCATTAGCTCGACCTTGTCCTGTGGTCAAGCTGCGTGTAGATCAATCCCAACAACATAGATTGTATAATCCTCATGTTGCATCTCCCCTTGTAGTTTGATGGCATTAGGATTCATGTTGCAAATGTCAATGACCCCTGCACTTCATTAAAAAGGGTATGCACACATGGCTCGACAGGGTTCACTACATCTTTTTCTTTTCTCTTCTAGACCCTGATAGCTCGTGCTACCTTAGTCTTGTTGCTTTTCCCAATAAATTTTGTTGGTGACCTAATTAGTTCACCGACGAAGGGCGCACTAGTAGGAAGAGCAAAAGGGAATGAGATCATTATGGTCTCAAATGACATTTTCTTTGGCAAAGAGATGGTTAGCAAGAGAAAGGAGGAATATTATGCCAGGGTCCAGTTGGGGAAGCGACGAAAGGACTCATAGGAAATGGTGGTGGTAGAAGAGACACATGGGTTACCATCTATTGAGCAAGTTGAGTTAGATCTTATGCAATGGTAGTAAAAGGGTTAGCAATGGAAGGTCCAGACTGGGCTTCAACGAAAGATGGAACAAATCGCAAGGGAGTAAAAGCCACCTATCTGATTTGGGAGAATTGAGAGAAACCTCTCGTGGGCATGGAATTAGCAAATGAAAGGCTGAAACTCAAAGTAATTGGAAATGCAGAGGTAGCAGGGTTAACCAAAGATTGTGAAGCGAGAAGAGAGGGAGAGAAAGATACCTGAGTTGTGGCGATCTCCAATCCTTAGCTTGTTGCAAGTGCTTGTGAGCTTTCTTCAGGAGTTGCATTGATGTGCGACCTCTTCTCAGGTGGAGAATTGTCCACCTCTATGAAATCCTAAGATTGTTGGGCTGCCATGGGTCTCTCCGTAGCCCATGTATGTGGTAGCGAGGCCTCTGAATGAGATGAAGTCACTCGCATGCTCAGTGGAGCTTTGTCGGTCTTTTCTATTGCTTTTCCAGTTTTCTACATTTGGGCCTTTTTTGCCTCTTTTCTTTTTATTATTATAGTTGCTTCCTCTAGGTCTACATCCTCATCTTTGCTTGGATCAGTATCATCATTTTATTTGTTTCAGAGATCATCAAATATGTCATCCATGTCGGTTTCCTCAAATAGGGCATCAAGGCATTTGGTCTCTTGACAATAAATCCAGAATTGTGTAATTTTATCATTACTCCATTGGTATTTTTTGGCCAATTGATTATAAAGGGTAGCCCCAATTTTACACTTATCACTGGGCATGTTCAAAGGAAAATAGAGAGATAACCATGGTGGCCTCTTATCATCAGTAGGAACATAGGCTAGGTTTGTAAATGAATTCAGGTCCCTTGACTGTGGATTTTGTCGAGCTTCCCCGTAGGGTTGGGAGCTATGAGTTACCTTAACATTTAGCTCTACCAAGTCATTATTGGGATTATACTCCCATTTTTCAGAAATTAATACTATCCCTAGATGAGCAAGCTTTGTAGTTAGCAGACCATGTGTCTGCTTCTTTACCATTATTAACATACTGAAGCTCAAAGGGAATTTGAAGAAACCTTTCTTATTCTTTCCCCCACAAAATCTGATGTCTATAATTTCTAGTTGCTAAAATACCTCAAGGTCCAACACCCTATTTGTGACACATACTGGGAGTTGGAATGGTTCCTTGGTAAAACCATGCAACCTAACAAATGAAAAATCTTCCCCAAGAAACCAGTTGCAAGGAGGAATAAAATATTGCATCCATCTTACTTGATTGGTGGGGAACTGATACCATTCACCCTCACCCTCCTTATTAAAGTCTCACAATATTGGAGTCATAAAAAACTCAGAAAATGCATAGTAATCATAAGTTATGGAAAGGAGGGGATTCCATGCAGAGACTGGCTTTCTTACCCCATTGTCATCAAAAATCAACAAACCCATACGGTTTCTAAAGAAATCTAGGTTTTGGTGCAAAAATATGTGAGGAAGGAAAGAAGAAAACCTGAACCTATGCTATGTGTTGTATTCTTTGAATTCATTCAACATCTCCTAAACAATGATCTCCATGAAGTTATACTATAATAAGGAATGATGTCTTCTCAACTGAAAACCCAAACCCATTTGAAACTTGTGACATCCTTGTCACCGTCCATGCTGCAAACAAAATCCATCACAGAGAAGGCATCCTGTAGGTCTGAGTTGAAAGTATTGTGGGCAACCAGAAACTATGGTGGGCTATTATCATCCTTGGCTCTTTTTGTTTCTTGATTATAAAATCTTAGAGCGTATTTTCTAGTCCTCCAGAGTTCCTCTAAGTCACTTACAATGAATGTCTCCATCACTTCTATTCCCCTTCCTGTAGGGATGCATAGCATATCCCTAATAGCTTCAACACTGATTACCACCCTCAGTTTACGTCCTTCAATGGCTCCCATATTCGGATTAAAATTCTAGGCACATTCATGAAACCAATTTTGGGTAGTGGTGTACAAAGGGAACCATATACCGTGGAAGACCGCAAAACCATAGCTTGTGCGCCAAAGACTCTTAGCTACTAGTCTTTCTCATCCTCTCGCAGACGCCTTCCCTAAGACTCTTAGGGTTGGTTTTGAGTTCAAGATCATGAATGTTGTCCCATTCTTCCGCTATCAAGACCTTGTTCCTATGGTTTGTCTTCTCCATGACTTGTGTGTGAGGCCACCTTGGATTTTATGGTATACCAGGAGAATCATAAGAGATGTCACCAAAAACATTGGCTATTGGCACTGCCAACATGGCATCAAATAAGCTTTCAACCACTTCTCCTTGCACTTCCATTTGAGGATTTTGGGCCATTCGAGGATTTTGTAGACTTTTGTGAATGCTTGACTTCTCTGCAACTCACTTGGGCTCTTTCATAGCAAATTGTGCACTCAAAGCTCTTCACAATGTTACTTCTTTGCATGTAACTTTAGCATTTCCTTATTCAGGAGTTGGAAACAATAGTTGTTTCAAGCAATAAATTTGGCATGTACCACCGACTTTTTTGTGCATGAAAAATGAATTCCCACTCTTTTAAAAAGACAATAATTCATAATGACAATTAGTCATCATGTCCTACAGCACAATCCCTTGGGAAATTGAGCTACAAATTGAAGGCATATAGACTATTTGCGTGCTTTTCAATTAATAACTTGAAAAGAATGATTAAGCAAGATGGCGTAATAATTACACAAAAAAGATTTGAGTTCATCCTTGGAGATTGAAAAAGTGTCCACAATGTGACACCTAGCACTTGAATGTGCAGACTATCACTTGCGCCTACTACCAGTTTTAGCTAATTAATTACCTCTTCTTCATTTGCACACAACAATTTGTACGCAACAAACGCAACCTAGCAGGATTTTTGAGTTTTGCACCTAGTGGGATTTTTGAGCTTGCTCTTGATCATCATCATGCTTATCACAAGCATCACACCCTGGCTCTTTCTATAAATAGACTTAAGGAAATTAGCAGAATTTGCATTTTGTAATTGGGACTATAGATAGACGCAATGAATACTCCTATTAGGCTAACTAGCAATAGGTCACAGACAACTTTCCTTAGGGAAATTTCTAGTAGGCGTCTAAAGCACATGACCAAGAGGAAGCATTATTTGGCCATAATTGCAATGAAGTGGGTACTGGGGAGGGACTGTATAGAGTATGAGGACAAGTATAGGGTAAACACTAATATTTTCTCTCATTTCGTTGCCTCTTTGCTTGACATTTAGGTGCCAAAATAGATGATACTGTGGTTTACTATGGAAATCTTCCCCAAGTGCTACCTCAGAGGCCTTGGTGAAATTGTGGTGAATGCAGTATATAGCCTTGGAATTCCAATGACAAGTGATCTTCGTTGACATATTGAAGAGGATGCAGTGGTGCCCTAGGTACCATTTCTTAGCAGATTTCACATTATGACTATTGGAGAACACTGCCAAAGGGTTTCGCGTGCCTGCCACTTTTTACTAAGATGCTACAACATAGTTCTCTTTTATGACGTGGAGTGGTATACTAACTTTAAAAACCTAGTTTTTCCTCCTGTGCTTGCTATTGTTGTTGTTGATGCTCCTTTTGTTGTTCTTGGTGCACTTGTTGCTATTGTTGATGTTGTTGATGTGGTTGTTCCTAATGCTACTAATGGTGATGCTACCCCAGTTGAAGAATGAACTCTTTTCTCCTTCTTTTTGTATATGCCTCAAAAATCTTTTAATACATATATTCAAAAAGTTGCTTAATACATATTTACACTGGTAAAATGATTAATGAAGCTAATTAAACAATTTTAGGTGAATTTCATTGACAAGAATTCCCAATGCTTCTTTTTCCATATTTTCTAATACAAATGCATTATGTTTCTTGGATTGAATAATTCAAAAAGGACCTTCCCACAAACTATCAATTTTTTTGTGTTGGCCAGGCTTTGTAGCTCTCTCATTGAATTTTAGCACTAAGTCTCCACATTTAAGACCCTGGTCGAAAGTTTTCTTGTTGAACCACCTCTTAACCACTTTTTGAGGGTTACACATGGCTTTCAGGTCTTTTTTCCTTTTCTCTTGTACCTCCAACAACTTAGCCAACTAGACCTCCATGGCTTTGTTTTGTTCCACCTCCAGAGACTTAAGCAATTGTAGCGTGAGAATTTCCATAGATATAGGTAATAGCGCTTCCTTCGCATATACCAACTCATACGGTGAATTCTTTAAGACTTGCTTGGGGGTTATTTAGTCCACCCAGAGTGCTTATTTGAGGTTATGATGCCACTCTCTTTGATTCTCCAACTTGATTCTTTTGATGAGTCAGACTAAATTTTTATTAGTCGACTCGGTCAAACCATTTCCCTGCGGGTAGTAGTTTGAGGATGTCTTTAAAAATATCCCATGCTTAAGTGCAAATTGACATACCTTTGAACCCAAGAAGGATTTTGCAATGGCAGAGATGATGGTCTTTGTTAGGCCAAACCTTGTGACCATTCCCTCGAGGAAATTCACAATCTCTACCTCAGTCGCGTTCTTCAGGGCATGGCCTTGGTCCATCTTATAAAATAATTTGTGGTCATCAGGATCCACTTATGTCTGACACTGGAGGTGGGATTAATCATCCCAATGAAATCCAATCCCCATTGCACGAAGGGTTCTTCAACCACTATCGGATTGAGAGGCATTATTGAGCTTTTCCTCCTTCCTGTGAAGAATTGGCATTCTTTATAGGATTTGACTAGATAATGTGAGTCATTGATCAATGTAGGCCAGAAATACCTGACACACATGATTTTGATGGCGGTGGTCTTTGCAAAGAAATGTCCACCAGTGGGATTGCTGTGGAATATATCTAGAACCTTTTGCGCCTACTCTTGAGAAATGCATCGCAAAAGAACTCCATTAAAGTTCCTTTTGAAAAGGACCCCTTCAATGAGCACTGTATACACCTAAAAATGGTCTGGATAAATCTAATTAATTAAATACACTTTTTTGATTAATTAACCTTTAATTCATCTACTATTAAATAAATAAAATTATTTATTTATATAGTTCATTTCTTTAATTCTTCTATTCTATTTACATTCTTCTAATTTTTCTCTTTTAATTAAATAATCAACTTCAATAGTTTGTATTATTTAATTATTTAATTATTTATTCCCTCTTAATTAAATAAACTAAATCATATAGTCTTATTTAATTATCATTATCCCTCTTTTATTAAATAAACAATTTCAAATATTTGTTTTATTTAATAATTGTATTTCTTCCAAATATTCCAATTTCCTCTAAATTGAATATTTCCAATTTCTTCCTAAATTGAATAAATCCAAATATTCAATTAAAAGCCTATTTCTACAGCTATTTCATCTTTTCACTCATCATATCCACCAACAAAATTAGATATTTTATATCTAATTAATTCAACTTAGCCTTCACAGACAAATTTGGAGACAATTTGGAGACAAATTATAGGCAAACTTCTTCATCTTCTTCCTTTGATTCTTCCTATCCTCTGGTTGAATGTTTTTGTGGGGAGGAACAATCTCCATAATCTTTTTAGGCTTCTTCATCTTTCACCATTGAATCTTTCAAATCAAATCCAAACCTTTGCTTTGTTGCCACAACACAAATATGTTGTCGGGAATCTATAAATACAGCCTCTTTCTACAGGAAATGGATCCCAACTTTGTGCAATCTTACTCTGCAGAAATAGCATTAGAGCAATTAAGCATTTGAGCATTGAGAAAACAACAAATAGTAATTAGCAATCATAATCATGGCTTTTTATTTAGTTGCATTTTAGTTTATTGTAGTTTGTTTTATCAGTCTCATGTCAATCTCAACTATAGTATCATCATCATATCATTTAGTAATCATTACATGGGATTAGATTCCAACATTTAACAATATATCATTCTCTAGATTTTCATTTTAATAGTCATAGTGCTTACACAATTTGAGAGCCACTGTGATTTAATAAATCTTTGGAGATAGAGAGCAATAGGACGCTTTTAAGAGATTTCCTGCTTTAATTAGATTAATTGTTTGTTTAAATCTCTTGATATAATGATCAATAATTGTTTTATATTTTACTCAAACTTATCAACTTAGTCTGATCAATAGAATCTATCATTCTATTTGACTTAAGTTAATATCCTTGAGACCATACCAAACTAAGATCAAAAGTTTATTGAAAACAATAACATTCGTATGTCCATTTTAACAAAGTCACAAAGGCTAAAATTCTAATAAAAGGAAATTAAAACTCAAACCACATGGTTGAAATAGATGAGGATCAATTGAATGATTTCACTTAGTAGATGCAAAACCTTCAACAACGACTCCAAGACATATAAAGAAAAACCACAAAAAGAAACCAAACAATGAACATGAGACCTTCTTCACCAAAAACTACATCATCCAAGTTCAATGTCTTTGATTTTTTGCAAAAGTTCAATAAGCCCAAATCTAAGTCCTCAAACACTAATAATATTGAGCAATCCTATCATGTCATGCATCTATCTCCATCCACCATAAGCCAAAATAAACCTCAATATTCTTTCACTCAAGTTAACAATTCCATCCAATCATCCTCTTCTATCATATCTTCAACATCCAATGATTCATGTCAATCTCTCAATCCAAAGCATGCTAGCATAGACTCCTCTACACATCAAGATCAAAATATTATTTCCACTCGATCCAATGATACCAAAATTCCACAAATTATTCCAATCTTTGATCATGATCCCATTTCTCGAGAATGTTATGATGATCCCCTCCTTTCACTTTTCATCCAAAATAAATCCCTTCCATATCAAGAGACAAGTATCCTTCCAAGTTCTTCTTCCACATCATCTAATAAATCCATACCATCTCATGATTATATTGCATTACAAGAGCATGATATTTCTTCCATCCTATCTAATGATGTCTTACCAAATGATGATCAAGATATGCTTTCTATAAAATCTCATGATTCCCTTCCTCCTCAAGATTAAGATATGCTTCCATTCAAGGATACCATTTCATCCCATGAAGATGTTTATCCTTCTCATGATCAAGATATTCCTTTCATACCACTTCATAATGATTCCATACTTAATAAATGGAAAGCTACTTCCTCTCTTACACCTCATGATCCCTTTCCAAGTCAAGATCAAAACACCCCATCATCCCCATGTCAAGAGCCTATCACACCTATTCAAGCTATCCATGAACCCCACACCTATAAATTGGGATCCTCCACCTTTATCCATTTCGGTTTACTTCCAACACCTATCCTCCCATTCATATCATATCCTCCCCAAAATGGAATTACATCTTGTTTCACAAACAATACATATCCCGTACGAATGTGTTAAAGTATGAATTACAAAGGAAAAGGATTAGGCCTTCATGAGGAAGGTATCCTAGAACCCCTTTCTGTTCAAAGAAACCCATCCATCCTAGGTCCTCATCCTAGTCCATCAAACATTCCATCTATCCTAGGTCCTCATTCTATTTCATCAAACATTCCATCTATCCTAGGTCCTCATCCTAGTCCATCAAACCTTCCCTCTATCCTAGGTCCATATCCTATTTCTCAAGAACAAAAAAGGCACACATCCTTGGTGCCCTTTCAAAATTCTACCCACATTAACTCATCCATAATACCTCCATATCATTCATCTCAATCCATCCCTCCCATTGCTCTTGGAAGCAATTTGGGTGCCAAATATCAAAAGCTCCTATATCAAAATCCACATGTATCAAAGGATCAACATGTCTCCTCGAAGAGACATGCAAAAATAAAAGAAAGTTTGATCGAAAATCAAAAGGATAATTTAAAAGGCCACAAAGGCCCATCAAATCAAAAATCTCAAAGACCACAAAGGTCCATAAATCAAAAGAAAATTACAAAAGGTCACAAAGGCCCATCAAAGCAAAAAGACAATTTTCAAAGACCACAAAGGTCCATAAATCAAAAAGAAAAATGTCAAAGGCAATAAAGGCCCACAAAGCAAAAATCAAAGTCAAAAGTCATGTGGATTCCTAAAAGTCTCATAGAAGCAATAAAATCTAAATTAACATCCAAATTTGCTAATCCAAAAGCTTCCTCCGATTTTCCACCCAATAACCTATCACCTTCCAAATCCATTTTTCCTCCATCACTCCACCACCCTTCAAGGTGTGTGCCAACGTTGATCTTTCCATCTTTTCCATCTATCCATCAACAAGCCTTCCAACCTCCTATCCATTATCCAACATTCATCCCCCATCATTCTCCTTTAATCTAAACCTTTGCATAAGTCCTTAGATTCTTCCATCATATCATTAATCTGCCAACATTTAGGAGTCTAATTTCCATTTCCATGGTTTATTAGAGGTATATTTGGTTGTGAAACTTGTCCTTCCTCCATCTCCCTATCATCCAATCCTATCTTCCATATTCCTCTTGCCCTCTACACTTAGGGACAAGTTTTGTCCATCTTATCATTCATGGTCATTATCCTTTCTATGCTCATTCCTTACATTTCCACCCTTGGTCTTAACAAGGTTAAGGATCTTCTTGAACATCATATATCTCATCCTATATGCTTTATCCATATCTTCCATACCATATCTTTCATCTTATTCATATTCCATCATTCTTACTAAATACATCCTTTCTTCCTTTCCTTGGTCTTGATGAGGAATAGGGGAAAAATACTTGGGCCTTGTGTTTGTATCTTATCTAGTTGGTCTTGATCATCCCATTCATTATTTTTATTCTTGCTTTCTTCCATTCTATATCTCCTAGCTTATCAAAATCCATGTCGCCATGTCCCTTTGCAACCTTGAATCTTATCATGCAAATCATATTTGAGCCTAGCTGTAAAACATTATCCAATCCTCATATCTTTTGTCAATCAATCATCATCAATCATCAATATTATCGTACTTAGAGGAAATTAGTGATCCTAAGTACTTATCATCATCATGTCTTATGGAATCAATCATTCCTGACATCTTAATCAATCAACCATTATCATCTTTTGACAAGAGATATGTTTCTTGTGTGACATGTTTTGCAGTGAATCTTTCATTTTGATCTATCATTTATCCATGGTTGCATTACCCCTATTGTGGGGCATCTTGTTCCTTCAATCGGTCATATCATCTCATTTCATCTTAAATATCCTGAAAAATCCAAAAAACAAAAAACAAAAAAAAATAAAAAATACAAAAAAATTAGAAAAAGAGAAAAATAATAAAAAATCATAAAATATGAAAAAGTGCAATAAAAACACATAGTGAAAACCTGCAAACAGGTGCTACTTGTGATTTAAACTAGCTTTTTTTGTCTATTAGATACATGTCTTGGTCATTCACTTTCGCCATCATTCTGCCTATCATTGAAAAGGAAACCTCATGTACATATCTTGGCAATTGTGGTTGTGTCTCACCCTAGCTTGGGGGAAAAATCCTGAACTCACTAGGGGAAATAAACTTTGAGCTTAATCAAATGGACAAACAACAATATGACAACAAAGCAAACACAATGATCATAGGGAAACTCAACATTGAACATACATCAAACATCAAAACATTTCAGAAAATCAACCATCCATATCAAATAGCTAAAATCAAATCAATCAAAACAACTTTAGATGGATGATATTCTTTTGAATCATGATTTTATCACTTTAGCTTGAATGTTCAAATGTTGTACTATGATTTTTGTTATCATTTATTTGGAGCAACTTGATGATGTATTGAACTAGAGAAGCTAGGAAGGCGAATTGTCTTTTCTTTGTATGTTGTCTGTGAGTTGATCATTATTATTGTGTGAATTGTCGCGAGACGTGCTCTATAAAGTATCACTGATGACATTCCAAATTCACATTGTAAAATGATTTATTCTTGTTTGTTTATGCAAGAAATGCTCAAGTCATCTCAGTTTAATTATAACTATATGCTTGTGTTAACTTGCAATATCAAAAATCATGAAAGTAGTACTTAGGTCATCATTGGTCTAAATTAGACCATCGATGCTTGTACTCACTTTCAACATTATAAAGGCTCGATGATGATAAAAAGCATGAAAAATGGACTGTTAAGATGAGAACTTTGACATATGCAGATCTGCATGGTTAAATTAGATTGCATTTATGTTAGTTTTACATCTGTAGAGTAATTTATTCCAAAGGCTGGTGGAGAATTCAAAAAATGATGTTATTTTTTTATCATTAATGGATTGAGTATACTTGACATTAACAAAAACATCATCATTATCATGTAGTTGCATAATCATTTGCATTTCATACATTGAAAGGCATTATCATATCATTTAATCATTCATACATTAAATTTGCATTTATCATACCATATTTTTCATTTGTGCATTACATCATATAGCTACATAAGAAAAATATCAAAAACATTATCATTCTCATGTGGTTACAGTATCATATCATACATCATATAGTATAAGTATCATCATATTATATCATTCATTCATCCATTCATTACATCATATATTTGCATTTGAAATACCAAAAATAAAGTGCATCATATCCCATTTGCATCATCATGTCATATATCATAGAAACATCATATCCAAAATTATACATTTAGTTGCATTATCGTATCATTTGTATATACACATGATCATACCATGCATGCATTCATCATCATTATAAGCATAATCACATTTAACATCATAAATAAATCATCATAAAATCATAACATGTTATCATGATCATAAATTGCATCCATAACATCATCATATAAAACATCACATGGCATATAGAACATGAAATTAAATGCATCCATCATAAGCATTCATCATTAGTATCCATCATGGAACCGTATAGAACACATATAGATTGATAAATCCGCCGCATATCATATAAATCTCAAAAATCATAATGTCAAGTATACTGATGTTTGAAGTATAAAGAGATACAACATCAAAATGGTCATGAATAAAAAATTGGAGTATACATCATGTCTCAAAATACATCAGGGAATCCAATCATGAGGCTATGTGCTGCTAGCCCCAGACAGTGTCGACAATAGACATTTTTGGCATCTTGGGACTAGTGCCTCCCCCACTAGATGTACCAGGATCTCTTGGATCTCTCAAAAGAGGTTGTGTCACACCCCTGCTAGTAGTCTTGCAATGAGTCCTACTAGATCGAGATTCAACGTAACTAACTCTTTGCTTTGCCGAAACTGCATCATGTTATCGACCTCTATAGTACTCAACCTCTCGACCCACATGGGTAACCTCTCTCATATAATCGGCTAAGGAGGTACCCTTGGCTAATCTTTGTAGTCTAGCAACCAATCCCTGTGCCTGCTCTGCAGTCCATCTAGTTGCATCTCTCTTGACTATCAGAGAGGCTATATGTGCTTGTGCAATTGTCAACTATGCTTGTACCTATGAGAGAGCTTGTTCATGTGTCTACATTTGTGTCTATGTATGGATTAATAACCCCTAGGCTTGTGCCAACTAACCTTGTAGTGTCTACACCTAAACCTACAGGCTGGCAATCTGGGTATGCTATTGCTAGGAGGGTACTCCAATCTGCACATGCTACTCTACTAGAGCTACTAGTGATCACCTCTTATGAGGTACCATGAAGTCTCTAACCTCAAATGTTGGGCCTCCTCCACCCTCATCTCCTCCATCATCCCCATCTCCATCATCACCTCCGTCTACATCTCCATATCTCTCCTCATCATCATTACTCTCAACATCTTCCTCCTCCTCCTCATCTCCCTCATCTCTCTTCCGTCGATGCTCGTGTGCAAATGCCATCTCCTCCTCACTTGGTATCAACACTAGCTCATATGGGATGAAGATCCATGGGAATGGATGTAAAATGAGGTACTGTCCATACTCCTCAGTAATTGGAGCCTTGATGATCTCAGGATGAATCTCCCAAATAAAGCCCTGTAGACCTCGGTACTCCTGCATTGCAGTATCATATGATAAGCAAGGTCCCCACTCAGTGTCATCTATCTGACATCGTGCATAATGTGCAACACCCTGGGGCATGCCCTATACTTTTCCATATTGTCTAAGCACCCTCCTCAGCAAAAATCTCTTAATGATGTAATGTGTCCTACCAATCGGGTACATGGACTAGCATAAGTATGGCATCTCTGTATCATCCTCTAGCCAGTGTTCATAGTCAAGATAGGGCTACCATGTAACTACCTCCACATCATCAAGGACTCTCCTCCAATGCTCCAATTTTCCCAGTCTAGGCTGAGTAATTGGACCTGCATATACATGAACGTATGGCCTCATTGTGGGTCGTTGTCTATCTGCAACTGGACGAGTGACCGCTATTTGCTCCCACACCCACACCTGAAGTAATATAACTCCTAAAGACAAACTGGCCCCTCCAAGGTAGACCACCTGATGCAAATCATGGTATAGGTGGGCAATAATGCACATACCCCAAGCATATCTAGTACCATGGACGATCATGCTCTCCAAAATACAACCCCACCCAACTGACAGTCCCTTTGACCTGTGATTAGGACAAAGGAACCCTCCAATGAAACCAACAAGTACTGATGGCAAGGTAGCATAGGCATCAACCATCTCTCGCCATAGAATCTTGTATCCACAAATCATATCATCCTAAAAAACTTAGCGCAGTGCATCAGTCCCACCCTGCTCAGATTAATCATAAACTACTAGCTCCCCAACAAAAGGTATTCGTAAGATCCGCCATACATCCTCTGGAGTCACTATCATCTCACCAGTAGGAAGGTGGAATGCATTATGCTCACTATGCCATCTCTTTGCTAAGGTTGTCAATAGTCCCTGATTAATCCTAATCTGGGGCATATCTAGAAGAGAAGACAAACCACATCATGTGATAACTACTGTCTCAAGCTACACTAGTTGTGGTATCAAATCAAATGTCCTAGGAAACCGCCCTTTGATCTGTAAGTTCGTCAAAGGCTCCTATCATCATAGAATATTGAAGGTCAATAATCTTTGCCAATTAATCAAACATCAATCAACCTATCAAATCTAATTAGCTTTGATGAGACTTTGATCAAATCTCGTGAGTAACTATCATTGAACCTCACCTATTATGAGGTCAATCATCAAACTATCATTGAACCTCACCTATCATGAGGTCAATCATCAAATTATCATTGAAATTCGCCTATCATGAGATTTATCAATCAGTTTACCATTGATCCTCACCTATCATGAGGTCAATTATCATCAATCAATTAATGCATCTCACCTATCATGAGATCAATAAGCATCTAACCTATCATGATAATCAATCAACATCAACTCAAAGGCCAACATGATAAAAAATTATCAAAATCATGGAGTTTACTGACAATTTACATCTTTCTGACTTCAAAGCACTAAAATAATATTTCAATGTGCCAAAAAAGTCAATGCACCATTTAAATTCATTGATGCTCCAAAACAATGTTTCACTGTGCTAAATCATCCAATGTGCCATTTCAGGGTGTCAATGCACTATTATAGGTGACTGATGCGCTATATCATCTAATGCGCCATTTCAGTTATTTAATGCACTGCTTTATCTATCCTAAGTGCTAATTTGGTCGATGCACTAGAACCTTATGTCTATGCGCTACTTTATCTATCCTAAGCGTTATTTTGGTCTATGTGCTACAACTACCTATCTATGCGCTATGAAATCTGATCTATGTGCTAAAATGGCGAATGTGCTAAAACAAACGATGAATGTGCTACATCAAGCTATCAAAGTGCTATAAAATTCAAAAATCGAATTCAAATGACATAAACACACAAAAATCAAAAAGTACAAATCATGAGGAGGTTTTTAGGGTACATACCGGAGGTCCGTACGTGGCGGGGCGATTGTGTCTTCGTACGCGCTCGAAATGGTGAGTGTCGTATGGAATAACCATTTTGCTCCAAATGTTAAGTTGGCTATCACTCTCAAATTTTAAAACTCAATATGCACAAATGAATTTGAAAATCCAACTTTTTGACCTTTTATAGGTTAATTAAGAAGGATTTTGGTGGGATTTATTTATTTTATTTTCCAGGGAGTTTAATTCATCAATTTCACATCTGGCGGAGTAAACATCATATTTTAGGAGATAAATCGATTTTGCATCATTGAAATTGAAAATATTTATCATATCATCAAAAAGTCATAAAAATTTGAAATTTTGCTAAAAAATAAAAATTCATTGATTTATCTCCCAAGGGGGCATATATCCATCATCACCTAAAAATGAATGTCTGGGGCATACTGAATTTTTTTTTGTCAATACTAACAACAGTAGCAAAATTTTCTTTGAAACAATGCGTAAACACATCACTTCAAAGAGGGGCAAAATGTATACACCTAAAAATGGTCTAGATAAATCTGATTAATTAAATACATTTATTTGATTAATTAACCTTTAATTCATCTACTATTAAATAAATAAAATTATTTATTTATATAGTTCATTTCTTTAATTCTTCTATTCTATTTACATTCTTCTAATTTTTCTTTTTTAATTAAATAATCAACTTCAATAGTTTGTATTATTTAATTATTTATTCCCTCTTAATTAAATAAACTAAATCATATAGTCTTATTTAATTATCATTATCCCTCTTTTATTAAATAAACAATTTCAAATATTTGTTTGATTTAATAATTGTTATTTCTTCCAAATATTCCAATTTCCTCTAAATTGAATATTTCCAATTTCTTCCTAAATTGAATAAATCCAAATATTCAATTAAAAGCCTATTTCTACAGCTATTTCCTCTTTTCACTCATCATATACACCAACAAAATTAGATATTTTATATCTAATTAATTCAACTCAGCCTTCACAGACAAATTTGGAGACAAATTGGAGACAAATTACAAGAAAACTTCATCTTCTTCCTTTGATTCTTCCTATCCTCTAGCTAAATGTTTTTGTGGGGAGGAACAATCTCCATAATCTTCTTAGGCTTCTTCATCTTTCACCATTGAATCTTTCAAATCAAATCCAGACCTTTGCTTTGTTGCCACATCACAAATATGCTGCTAGGAATTTATAAATACAACCTCTTTCTACAAGAAACGAATCCCAACTTTGTGCAATATTACTCTGTAGAAATAGCATTAGAGCAATTAAGCATTTGAGCATTGAGCAAACAACAAATAGTAATTAGCAATCATATAGCAATCATAATCATGGCTTTTCATTTAGCTGCATTTTAGTTTATTGTAGTTTGTTTTATCAATCTCATGTCAATTTCAACTATAGTATCATCACCATATCATTTAGCAATCATTACATAGGATTATATTCCTGAATTTAACAATATCTCATTCTCTAGATTGCCATTTTAATAGTCACAGTGCTTACACAATCTGAGAGCCACATTGATTTAATAAATCTTTGGAGATAAAGAGCAATAGGACGCTTTTAAAAGATTTATTGCTTTAATTAGATTAATTGTTTGTTTAAATCTCTTGATATAATGTTTTATTAGTTGTGTTTGTCATTCATTATGCATATTTTACTCACAAAGACACATATTTGTTGTTCTACAATATATAGAATTTTTTCTTTTGAGATGGGAGGCCCGTCGAATATTTCTCAGTTTGCATGAATCTCATTCTGTCTGCCAACTAGCCTTCAGACTTAGATCCATTAAGTAGGACTAGCTCAGGTTGTTCTTCCTTAGCTACCACTTCTTCATCTCATGCCAGATATTCACATAATCCTCTTCCTCGCATGGTCTTTGTGGGCCTGACCTCAATGTCATATTCAAGGATCTTAGTAATCTAGTTGGCCCTTTTTTCAGTGATTTCTCCTTCCATAATGTACTTGCACACACTGGAATGCATGACATATACAATCATCTTGTTACAAAATATGAGATGTTAGAACTTCTTGAGCCCCTTAACAATGGCGAATGCTTGCCTTTCGACGAAGTTATAATTCATCTCATAATCCTTTAAGGTCTGAGAGTGGAAGGCTATCGGATGTTCTCCCTTTCCTTCACCATCCTTCTGGGTTAAAATAGTAGCGATGCTAGATTTTCTACTGAACACATACATTATGAAGTCATTTGATAGGTCTGGATTTACCAGAATAGGAGCTGAAGAAATAGCCTCCTTAAACTTTTTAAAGGCTTCTCTAGCCTCCTTTGTCCATTTGAACAACTGATCCTTCTTGAGCATCAAGGTGATAGGTCTAATTAAACCTGCAAAATCATAAATGAATTTGCTTATGAAATTTACCTTTCCTGGGAAGGACTGAACTCCCTTCTTGTTGACTGGTAAGGGAAGTTCCCTGATTGCCTTCACCCACTTCAGAATGATTGCAATTCCATCTTTAGACACTACATGCCCCAATAATTTTCCTTAGGGCACTTTGAAAAACATATTTTTTTGGGTTCAAGGATATCCCAAATTCCTGACATTTTTTAAAAACCATTTCTAGATGATCAAAATTATCATCTTTTGACTTAGAGAACACTATTAGATCATCCAAGTAGATTAAGATGATCTTATTGATCAATTCCCTAAAGACAATATCCATTGCTTGCTAGAAGGTAGCTCCCGTATTTGAGAGGTTGAAGGGAATTTTTGCATAGGAAAACATTCCCCACTTGGTAGTGAACATTGTTTTGTGTCGGTCCTCTTCTTTGACCCAGATATGGTTGTAACCGGAGAAACTGTCCAACAAAGAAAACATCTTCGAGCCAACCACTGTTTGTAAGATTGACTCCATGGAAGGCAAGGGGTAGTGGTCTTCAGGGATGCTCTATTTAGATCCCATAAATCAACACATAGGTGGATGTCTCCTAACTTCTTTCATACAGGAACTGGATTAGACACCCATGTGCTATGCTTGATTGAGAAGATGATTCAAGAATGAATTAGCTTTGTCAACTCTTGCACCATTAATGCCTCAATCTTTGGATTCACTAGCCTCTACTTTTGGTAGATGGGTTTTGCTCCTTCCATCAGTTTTATAGTATGCTAGATGATTTCAGGATCATATCCCTTGAGGTCATCATATGACCAGGCTACTACATATTTTTCACAAAAAGGTATGAATCTTTCTTTGTCATGCTGTGAGACATATGTTTTGACCTTAAGCTTCCTCTTATGTCTGACTTTAAGATCTGCATAGTTTCCCTTGTCTGCTACAAACTTCCTCTTGCCATTCCTTGCATCATCATAATCAAATAGATTTTTGAGTGACCAATCCTTTTGGAAGCTTTTTGGATCTCAGTTGAATAATTTTCCCTTCATAAGCTTCTATAATTTTTGGTTGGAGCTAATCAACGAACTCTCTTGAGTGCTAAATGAATGAGGCAATGTGTTCATCACTTTCAAACACTTTCTATCTCTAATCATTAAATGGGATTTCTAGTTAGACAATCACTCACACAGAGTGTACATTATCAATTAGGTCAGAAACAGGGTCAAATTGAGATCCTATTGCTGCCATGTGATCCGCAACTGCATTCGGCTATATGAGGACCATTTGGATATTGAAGGCTTCAAAGCTTTCAATCAGGTCCTAGACTCTATATCTATAAGATCTCATGTGAATATTCCTTACTGCTGAGAGCCCTTAGACTTGATTGACAACTAGCTTGGAGTCTTCAAACACCATTATTTGTTTAACACCCATCCACTTTATAAGACTTAGAACTTGCACAAGGCCCTCATATTCAACTTCATTGTTCGAATAGGAAAAATGAAAAGATCTAAGTGTCTTTTCATTGGATGGGGATGTCAAACATATCCCGACTCCTACACCAACTTTACATCTTGCTCCATCAAAATGCAACATCCATAGCTCTGAGGCTTGACCACCCTCATATTCCTTCATGACCTTTGGAATCATTTGATCTTTGTCATAGATGACATAATTTCCTAATCCGGTGGCATGATAATTGCTGAAAGGATCATTGTCTATAAATTCACTCAAGAGGAACTCTTCTTGATCAATTCAGTCTCCGGTCACCTTCTCATCCTCGACTAACTTAGTACAATACATTTCATCTTTGGTAATAGAGGTGTGAGTAGCCTCAAAGTTGATCATAGGTTCATCTGCTACATGTTCCAAATGCAAAGGTTCAGATACTATCTTCATTTTAGCTCCATGCTTGGTCCTAAGAATCAAGTGTGACCAATTTAAGGAAAGATATACGCCTATCTTGGAAGTGAACTCTTGGGATAAGCAAAGATCAAACATTGGAGGAACATCAATGATCACGGTATCTTGTGGAACAATGATACTAGAGTAGGAGAACAAAGTCAAGGGGAGGTTCTTGATGACACCTACAGTTTCAACCTTGTTCCTATCAAGCTGCATAACCCCTCTATTTAAAGGTTCATAGCTAGGTCCTAAGGCTTTAGCTATTTTCTTGGGCATAATTGTGGTGCTGGTACTAGAGTCAATCATAGAATTGTGCAACAATTTCTTACCTACTATGAGGGTTAAGAAGAAGGGTTTCAGTCTAGGCTTACCTTTACTTTTGGTAGAGGCTTCCTCTTCATTGTTTGTGAGGACTTTGGCTTGAGGTGGTGGATCAATGACCTTTCCTTTGGATGGTTGCTCTGTTGGCTCTGTGCTTGCATCTTCCAATAGGGCCTTTTATAGCAATGACTTCTACTTCAAAAGAACTAAGATATCCCAAAGAGATACATTAGTAGAGGATTTCTTCAATTGTTCCACCACATTGAAAGGTGGCGGATTTGAAGACTTATGTTCCTTAGACCTTTTTATAATAATCTCCTTGCATGGCTAAGATTGCTATGCAATTGTGGAGGTACTAGGAGCTTGGTCGAAAACACTTTTGGGCCGTGGAGAGACTGGTTCACCCATGAATCTCCTCTTTGAGTGAGTGTTATAATTTGATTGCACTTGTGGGGCCTTTGATGTGAAGGCATCATTTACAAACACTGCCTCTTTTTCTTCCATCCATGAGAAGAGTGCATGGTCAGGAGCTATATCCGTTTCTTGCTCTAGGGACATTCCTTGCATTTGTGTGGTGAGTACCACATTTTCCATTTATGGAGAAGCATATATATAACCTCCTAAATCTAATGCAATGCCTTGACTGTGTTGTTTCACCACTCTTTGTTGTAGATTTCCACACAGACAATTTCAGCGCATATGTGCTTCATTGCAAGGGAAGCACCAAGGATTGATGTCATTAACGAGATTATTTTGTCCTACTACCAGCTCTCTATTCAAACTTGGGTGAACAATTTGCAGTAGAGTAGGCACCGACACTATCTGATTATTTGTCTGAGCCTATGGATTTGTGTGCGAGCCTCCTTGGAATTGGTTTTGCTGGTAGGAAGATCTTCTACCTTGGTAATTTTGGTAAGTTGGCTTTGAAGGCATGAACTAGTTCTACTTGATGCTAGTTATTTCTTTTGAGATTTTCCATAACAACTCCTTGACATCGCTCATCTCATCCTTTGAAGAGTTAGATGTAGAAGCAACATTCTATGATGCACTCAAATATGTGTACATAGATTGGGGAGAAGCAGATGCAATGGTATAAACTATCTCCTGGGCGAGAATCGATAAATCTACAAATATAGACATAGCGGGCTAAGGTGGTAACTTTCTGGCATCGATGAAATTATTCTCCGCCTTAACAACAATGTTATATACAACTGATAAGGTGTTCCCACTAAGGGATTGGATCATCACCAAAATGTCGGCGTTGAGAGACTTCAAATAAAACATAAATGCCAAATTGACACGTAGACGGATAATAGGCTAGATCCTTTGCCAAGTTGTGTAAAACCAAGCATTAAAGTCAGTCATGTCCTCCTAAGGAGCTTGCTTTATGGTCACTAGCTACTAGAATAACAAAGACCAATTTTTGTTGTTTGAAAACCACTCGTAAAAAAGATCTTTGAGCTGATCCCAAGTATTGATAATATTGGCTCCCAAAGTGCGGTACCAATCTAGTGCCTTGCCTTTGAAAGAGGTTGCAATCAATCTCAATGCTACATTTTGATTGGTTACACCATGCACCAAACACACGTCAGCCACATCTTGCAGATGTTTAGATGGTGTTTTTGAGCCTTCCTCAGTGAATTTTGGTACAAATTTTAAAGCAAAGGTTGGGATAGGAGGGTGCTATTGGCACTATGAGAGGGATTTTGGGGTCCCATGCTACATAATTTTTGTTAGCAATCAACAACATGGATGGTGGAGGGGTTGGGATGTTTACTGGATGGGTTCTTGTTTGTATTGCTACCAACAGTGATACTAGCAGGCCAGGGTTGTTCACTGTCTGGGATCTAGTAACAGGTCTATGGCTCATACACCCACTTTAAATTTAGATTCATTCAAACTAGTCCCACCGGGCATGCCAAAAAAGGAACTATTGACACCTAAAATTGCTAGGCAAACAACCTTTTGGGAAACTTAGTTAATGGGGGACCAATTGCGCTAAACTGAGTAACCTCCAAATTTTTAAAGAAGTCGGCTCCTTTTTTATTTAGGGGGTTGGAATGGGAAAAGGAAGTAGGTATATTAAAATAAGATCTAATCTAAGGCTATGTGCCAAGAGTTAAGTATGGGCACGAGAAATCTTCCTTTTAGATGAGATTTAAGGGCTCGTTCAACAATCTGCATGTCCAAAAATAGCATATAGCATAGATGAAAAACCTAAGAAGTCTATCAAATAACATAACACAACTTCCATACACATTTACTGAATAAGAAGAGTTCAAGACATGATCCAAATCAACAAATTTATATTGAAGTTATAGAAGTCTTGCAGATAAACTACCAAGTACAAGAAATGACATAGTATAATGTCTTATCCATTAACTAAGAAATAGAGAGGCCGAACAATATGGCACAATCTATGAGTCTTAATACAATAATAAAAAACAATACAAAAGACCTACAGTCTTTTTTCACTATTTTCTATGATTTTTGAACCCTGTTTTAGAGAGTCGAAGGAGTATATATAGATCATTCCACTGGAAGAGAACCAATAATTGAAAAGATTCCCTAGGCATGGGCAATGATGCATGTTGCAATGATTCCCTAAGGTCGTTGCAACAAAAAAGATCCCGAGACATAGCACGCAGTCACCTTTGAACAAGATGCACCCCTCCGCAAATGATGAATGTGGTCCTAGGGTGGAAGCAACAAAACTTTCTAGAGGATATGTGTCATTCGACCAAAGAGTTGGTAAGGAAATGTGGTGAAGAGGCGGGGATTCACATTCATTCGTCCCTTCCTTTCAATCAAAATCCCCGCAGAGAAGACACGTGGAGCAATTTGCATTTCAAGCGTTGAATGTGGGGTCTTCCAAAAGGTGCCCACAAAATGATGCAATGTGGCACATGGGTGGAGCTCGAAAGAGAAACAAAGGGGGGAGGATCATCAAAGGCCTGCATGGCTAACACGTGGTGCAAGGGCAGAGCTCAAAGGATGAAGCAAGGGAAGAAGACCCTTAAAGGCTTGCATGGCTGACACGTGGCGCCAACAGACGAAGGCGCTTCAAAAGAGGCTAGGGAATTTTCAAACATGTGAAGCGCGGGGTGGGACCATGCAAAAAAGAACACCAACCTGAAGGGAGCTCAAAGGATTTTAATCTACAGGCTCCCCTTACCTCAATATGGAAACAAGATGCTCAAGTCTTTCCTCCACCCTCCTCCATCCTATCCCAAAAGTCCCAAAAATTAAAAAAAAATTAAAATAAATAAAAAATAGTAAAGAGAAATAATTCACCTAAAGGTCAAAACCTGGTAGACATGGACTTTGGGAAAGTACTATGATGAAAATTCGGAAAAGTGTCATGGGTAATCCTTGCATCCCATTACACTCCTACAATTGGGGGCAAGTTTCATCCCATCCAATCCATCTATCTACATTATCTTATCTCCTTCATCCCCTCTACCCTCACCTACCTATCCATATTTTCCATCATACCCCATCTTGTCCCCTTGCTCTACCCTCCTTTTATTCTTAATATGGATAGTGGAAAAATATCCAAACATTAAATTTGGACAATAAAAGCCTTACTTACTTTACGATCCATCCATCCTTTGTATCCTCCACCTATATTTATTTTACTACCTTCACCTATCAAACAATCCCCTAAATCCCACTATTTTTCCCTATCATGTTCCATAAATTTGGTATACTTTCTCATAATCATTTTAACCATTCTCTTGCACTACCCCTAACATGCACCATCTTCTTTCTATCAACTTGACTCCTTGGCCTTCCTAGCCTTTGGATCCCTTCCACCCATCCACTATCCTCCTACTTCCTCCAAATCACCCATCTAAATGACCTCTATCCACCAATATCATATTAGACAAAATATCCCAATGCCTCATCATAAATGACATATCTAGAGAAGGGAATGTTATTCATACACAATTTAGTCCTTAGAGGTCACCTATGCATCCACCTTGATCCCCCAACTACTTCCATATATTCCCCTCTCCTTTATCTCCCCTCATCCCATTATCCTTTTTCCCTTATCATCGATATCTAGCTATAGGCTACATCCTCATAATCTAATGCAATCCCCCCATTAATCCATTGATCCTAGCAATCAAAATCACAAGTGAATCTTAATCCATATAATTCTGCTAAGCAATCTAGATAAATTATCTAGTCACAACTTTTCTTTTCTTGACCTTGCTACAGGCCTTGATCAAAATCAAATTATCATCATCAAGATGTATCCTTCCCAATCCTTGTATTTTTTGGGATACTCGTTCCCACATTAATAATACTATCCACCACCCATATCTCAATCTTGGCTTTTAAGCTTGATCGAGGTAACATCATGTTCGATTTTGTATCAATGCACATGCTTGCTTTATTTCTTGTAGGATTATCATTTTCTTGCATATGTATCAATCCTTGTAACCTATCTACCATAGTGGTATTATGGTGCTATACGACATAGGGTTTCATGCAACTTATTTTTTATGCATGTGACACATCATCACCTTGATTCTTTATATTTTGGTACATAATATCTCATACAATATCAAATAAAGAGTGCTTAAAATGATATAGTATAACTAGGAACCTAATCCTCCATCCACTCTCCCTTCATCCCGTCCATCAACTATCCCTTAACCTCTTCTATTTTATCATCACATCTTTTCATATTTTCAAGAGCACACTTGTGTTCTCCCAAACTCACCTATCTTCTCGAGGGGACACCATCATCCCTACTGTCCTTCTCCCTATTCAACACTCTTTCAAATGACTGGGGCATCTAACCATCTTCTTCCAACTAGTTTTATTCTTCTTTGAAATGATGCTACTTCATAACACCATCTCAAAGAGGGGCAAAATGTAGACACCTGAAACTGACACATCATCAATAAATTAATAACCCAATCATTCCTTTTATAATTGATTAAATAAATCCTTATTTATCTAATTAATTATCCAATTTTCATCTTACTATTAAATAAGTAATATTTTATTATTTAATTAATAATTTACTATTCATCCACTATTCATCACTATTCATTTGCATCTCATTTTCTAGCCTAAATCATTTAATCATCACTTTTTTATAGTTCACCTTAGATGAATACATTTAAATATTTGTTTTTCTATGTTTCCTATTGTTGGTTGAATATTTTGCAAACTTGTGAGGTTTAGCAAAATGGTGGTTTCAGCCACAGTGTGTGAGATAAACTCTCCTATTTTCAAAGGGAAGGCTCCCCCTTTGCTTTCTATTTTAACAATTTAGAAATAAACTCTAACTATAAATCTATTCTAAATCTGGGTGAAACTCTGTCTTGTTCTCTTTTTCTAGAAAAAAGACACTTATTATTTTCTCTTGTTTCAAAAAAGAATCATAGCTAAAAGCATAAATGATTTATGAAGTAAACAAATAAAGAAGCAAAGTTTCCATAAAGGCACAAAGTCCTTCGTTGCTCCTCCGGGATGAGAAAACAAATTGAAAGCACAAAGTCTTTGATAACTTACTCTCCTATCAACCTTTTTAGATGATTTTTTGGTAACCAAGTACATCATGTAGTAGCTCAAAATCTAACTACATGATGTACTTTTAATGCACAAACATAAAAAATAAAAGTTATGTACCTTGGAATTTTACCCTATTCTAATATGCAAAATATCTTAAAATGCAAATGATAAAACACTAAGAACACTTCAATGATTAGCCTAAAGAGTGATAAAACAAGGAAAATAGATGAAATAAAATGCAAATCGATTATACCTTCCTTGTTGTTGAAGACTCCTTGGTTGGCCCTTGATTTAGATGAATTTGTATGTTCCTTAGATGGCTTTTGATGTTACTAGATGCAAGATTGATAATGCAAAATGCTTAAATGGATGGCTAAATGATAGAAAATGCTTGAGAATGCAAATTGGCAGCATAAGGTTGCTCAAAATGAAAGTGTTGAAAATGCCCTTGACGAGGGGGTATTTATAGGAGAATTTGAATTATCTAGAGAATTCAACGGTTGGGATTCATCCAACAAGGTCAAGATGAAGGGCTATGGTGGGTTGAGAACTCACAAGCCCTCACATCTTGACATGTGGATGGTGAAGTGGCTAAGAGGAGATGAAGTGTAAGTGAGGTGGCCAAAAGGTACATGAGGTAGAGGAAGGACAAGTACCTTCCAAGTACCTTGGGGAGTGAGAAGATTTCCTCAAAAAAGGAATTTCTTGTCCCCAAGTGAGAGTGAAAAGGACATTTGAGGAATTTTGGAATTCCTCAAAAATCTCCATGGAAAAAGGAGAGGTGGTTGGAGATATAAATGTGAATTAAAATCTCACATTCTTAGGAGAGTCTAAAGGATAAAATGTGAGCTCCAAAAAGGTGGGACTTGGTCACATGTGGATGATGTGACAAGTCCAAGGTTCTAGAAGCCTTAGAAGATAGAATGTGAATTAAAAATTCACATAGGGAAGGGGAGAATCCAGGATAAATAAATGTGAATTAAAAATTCACATGGAAAAGAGGGTCAATGCTAAAAAGAGATAAATGCAAAGGTTGACTAAAAAGGTGGTGCTAAATATGGCTAATGACCTTGGTTAAGGTTGTGCAAATATTGGATTAGAATAATTAATGAAAGATTAGAGGCAAGTGGCAAATGTAGGAGGATGTCACATTAATCTTTGATTAAGAGGATGCACATCATAATCATGAATTAATTAAATTAATTCAGATTAGAGCAAGATCATGGAGGATGTGACAAGGAGAGAGAGAATGCAGAATTTTAAATTGATTTTAAATTAAAAGAATTAAAAATGACTAAATTAAATAAATGGGTGTATTTATTTAATTTAGAGAGGAAGAAGGTGAAAGATAAAGCATTTAGTTATTAAATTAAATACTTTACAGATATGAGACAAAAGGTGTAATATTAATTCAATAAATTAATACTTAATATGATAGACGAAAAGGGAGTAAATTTAATCATATGGGAGTGATTAAATTTAGATGTTTACAAAAGCAACACAAAGTCTGCAAGTTACCCCCTTTGCTTGAGCTTTCTCCAATAGCTTCAAACGTGAGAAGCAACTCAAAGTTTGCAGTATCAAATCTGAAAACCAATCTAAAACTTTAAACATAATTTGCAGCTCAAAGTATGCAAGATTGAGTTTAAATCTCTCTTGTATAACACCACAAAACTCACAATCAATTCCAAATAATGTCATCACATCACAATCTGTACCAACACAAAGTTTGGAAGCAATTTGTTTTCTTTGTTGATTGCAATCTGATTTACATCTAAACTCAAAGTCTTAGAATGCATACACAAATTGGCAGAATTTTGTTGCATTGCCAAAAGATTAATATTACAATAGACTCCCTCAAGTATTTATAGGAGAGAAGTCTTGATAAAAAGGTGGGAGGATCCCAACTAACTTGAGAAATTCTCTCAACCACTAACTAACTGCAGTTGACTTATTCAACATTACAAGTCCTTTTGTAATTTGATTACATGTAATTTCAATCTTCAACTTTGCAAGTGATATGATCACATGCAATTACATTTTTCCATTTTACATGTAATTTTTCAAAACTAAATTACAAATACATAATTGAAACTATTCTAAGTGTTTGAAGACACGACTTGAACTACATCATCTTTGATTGGATCTTCATGCCGATGTTTGGAAAACATTTTTCCATCTTTGTCTTGAAAGCATTATATTCTCAATCATGTCACTTATTCAACTCTTTATGTGGCTTCGTCATGTTGTTGTTCTTTCTTTGTATTATTCTCCAGCCTTGGAATTTGTTTGAAAAATAAGGGCCATGCCTTATATTATGGATTTGGTGGGTCAAGTGTGCAAATGAACTAACAAGAATGAGACAAAGGGGCTACAAAAGTGAGGCCAAAGCTCAATTTCGGGTTTTGGAAACAACATTACATGTGTGGAAAAACAAGAACATTGACTTGAAATTGTGGAGATGAACATGCAACTTCATATGTGTATGGGAAAATACAAGTTTTGCACTTGTGATTGGATCCTAAAGACTCATTTTCAAGTGTTTTTGAGTGCATTTTGGAGCAATTTCGGGTTTTGGAAGGCTGACAAGTAGTGCAAAGTGTAATAAGGATTTTTGGAACATATTGCAATTTAAAAAGTGCAAGGTAGGAAAAATGAGAGGTCATTGCAAGTTTATTTTTGAAACTTCTACTTGCACTTTTGACCAAAACTTCCTACTTGCAGTTGGTTTATAAAATCTTGATTTGCAGCCAAGGGCATCATTTTTCTTTCTTTTTTCCACAGAAAATGGCAATGAGATCATGGAGAAATGGGTATGTAAATGAGACAAAATGAAGGGGAATTTATGACAAATAAAATGAATGGAATGAAAGGCAAAATGAAGGGTGAATGAAAGTGGAATGAAAAACATTTTTCAGCCAAGAGAAGTTTCTTTTAAAATATACAATCTCATCTTCCAAAAATGGTGACCTAGGAACCAAAGATTTAAAGCAACAAAAATAGAAAAATAAAAAGAAACAAAGAACATACCTGCAATAAGAGTTTACAAGCTAAAATGAAGAAGAAAAACCCTAGGTGCCTTGAGCAAACTCAAATATGCAAAAATGTGGCAATTGTAGAGCAAAAATGGGGGATTCAATAAAGTTGCAAACTTTTCTAAGTGTTCTTCATGCCAAAAATCTCTCCAATCGGGGTACATATGAGCAAGAGCAAGCTAAAAATCCACCAAAAACACTTGCAAAACTAATTTCGGGTTTTTTTATGCTCATTACAAGTTTAAAATAACTTGTAAAACTTTAAAAATGCCCTTTACTTGCAAATCGGGTTTTTTAAGTCTCATTACAAGTAAACTTTATGAGAAATGATTTAAATCGGACTTTTTGGAGCACTTCACAAGTTCACTTAACTCAAATAGGAACTTTTTGGGATCATTACAAGTAAACTTTTAAAAATAAAGAGAAATAGGAACTTTTTAGGCTCATAACAAGTAAACTTTTAAAAATAAAGAGAAATAGGAACTTTTTAGGCTCATAACAAGTAATCTTTTTTTAAAAATAAAGAGAAATAGGAACTTTTTAGGCTCATAACAAGTCACTTAAGTGAAACCGGACTTTTTATAACATGTTGCAAGTAACTTTTTAAAAAGTAACTTGTAAAGTGAAAAAAAGTTCCTACAACTTGTAATTAGAACAAAAAGTTCCTATTACTTGTAAGTTAAATAAGAAGTTCCTATTATTGACTTAAAATGAAGTTTTTTTAAAAAATATTATTACTTGCAATAGAGGTAAAAAGTTCCTATTACTGACTTGTAATAAAGGCAAAAAGTTTGTACAACTTGTAAGTTATATAAAAAGTTCCTATTAGTGACTTAAAATGAAGTTTTTTTAAAAACATTATTACTTGCAATAGAGGTAAAAAGTTCCTATTACTAACTTGTAATAAAAAACCAAATCCCCTACCTGCAGTGATGCCCCAGAAACTCGAAATTGACCAAAAACACACAAAAAATGACTCAGAATTCCACAAAAATGAATAAGAGTGAGTGAAAAATGTTAGCCAAAAGGACTATACATCCAAAACTTAAAATGCCCAACCTCTGTACCTCGTAATACGTGCCTTAAGGCCTAAAAATGTTAAAATTTTGATGAGTTATCTCTGATTTTTGCATGTCAAAAATCAGGGACAACACCTATCCCTTTTCCAAAAATTAAATAAATGTACATATTCATTTAATTCCCCCATTTGCTCCACTCTCAATTAAATGGGCTAAAATCTATAGGTCCTTAATTTCCCACTTGAACATGCCAAATCCTAGTATACTCCCCTCAAATCATGTACATTCCTTCAAGATGTACAAAAGCATGGGTCCTTTGTACACAAGACATGGGTTTTTGTACAAGTCACAAAAGTCGAAGTAAAATTACTTGTCCATCCCTTAAGGGTACTTTAAAGTATCATTTTTAACTTGACCATCCTCCTTTTCAAGGGGATTCCTCAACCATATATTCCCTTTCATTATTGGAACCTCTCAATCTCACCAATCATGTGAGTACACTTTACCACCTCTCATCCTCCCAAGGGTCTCAACCAATTTAAACCCTCGATCTTTATTTTTGATCCTAGCCATCCATTCTCTAGCACCAAAAAAATATAAATAAGATGCCATCCTAGGTCATCTCAGCATTTCATGAAATGCAACCTTATGATATTGAGAAGAGCACTCACAAACCACACCATCCACCAATCTTGAGCACAACCACATTACCATGGTGCAACAAGGTTTAGTTTGGTGAAAATTTATGTTTATTTTTATTGTGTTTACTAATCCTTTGCTTAATCTTGAGTGTCGTTTGTGTTTTTGGTACCTTATAGATACATAAAAGAAATTATAGGTACATTAATGGAAATATTGGATAGACTAACATTCAAAATTAATACCTACTCGTGATTAGTGAAATTTTTCATAATTGACTCATTTATCTTTTCATGATGAAAACTTTCAAATTCTACCAAAAAGTGTATTTCATTGCAATACACCCTCTAAATTATATTTATATTGAAATTAATTGTGATACCAAATTTAAAATTTCAAATATGATATAATTTAATTCCAATAATTTTAAATTTTAATTATTTTTTACTACTTTACTAGGTATAAAGAAAAGTAATCTTTATCTAAACCTTTTAGTGTAATTATTTTTAACGAAGAGAAAAAGTGCAAGATGTGCACTTTTCCTCTTACACTACGATATTCCAAATGTTTACTTTTTAGCATTTATTCCAATAATTTTAAATTTTAATTATTTTTTACTACTTTACTTTTAATTATTTTTTACTACTTTACTAGGTATAAAGAAAAGTAATCTTTATCTAAACTTTTTAGTGTAATTATTAATTCCTGCCGGTAGGCAGGTATACTTATGCATTCGCTCGGAATGCATTTAACCGGCAGCATGAACCAATCACATTTCGCCATTTAATATATTGCTTTTTTTGTATAGTTTGAATTTGGAGAGCTATTTTATATATTGGAAAATTAGCATTTATCTAATTTTCTATTCATCTGAGTAGCTTTATAAATCATTTTCATTTTAAAAATTCGGGAAAATGCGAATGCATAAATTGATTAAATAAATTTAAGCAAAGGCATAGTTTAAAAGGTGGCGGCTAGAGGTACGTAATCCATGAATGCAGATTAAATGCATTAAAATATCACGAAACTGCGAGCGCATAAATTGATTAATTAAAATTAAGCAAAGGCATAGTTTATCAAACTGGCGGGTAGACGTACGGGGTGCATGAATAAAAATTAAATGCATTGAATGGCATCTGGCTCGAGGTGAAGGTGGTGGAATCACTTGGAGGCCACACGTGGCCAGGGTACTTTGGTCATTTAATATAGAGTTAAGTTACTTGGTATGCATTTCTATTACTTTGCGTGTGTTGTTTTTGTCTTCTGTAAGCGGTGTTCTGAGGGAGAGTTTTAGCGACTTAGCAGGATATGTTATAGTTGCAGAGTCCAGACCCAGAAACGAGTTATTTGAGGTGATAATTTGGTAATTTTCAGAGTTTCGATACATTAAAACGCTGGACAGTGAGAGACGAATTGCTTGACGTAGAAGAGGTAACTTTTCATTTTTTAGTGTATTTGGCATTTGTATACTTTGATTATAAATTCATATTTTAAACTACTGTTAGTATTGTTCATTCGAATTTCTTGTTGAAATGCGAAGGTTTCATCTGCGTTTGATAGGAATTATGTAAAAATCCTCTTGTTCATTTTACTTCATGCATGTGAGTCGACAATGTGTTGCTTTGAGCTTTTCCGTTGTCATCAAAGCATAAAGGATAGAGAGGTTCTGTTAAAAGTCGTGGTTGTTGTTCATTTTGCTTCATGCATGTGAGGCCTGTAGAATTTGTATTTTTTTTATTGCTGCAAAGTGGTCCCATAGAGAGGGCTTTGGAACCAAAATTATGTCAATGTGTGCGATAATGAGAGCTTTTCAACAATGAGTCGACAGTGTGCTGCTTTGAGCTTTGCCGTTGTCATGAAAGCATAAAGGATAGAGGGATTCTGTTAAAAGTCATGGATGTTGTCCTCGTAGGCATAAATGCAAACAATGGGAGCATAAAGAATGCAGTAGAAACCTTTTACCTCCTGGCAAGCATAAAAATTGTGTCAGATGTCGTCGTTACTATTTTTGTATCTTGGGGTTATAAAAAACTATGTCAAAAATGTTGTAGAGTCCAAATTACAATGTTGCCATGGAGCAGTTAAGTAGTATTGCTTTTTGCTTTTTAGTCTGTTTGATACAAGAAATGCAAGTAGGGTTTCATAGTGCTTTAAGGAAATTGTATACTTTGATTATAAATTCGTATTTTAAACTACTTTTAGTATTGTTTATTCGAATTTCTTGTTGAAATGCAAAGGTTTCATCTGCGTTTGATAGGAATTATGTAGAAATCCTCTTGTTCATTTTGCTTCATGCATGTGAGTCGACAGTGTGTTGCTTTGAGCTTTTCCGTTGTCATCAAAGCACAAAGGATAGAGGGGTTCTGTTAAAAGTCATGGTTGTTGTCCTCGTAGGCATAAATCTGTATATTAAACTACTTTTAGTATTATCTATTCGAATTTTTGAAATGTGAAGGTTTCATCTGCGTTTCATAGGTATTATGTAGAAATCCTCTTGTTCATTTTGCTTCATGCATGTGAGCCCTGTAGAGTTTGTGTCTTTTTGATTGCTGCAAAGTGGTCCCATAAAGAGGGCTTTGGAACCAAAATTATGTCAACGTGTGCGATAATGAGAGCTTTTCAACAATGAGTCGAGAGTGTGTTGCTTTGATCTTTTCCATTGTCATGAAAGCATAAAGGATAGAGGGATTCTGTTAAAAGTCGTGGTTGTTGTCCTTGTAGTCATAAATGCAAACAATGGGAGCATAGAGAATGCAGTAGAGACCTTTTCCCTGCCGGCAAGCATAAAAATTTTGTCAGATGTCGTTGTTACTGTTCTTGTATCTTGGGGTTATAAAAAACTATGTCAAAAATGTTGTAGAATCCAAATTACAATGTTGCCATAGAGCAGTTAAGTAATATTGCTTCATAGAACAGTTTTAGGCTTCATGCAATAGAGCAGTCAAATTCATTGCTAGAAGATTTGTGGTCCAATAAACTGTCGCAATTAGTTTGTGTAGTTAATCTTGTATGCATTTATACTTGTGTTTCTTGAATCTGGAAAAATGCTCGGTAGTGTTTAAATGGTTTTTGCTATTAGTATCCATCGCAGTAGGAGTACTGTATATTGTTATTCTTTTAGAAAAAAAAAAGACATGGTTTTTGTTTTCTAATGAAAGCTTTTCACATGGTGCAATGCTTTTTGGTTGGAAGAAAAAGAGGTCTTGTAGCGGTCCAGCTGTGGCAAATTCTTCAAGCAAGTAGTACAAGGTGAGTTTCTAGAATGAACCTTCTCTTTTGTTTACAGTTGCATATAATAGATAGAGAAAAAGGTTTATTCAAGATTCTCACTATATTGATTGTACTTGTAATCATATCGTTGCTTTTTGTTACAAGGACAATCTTTGCAAATGGGTATTGTGAGTGGCATATGCTATATGGTTCATAAAAATTAAGCAGTTGGGGTTCAAAAGTATATCTTCGTTTCAAAAATTTAACCTTTTCAAATTTTGAGAGTTTGATTCTGAATCCATATGCATACTTTGATTAAAACTACTGGCTAAAGGTGCATAATTCATTAATGCAAAATCAATGCATTTAATGGCATCTGACTAGAGGCGAGGTTGTTTGGATTGCTAATCAATTCTTTAAATATATAACAATTAAAACAGATAAATAAGTATAATTATCCTTGGCCACATTTTACATTTTGGCCTTTCAATCAAAGTCAATTAACAAAGTAGCAGTTAGACCTACAGAAGGTTCAAGGACTATGCTGGTAGAAAAACAAATTTTGGACAATGGCTAGACAATTTGTTGAAATTGCTTTAGAAACTTTGAAGCAAATGCATTTTTCCTTCTGTTTGCTTTCATAGTACATCTTAAATGGAAGTTGGGTTTTGCATTGTTGCAATGCATTTGGATACTTTGATTGTAAAATCATAGTTTAAATCATTTTAAGTGTTATCGATTCAAACCTTTCCTTGAAATATCAAGAATTCATCTGAAACTTGGAGGCAACGTACAGCTGTCTATAATTATCCTTGGCCACATTTCACATTTTGATCTTTCAATCAAAGTCAATTAACAAAGTAGCAGTTAGACCTAAAGAAGGTTGAAGGACTATGTTGATAGAAAACCATATTTTGGACAAAGGCTAGACAACCTGTTGAAATTGTTGTACAAAATTTAAAGCAAATGCATTTTCCCTTCTATTTACTCTCATTGTACATCTTAAATGGAACTTGGGTTTCACATTGTTGCAATGCATTTGGATACTTTGATTGTAAGGTCATAGTTTAGATGATTTTAAGTGTTATTGATTCAAATATTTCCTTGAAATATGAAGGATTCATCTGAGTCTTATAGGCAATGTATAGCTGTCCTATAGAGAGAGCTTTGGAACTAATGAGCTGTCATCAAGGATAGAGGAATACTGTCAAATATTGTGATTATTGTCCTCATAGACACACATGCAAAATATGGAAGCATATAGAAAGCAACTTAACTCTTCAATAATCCCATGAAACATAGTCTTTGTATGCATCCATGCATACAGGTTTGCATGTATATATGTGTGCATGTAATTATGTATATATGAATGCATCTATCTATGTTGCCATGTATGTATGTATGTATATAACAGATTACTGTTGCATTTGCTTTAAATGCTTTTTTGTGGATTGTGTCGGCTAGCCATCCAGTCATATTGTGATTAAACAATTAAGAATAAGTGCTAAATAATTGAAGTAAAATGACCCCATTCAGTTAGCAGATCTATTTTTCTCGGCCCTTTACATGTTAACTGAGAGTTCTGAAGCTTTTGTTGTTCCTTGGCAGTTTTTGAAGCTTAAATGTCACAGTATATGTAGCATTTTACCAAATAGCTCTATCATTCATGATGATTTAGGCAAGTTCATATTTCCTTATTCATCCTTGTCTTGTCCCATATCTAAATAATTAGGCAATTGCTAGTTAGCCTTTAAGTACCTGGAAATTCAAAGAAAGAAATGATTGCAATTAGCTTTGTGTGCATTTGAACTATTAATCAAAGGCAATTAACAAACTAGCCCTTGAAAAACCATGTTTGTGTTAATGTGTTCAATACCATGTATTTGTGCATGGGTGTATATGAATGCTATGAGTTGTGATTTCTACCATTCTGTAGCGCTTACTATTACTTGTACAACCAAGCGATATGCAAGTAGAGTTCATAGTTCATAGCATCCAGATACATTCAAGGACAAATACAAATCAAGGTTGTTATCATCCTGATAAGAAAGATGATGAGATACATCCAATTAATGTATGTCACAACATCTTATAAACAATAATTCCTATCAAACGCAGATGAAACATTCGCATTTCAACAAAAAAAATCGAGTAAACAATACTAAAAGTAGTTTAAAATACATATTTATAATCAAAGTATACAATTGCCTTAAAGCACTATGAAACCCTACTTGCATTTCTTGTATCGGACAGGCTAAAAAGCAAAAAGCAATATTACATAACTGCTCTATGGCAACATTGTAATTTGGATTCTACAACATTTCTTGACATAGTTTTTTATAACCCCAAGATACAAAAACAGTAACGACTACATCTAACAAAATTTTTATGCTTGCTGGCAGGAAAAAGGTTTCTACTGCATTCTTTATGCTTCCATTGTTTGCATTTATGCCTATGAGGACAACAACCACGACTTTTAGTAGAATCCCTCTATGCTTTATGCTTTCATGGCAACGGAAAAGCTCAAAGCAACACACTGTTGACTGATTGTTGAAAAGCTCTCATTATCGCACACGTTGACATAATTTTGGTTCCAAAGTCCTTTTTATGGGACTACTTTGCAACAATTTAAAAAATACAAACTCTATAGGGCTCATATGCATGAAGTAAAATGAACAAGAGGATTTCTGCATAATACCTATCAAACGCAGATGAAACCTTTGCATTTCAACAATAAATTTGAATAGATAATACTAAAAGTAGTTTAATACATGGATTTATGCCTATGGGGACAACAACCATGACTTTTAACAGAACCCCTTTATCCTTTATGCTTTGATGACAACGGAATAGCTAAAAGCAACACACTGTTGACTCACATGCATGAAGTAAAAAAGTAGTTTAAAATACAAGTTTATGCCTATGAGGACAACAACCACAACTTTTAACAGAAACCCTTTTACCCTTTATGCTTTGATGACAATGGAAAAGCTCAAAGCAACACACTGTTCACTCATAGTTCAAATGTTGTCATTATTACACGTGTTTAGATAATTTTGGTTCCAAAGCCCTTTTTATGGGACCACTTTGCAGTAGTCAATAATATATAGACCTTACAGGGCTCACATGCATGAAGTAAAATGGACAAGAGGATTTCTACATAATACCTATCAAACGAAGATGAAACCTTTGCATTTCAACAAGAAGCTCGAATAAATAATACTAGAAGTAGCTTACAATATGAATTTATAATCACAGTATAGCAATGTCTTAAAGCACTATGAAACCCTACTTGCATTGCTATTTGCATGCACCTTGTTTAAACATTTAATTATTGGTTCTTGATAATGGAATGAAGTGAACTTGGACAAATGGAAATAGAATGACCCCATGGAATTGGAACATTAGGGTTTGCATGCCTTTACCATGATAGCAGATTTGTGTGCATGAGACTTACTTGAATCTTAAATGTCATAGTGTATGGGTACATGTATCAAGTAGCTTGGTCCCAGGCCTTGACTCTGTAGCAACAACATCTCCTGTGACTACACAGATCTGCAAAATAACAAAAAATGAAATGCTCAAAGTAATCACAATTCATCTCTAGTCACTAAAATCTATATTACATGATAAACAAGCAAGAACCTTTGAGTAGATGAAGGTCATGAACATTGAACCAATAGTAGGACAGTCACCACAACATTTAAGTAAACCTATGGTGTAGACTCCCTTTTCCATTATCAATTTTATTCCCAATTTCGTCCATGAAGAACTTTGTCAACCTGTAGATCCTGCTATTAGCCATCACTTTGATCCATGATTTCCATTTCTTTCATCAATGAATTCCATATCTTTGATCCATGAAGAACTTCTCTAGCTTGTGCATCCATGTATTCTATATCTTTGAGGATATTCTTCATGGATGAAATTGGGAATACAATTGATAATGGAAAAGAGAGTATTGAGCATAGGTTTACTTAAATGTTCTGGTGACTGTCATACTATTAGTTCAACGTTCATGACCTCTATCTACTAAAAAGTTCTTGCTCATTCATACCTTGGTAATTAAACCTGTGATATTGCATTGCATATGTCTCATGTTCTTCACCTTGAAATGTCCATACTCAAATACAGTAATAGAAAGTAATAAAGTAATTATAGCAATACAAAATAATTCCAATAAAAACTAATCAAGAGTAATACAAAATACTTTACAACACCTTGTGTATTACAACTGTCAATGAGTTGTTGTTTTTACAACACCATGTGTTTTACAATATACAGTTTAGCAAAACAGTAATCAAGAATTAAACAAAAAAAGATAATGGAAACTCAAATTCAATGTTTTAGTTTCCATTTCTCATTTAACAAGTCTTTCAACATCCTAATCAGATTCACTCTTTACATTTTATTTCTTTACTTTTCTGCCCTCATTGCAATGGCAGGGGAACCATACGTGAAGCCACTAAATAACCCTTCCATTATTTGATGGAACTGGTGTGGGGTGATTTCATGAAAGCTCAAGTGTCATAGTATATGTGGCGTAGCAGCTAATAAGTCCATCTTACATTCTGCTGATGACAATTTAATTTGTCTCATCTGTTTCTAAACCATTAATCAAAGTCAACTAACAAATAAGTCAATGTTGCACTTGACTCATGCAAATTAAGTCAATTCTATCATTAATCATAGTGATAGAAAACAAATGCTTGTTAGATTATGTCATTGTTGAAACCCTATTTGCATTTTATGGTTCCATGTACCTCGTTTAAACATTTAATTATTAGTTCTTGATAGTGGAATGAAATGGACTTGGACAAATGGAAATAAAATGGTCCCATGGCATTGGAACATCTATGTTTACATGGCTTTAACATGATAACAGATCTCTGTGCATGATACTTATTTGAAACTCAAATGTCATATTGAATGTGGCATATTAGCTACTTGGCTTAACATGATAGCTTTCAAACAAGTTAATTCAGTGATCAATCAAGCTAATTGGCTGATGAATTAATTGTGTTCCACGGTTGGTCATAGCCAATTATTGGAAAAGCTCTAAATGCGATGGATGAAATAATATGAATAAAATTCTAGTTTCTGGTTTACTTGAAATGCAATGAAAAAACTGCTATGAAGGCATAAGACAAGGTTGTCTAACATATTGCCATTCCTTTATCTAATTTCTTTCGACACAAATGCTTTACACATTTGATTGCAATAGTAACGTGTCTACGAAAATGGGACAGTAAAGATCATAATTCAGTAGTTTTTAGCGTGAGTATATATGTGCCCTGATACATATAAGCTCAATCTGGCATTTACGAAAATAGCTGCTATGTACAGTGAAATAGCTTATTAGTGTTACTATATGGGATATCCATATAACAAAGTAAATTGGTACAAGGCTAGAGTGGCACATCCAAAAAAACATGGACGCATGTATACGCAGTTGCATACAGGGATACATACAAGCTTAGATGAATAGTTAATTATAGTTAATTATAAAACATCTCTGTACACCTAATCAATTAAACCAATCATGGCCATTCATATGCAAAAAAAAGGAACTTCTTGAAAAGGCTTTATAGACAAGGAAGCAAACACAATTGTAAACCGAAATTGCAAAATCTTCGGCAATATCTTCCTTTTTGTTTCTTATGCTACAAATATTCAATAGCCTATAGCTGTCCAAATTAATTGTATTCCTTTGTCTATGTTGAAGCCATCTGTTTATTCTATTGCTTTCGCTATTATTTTCATGAAAGCTCAAATGTCATAGTATATGTGGCGTAGCAGCCAATAAGTCCACCTCACATTTTGCTCATGACAATTTAATTTGTCCCATTTGTCTCTGAACCATTAATCAATGTCAATTAACGAACAAGTCAATCTTACAGTTAGCTTGTGCAAATTAAGTCAATTCTATCTTTTACTCATTAATGAAATTAACTAATCAATTTAACAAGATAGCTTTGAAACAAGTTAGGTCAATAATGAATCAAGCTGTTTGACTGATGAATCAATTGAGTTCAATAGTTAGTCATAGTAATAGCAAACAAATCCTTGTTTGATGATGTCATTGTTGAATTTGCTTGTGTGTCCCTGTCTACACTTTTGCTATAGCTTGAAGCAATGATGCTTTGTGATTCAAGTATTAAGTGTAATTGGAAACCTTTTTTGACTTACATTTATTGATTTAAATCTGTTTGGAAACCATAGTTGTAGTGGTTCTTTACGCTCGATGCAAAACAACAATATAGTTAAAATGCATAGCAAAAGCCTGTAGGGAACCATGTTTGCACTTGTGCATTTGGAATTCAAGAACCTATGATAAATAGACTGCTAGGTTAATCTATTTCCAATTGATACTTGTTTCCATTGAATCTAAAAATAAACTGGCTGGTGTATTTTGATGTTTGGACTATTAGTATCCATTACACTATCATTGTCATCCATTGCAATTATAATTTTGGCAGTTATTTGCACAGATGTGTTTTCATGCATTATGAAACCCAACTTGCATTTCTGGGATAAAATGAAGCAAAATAGATAAAAGTAGCAATTTGTTTCCTTGAGTAACTTGTCTCTTGGTTTTCATTCAACGAGCACAAGAGCTTTTGCTCTGTCACTGTAAACGTCTCCTTTCTATTGATAGAAGCTGCCAGTTTTCTAGCCTATGTCTTTGCTTAAATTTATTTGTATATGTCATCTTCTTCTAGACTCTCATTAAAAAAGGAATCTCCATATTCTACCACCAAAGAAAATGCATTAACATCAAAGGAGTTTGCACTCACTTGGATAAACTGTTTATCTATAGTGACAACTTTATTGGCTCCTAGTGTCAAGGCAAGAATACTTATGCATTTGGTTGAAATGCTTTTATTAGTTCCTGCTGGTAGGCAGAAATACTTATGCATTCGCCTGGAATGCATTTAACTGGCAGCATGAACCAATCACATTTCGCCATTTAATATATTGCTTTTTTTTTGTATAGTTTGAATTTGGAGAGCTATTTTATATATTGGAAAATCAGCATTTATCTATTTTTCTATTCGTCCGAGTAGCTTTATAAATCATTTTCATTTTAAAAATTCAGGAAAATGCGAACGCATAAATTGATTGAATAAATTTAAGCAAAGGCATAGTTTAAAAGGTGGCGGCTAGAGGTACGTAATCCATGAATACAGATTAAATGCATTAAAATATCACAAAACTGCAAGCGCATAAATTGATTAATTAAAATTAAGCAAAGGCATAGTTTATCAAACTGGCGGGTAGGCGTACGGGATGCATGAATAAAAATTAAATGCATTGAATGGCATTTGGCTTGAGGTGAAGGCGGTGGAATCGCTTGGAGGCCACGCGTGGCCAGGGTACTTTGGTCATTTAATATAGAGTTAAGTTACTTGGTATGTGTTTCTATTACTTTGCGTGTGTTGTTTTTTGTGTTTTCTAAGCTCTTGTTCTGAGGAAGAGTTTGTAGCCACTAAGCAAGAGATCTTACAGTTGCAGGCCCCAAACCTAGAAACAAGTTACTTGAGATGATAATTTGTTACTCTCCATAGTTCCTTTCCATTCAAGTGCATCGTGGGGCTTTATTTCATAGTACTTTAGTTCACTATCACAATCACTTTTTGCTTAATGTGTCAGTGCATGTATGTATGTATGCATGTTTCTATGCGCATATGCATTAACCTATGTGCATATCTATGTAGACATTTGTAGATGCATATATGCATGTATGCATGTGACTCTAGATATATCTATGCATAAATGTATTTATGCATATATGTATGTGTGTGTAGATGCATCTATGTGTATATGCATGTAATCATATGGATGCATATATGTTTATGTCCATAGATGCATTAATCTGCCTTTACATGGATGTATCTATACATATATATACATATGTATACATATATGTGTGTGTTGATATGTCTTTTCTATGAAAGAGTTTACAGTGACAGGGAAAAGGTTGTCATGGTTCCAAAAAAGGGCACTTGCAGACAAGCTACTCTAGGCAATAAATAGTTTCTTTCATCAGTTTTCTTTTATTTTAATGTCCATAAGCACATTGGGTTTCATAGTGCTCAGCCTATGCTATTCTTCAGAGACTAGTCCCTTGGACAAGCATCTGTTAGCATGTCCCATAATAGGACCTTCTAAACAATACGAGGGCAATGTGTTAAAAGCACTTTACAA
>VDFB02281492.1:871154052-871277040 GCA_007258455.2 Sequoia sempervirens | reverse complement strand
TGTTGTGGTTGTCTTATTGATATGTGGTTGTCATTGATGTCAACACTATTAGCATTAGCACATTTAAAGTTGTATATGTTGAGGATATTGAGAAAATTGTAATAAATGAGTTGCAAGTTGTCAGTGGTGAAGTGATGTTCTATCTATTGGTGAGTTTTGTACATTGTTGATTAGAGGTTGTGGACTAAAGGGTTTGTTTCTAAGTGTATCTAATTTATCCATGTTGAGTTTTAGAGATTCGTGTGAAGATTTGATCAAGTTATGAAGATTTGCATTCTAACAGTTTTTTTGTTGCTTCAATTGGTGTTTATGATTGAAGATTATGTGATTCCAGTTAGTTTAGTTGTTTTGGATGCTTCTCTGATGTTTCATAATGTTTGTGGATGTTTCTAGACCATTCTCTATCTTTTTTGCACATCTACATTGATTGTTGTGCTTGTGATCCGAGATTTTCTCTTATGTGTTCATGTTTTTCTTGTTCTTGGTTGACAGGATGTTGAAGCATGTTGTGGATCTTTGAGGAGAAATTAATTGAAGTTTTTTGTGTGTTGGAAATGTTGATTTGGGTCTTCACTATGTTGTGGCCGACCTTGGTTAATTCGCATTGAAAATTATCTATTGTTTTGGGCCGAAAATTTGTATTCATTTTATTATTTCTTTATGGCCAACTTGTAGCGAATGTAATTTCATGTTGTGAATATATAAGAGCAATTGTTTATTCAAATTGAATTGTAGTGCAAGGGTGTGCTTCTGTGTGTGTTTGAATATTGTTCAAATCATTCGAAGGCATAGCAGAGTATGAAGAAAAGTGAAGAGTGAAGAAGTGTTCATGTGCTTAACTAGAACTTTAATAAGGTATTAGCAGATGCCATTTTCTCAGTTCAAAATCTGGATGGTTGTAATCCGAATATTTTTATAAGATAGTCTGATTTCCTTTGTAATTGAGCAGTGAGCTCTAGGTAGTGTGCCTGAATGCATGTGCATTCCCCATTTATTCTTCTTATACTTTTAACAGGGTATAATCTTGTGGATTGACCTCCACCATGGTTTTTCCCTAACAGGGTTTCCATGTAAAAAATCTTGGTGTTATGTGTGTTTATAATGTGTTGTTGATTCATGCTTTCATTGATATTGATCAGATTTGAGAATAAGGATTAATAAGTTTAATAAGTTTGAAATTCGGTGACAACTGATTCACCCCCAATTTGAGTTGTTTGCCCTTGTGTTGCCAACAATTGGTATCAGAGGAAGTTCCTTGGAAGAAGTTTAACATCTTGAGGTGATCTAGGTTGGCGACATACAAGAAGAATAGTCTGAGATTTGATGGAACAAATTATTCTTTGTGGAAGACTCGAATGGAATGCCATCTGAGATTCATTGGTGAACCCTATTGGAGCATTACAAGTAATATGTATGTTATACCACCGAATGGTCCTACTACTTTTGTTGAGATCAGGGATGTTGAGTATAATATCAGGGCTAAGGAAGCATTGTTGAGTGCTTTAATTGATACTGAGATGGAAAATGTTATGGATATGAAGATTGCTTATGAGATCTATAAAAAGTTGGAAACTTTGTATGAAGGAGATGCTAATGTGAAGATTGCTAAGTTGCAGAGTCTAAAAGGGAAATATGAAATGTTGAGAATGGGTGATGATGAAAATGTTACGACTTTCATGCAAAGAGTGAATGAACTTGTGTGTGGTATCGGATGTGCTAGTGGAAAGTTGGAAGAATCAGAGATTATTGCTAAAGTTCTTAGATCCTTGCCTACTACTTATAAAGTCAAAGCTAGTGCTATTGAAGAACTTCGGACTGCAACAAATGTAACCAGAGACATGTTGGTTGGTAAGCTAACTGCTTTTGAGTTAAGTGAATTTGGTGATGCCCATCCCAAGGTTGAATCTACATTTAAGGCTTCTACTTTTGGAAGAGATAGATAGAGATATGATCTGGGTGAGAGTTAATCTAGAAAGACATTCAAGTAAGGACGAAATCAGAAAAATTGAAGAAGAAAGAGAGCTAGAAGAGCTGGAAGCACTTATTGTCAAAAGAGTACTGAGAGGAAAAGGTATGATAGATGATGAATCTGATAAAGGTGAAGACGAATGGGTATTTATTGCTATCAAGGAAAATAATCTTGTATCTACTGAATTTGCTAGTTGTAAAAATGTGGAGAAAGCCCTAGTTGCTCGAGTTGAAGAGAAAGATGAATGGGTGATTGATAGTGGATGTTCACATCATATGATAGGAGATAAAAGTAAGTTTGTGAGCTTAGAAAAGTATGATGGTGGTGTTGTGAGATTTGGTGATAACATAGCTGGTGTGATCCATGGCAGAGGATGCATTTCTCTTGATGGTAAGAATAATACTGATGTTGTCTTGTATGTGGAGGGCTTGAAGCATAATATTTTAAGTGTTAGACAGATGGTTAATAAGGGATACAATCTTTAGTTCAAGGATGGAAAGTGTAAAATATTGGGATGTTCTGGAAATGTGATTGCATCAGGCACAAAAACAAGAGGTAATATCTTTCATCTGAATGTTGTTAGTAAAAGTTGTTTGATTGCTCAAGTTGATGAAAGTTGGTTATGGAATAGGAGAATGTGTCATGTTAACTTTGATAACATTTTCAAGATAAGTTCTACTAAGGCTATGAGAGATCTACCTAAGTTGGTAAAACCTACTAATTCCATTTGCAAGGAATGTCAGTTGGGAAAACAAACTAGAATTTCATTTCAAAGCAAACAACATTGTTCAAATGAATTGTTGGAACTCGTGCATACTAATTTGTGTGGTCCTTCTAGAATCAGAAGTTTACAAGGTTACATGTATTTCATGTTGCTTATTGATGATTATTCAAGAATGATGTGGGATACTTTCTTAAGGGAGAAATCTAAAGCGTTGAAAAAGTTCAAGATCTTTAAGGCTATGGTTGAGACAGAGACTGGTCTAAAGATTAAATGTCTGAGATCGGGTAGAGGTGGTGAATTCACTTCCGGTGAGTTTAATTATTTTTGTGAAGAACATGGAATAAAGAGATAATTATCTACACCGCAAACCCCTCTACAAAATGCAGTTGTGGAAAGGAAGAATAGAACAGTTCAAGATGTTGCTAGAACCATGATGTTGGAAGGAAATGTCCCTCATATCTATTGCAGAGATGCTATGAGTACTACTGTGTATATCCTCAAGCGGGTACAAATCAAAGCTGATATTGGTAAAACCCCTTTTAAGCTATGGACTGGTCATAAGCCTATTATTAGATATTTCAAAATATTTGGGAGTAGATGCTATATCAGAAGAGATGAAGACATAGGAAAGTTTGATGCTAGGAGTGATGAAGGAATATTTTTGGGTTATTCTACTAAAATCAAGGCCTACCCGTGTTACAATAAGAGATTGAAGAAAATGGTTGAAAGTGCAAATGTTAAGGTTGATGAAGACATTGCTAGACCATCCAAAACTTGTGGATATGATTCTAATGATCAGGATGACAGTACAAACAAAATTCAGACTTCAAATCAAGTGCAAATCATTTCGACGAATCAAGAAGATCAAGAGGAAGAAGAAACTAGTGAAGTTGCAAAAGAGAGAACAAAAGAGCCTGAAGTTTAAGAACATTCTAAGAAGATTCTGAGGTATGTAAGATTGAATCACTTAGAAGATCAAATTATTGGTGATAAGAGTAAAGGTGTCTAGACTAGAAGAAAAATTGTAGAAGAATATTACTTGATTTCAAATACTGAGCCTACTAGTGTGAATGAAGCATGCAAAGATCAACATTGGTTTGAAGCAATGAAAGAAGAGCTACAACAAATTGAGAAAAATGATACATGGATTCTTGTTCCTAGACCTAAGGATAAAAATGTAATTGGAAGTAAATGGGTCTTTAGAAACAAATTGCATGAGCAAGGTGAAGTGGTTAGAAACAAAGCAAGACTGGTATGCAAGGGATATTCATAGATGGAAGGAATTGATTTTGAAGAGAATTTGTCCCTTGTTGCTAGAACTGAAGTTGTGAGACTATTTCTTGCTTATGTTGTTTACAAAGATTACAAGGTTTATCAGATGGATGTCAAATCTACTTTTCTAAATGGAAAATTGGAAGAAGAGGTGTATATTGAGCAACCTAATGGATTTCAATTGAATGATCATAGAGATATGGTTTGTCAGTTGAAGAAAGCACTGTATGGACTTAAGCAAGCCCCTAGAGCATGGTATGCCAGATTGGACAAGTATTTGTTGAAGCTTGGATTTAACAAAGGTACTACTAATAGTAATTTGTATTTCAAGAATGATGATAAAGATTTGTTTGTGGAAGTTTTTGTTGATGATATCATTTTTGGAGGAAATGATGGTTTGTGCATGAAGTTTGCTAATGAGATGAAGAGTGAGTTTGAAATTTCAATGATTGGTGAGATGAAATTCTTTTTGGGATTGCAAATTACTCAGTTAGATAAAGGGATTTTTATATCTTAGTCCAAGTATGTGAAGGAATTGTTGAAGAAGTTCGATATGGAAGATTCAAAGCTAGTTGGTACACCCATGGTGACTGGATGCAAGTTGACAATAGTAGATGATTCTCCAAAGGCAAATCAGACTAGATACAAATCAATGATTGGTGGATTGCTTTAATTGACTCAAACTAGACCTTATATCATGAATGATGTATGTATTATTGCTAGATTTCATGTCGATCCTAAGGAATCTCATGTGATTGTTGTGAAGATAATTTTAGATACTTGAAGGGAATAGTTGACTTTGGTCTATGGTATGCTAAAGATGATAATCTTAACTTGAGTGCCTTTACTGATGTTGATTGGGCAGGAAATGTGGATGACATAAAAAGTACTAGTGGTGGTGCATTTTTCTTGGGTAAGAAGCTAATCTCATGGTTAAGTAAAAATAAAAATGCCATTTCTTTATCTACTACAAAGGCTGAATACATTGTTGCTGCTAACAATTATACTCAAGAATTGTGGATGAAGCATATGCTGAAAGATATCAGAGTTGTGTATGATGAGCCTATTGCTATATTCTGTGATAATTCAAGTGCCATTAATATTTCTAAGAATCTGGTGCTACATTCAAAAACCAAGCATATATCTATCAAGTTTCACTTTTTGAGAGAAAAAGTAAGTGAAAAGGAAGTCAAATTGGAGTATGTGCCTACTAGGGAGTAGATTGCAGATATCTTTATAAAGTTGTTGCCTAAGGATAATTTTGAGTATCTCAGAGGGAAGTTAGGGATCATTACCCCTCCTAATTAGAACTAAGGATGCATTTCATTACATCAGTCTGTGCATTTCATAATCATATATTGTTTCGGACTGGTGTTGTGGTGGCTGCTACTTAGGGGGAGTAGTTAGATGGTTCAAAAATTTAGATATGTGGTTCAGAGCTTAGAGATATTTGTCATTGATGTCAAAGGGGGAGAAGAGTAATGTGAAAAACTGGTGATTACCTGGGGAAAAGAGCCTTGTGGGGAGAAGATCATGTGAAAGAGTTAAGGAGAAAAAGAGTCAGAACCTAAGGGGGAGTAAGTGTTAAGAGAGTTGTGTTGATGGTGTTTTTCACATCATGTGTTGCCATCAATGCCAAAGGGAGAGATTGTTGGATGTTGTGGTTGTGTTGTTGATATGTGGTTGTCATTAATGTCAACACTATTAGCATTAGTGCATTTGAAGTTGTATATGTTGAGGATATTGAGAAAATTGTAATAAATGGGTTGTAGGTTGTCAGTGGTGAAGTGATGTTCTATTTGTCAGTGAGTTTCATACATTGTTGATCAGAGCTTGTGGAATAAAGGGTTTGTTGCTGAGTGTATCTAGTTTATCCGTGTTGAGTTTCAGAGATCTTCGTGAAGATTTGATCGAGTTATGAAGATTTGCATTCTGACAGTTTTTTTGTTGCTTTAGTTGGTGTTTCTAATTGAACATTATGTGATTCCAGTTAGTTTAGTTGTTGTGGATGCTTCTTTGATGTTTCATAATGTTTGTGGATGTTTCTAGATCATGCTATATCTTTGTTGCACATTCACATTGATCGTTGTGCTCATGATCTAAGATTTTCTCTTACATGTTCATGTTTTTCTTGTTCTTGTCCAACAAGGTGTTGAAGTGTGTTGTGGATCTTTGAGGAGAAATTAATTGAAGTGTGTTTGTGTTGAAAATTTTGATTTGGGTCTTCACTATGTTGTGGCCAACCTTGGTTGATTCTTATTGAAAATTATCTATTATTTTGGGCCGACAGTTTGTATTCATTTTATTATTTCTTTGTGGTCAACTTGTAGCGAATTTAATTTCATGTTGCAGATGTGTAAGAGTGATTTTTTATTCAAATTGAATTGTAGTGCAAGGGTGTGCTTCTGTGTGTGTGTGTGAAAATATTGTTCAAATCATTTGAAGGCAGAGCAGAGTATGAAGAAAAGTGAAGAAGAGTGAAAAAGTGTTCATGTGTTTAATCAAAACTATAATCAGGCATTAGCAGATGCTATTTTCTCAGTTCAAAATCCCGATGGTTGTAATCTAAATATTTTTGTAAGACAGCATGTCTTCCTTTGTAATTGAGCAGTGAGCTCTAGGCAATGTGCCTAAATTCATGTGCATTCCCCATGTATTCTTCTTATACTTTTAACAGGGTATAATCTTGTGGATTGACCTCCACCATGGTTTTTCCCCTAATAGGGTTTCCACATAAAAAAATCTTGGTGTTATGTGTGTTTCTAATGTGTTGTTGATTCGTGCTTTCATTGATATTGATCAAATATGAGAATATGGATTAATAAGTTTAATAAGTTTGAAATTCAGTGACAACTAATTCACCCACCCCCCTCTCAGTTGTTTTTCCTTGTGTTTCCAACATCTTCTTCATCAAAGAGAAGATGAATGGCATCAATGATGTCCCCCAAATCTGCAATATGAGACTTCAAAAACAAGTCCAAAATACATGTCAAGAATCCATCCAAAGTAGCCAAATCTAAAAGATAATGTATGTCCTATTGCACTGAATCAGAAGAAGTTGTATTTGTAGCAACAAAATCATTATCAACTGTAACAATATATGGAGGAGATAGAATAGATGACTCAGGAACTAGATCTGATGTGAGAACTCCCAAGTTCAAGAAGCCAAAAGTCTCCTTTGAATCATGGTTCATACTAACAACTGAAGGAACAATGTCACCATCAGAAGCAAAATCTGCAAAGGTATACAACAGAGATGAACGATAAACCATCCCAATAGCAATGATCTCTCTACTTTCCAAGTCTTGAATGATGATTGAATCAAGTGTGAACTCCATAGTCCTCCCATCTCCACCATGTGTAATCTGATATATGGAAGGAAGATTGTTTGTCAAATGAGGAATACAAAAAACATCTTGGAAAGTGTTGTCCCTAAAACTAATAGATCCCTTCCCAATTACACTCATGTATGTATTGTTTCCTATCAAGATAGGAGACATAGTATAAGGTTGAAAAGAAGAGAATATAGACTGTGAAGATTCCATATGATGAGATTCTCTAGAATTTAGAAGCCATCTCCCTAATGCATGACCTGAAAGAGCACAAAGAGCTTCTCCTTTATATCTTGATGTAGATGCTTGACCTTTGTCCTTTTTAGACTGTTTTGAAGGAGGAGGAGGTGATTCAGACATTCTAGAAGGCAGATCAATGTGATTCCTTTTGAGAAGATTTTTTAACTCATCAATATCCTTCTTATAACAATAGTGTTATTCATGTCCATCCTTCTTGCAATATGCACAAGTAGGCAGGTCTCCTTATTAGATGAATTTTCTTTGGATTGAGAGAATTTTGATTCTTTATGTGGCTTGTTCTTTTTCTTCTTATCAAGATTCCCTGATTCTTTTTGTACCTTAGACTCACTTACCAACAATTCTTGTGACTTGGAAGACTTGATTAGACCCATGTTCATTAACTTAGCTTCCTCTCGGATTAGGAGATTTGTAAAGTCATCAAACTTAGGATCAACATATGATGCTCCCATAGAAATTCGATAAGTATTAAAGCCAGAAACAAATACCGAATACTCAGGACCAAGCTTGGATAACGCATTCAAAATCACTTGTAAATCCTCTTTATCAATGTTGCATTCTTTCAACTGTGTTCTTAGTTGCTTAACTTTGGAGATGTAGTCTTGGATGTGGCCAAAACATTTTGGATCAAGATTCATCAAATCATTATCAATCTAATATCCCCTAATATTATCTATTTTACCATACAATTTTCTAAAGCCTCCCAAGCCTCTTTAGGTGTTTTACATGATTCAACATGAAATTGCAAATCAAATGATACTAACGAACATATACATCCAAGTGTTTTCTCACGATCAAGCTCCCATTTTTCCAATTCTTTAGCATCAATAGGTTGATGAATGGTTTCCTTTAGATGGCCTATTAGACCTTTCATCATGAGATAGTTCCATATTGATTTTCTCCATTTAGCATAATTATGTGGAGTTAGGAGTTCAATTTGATATTTCCCCATTGCAAGAACACAAACCAAGCAAAAAAATGCAATCACTACAAGATGACCCCCCCAAATTACTCAATCAAGAAACTCCCCAAGAAATATCTAATTTTTGGCACTTTATATTTAGTGTGTTTACAATTGCCACTTGTCAAAAGCAATACAGTAGTCTTGATCTTGGTACATGCAAATGCCAAAAATAGGCCACAAACTCAAAGCAAAACTTTTACAGCAAATGAGATCAAACTGATTACACCACTAGAAATTATATAAAAAAATATGCACTTTAAAAAAAAAATCACCCAAAAATGTTACCGTAGGAGCAAGATATGAGCCCTTGAAGTTCCCAAAATGAGGATGAAGCAGCAACACTTGTGAGAATCTGTAATTTCTGGAAAATAAAGACACCAAAACCAAAAAATGATTGCACCATTGTGTAGAGCACAAAATTCTAGCCCAAATAAAAAAATGCTCGAAAAAAGGAGTCAAAATGAGCAAGATATGAGGCTTTGAAGTTTAATTGTAAAATGAAAAGGTTCATCTATGAGGGGGGAATTTTTTTTAGAAGCGCTAACGTGGTGCTAACATCAGCAATTCTCTCGATTAAATTTGATGGTCATTTGGCCATCACCGTCACCGTCGATCCCCAGAAGAAAAGAATATATTGAGGAATCTGCCTTTGGAATATTCTAGCAACAAAATATTCCCTAGTGGGAATCTTTGTTTTTACCACCAGTCTTGAATTTCGTCCAGATTTTTTGAAGATGCCGGATTTAATAAACCTGACTGCCTGCTTTTGTGGATCGTCAAATTTTTTAACCAGTGGTCGATTGTTTAAATTGTTCGACACTGACTTTATGGGGCTCATGTGGCGACGTACTTGTATTTGTAGGTACAACCTATGAATGTAGTTCGCAACATTTTTGCTTTTGATTTTTTTTTTTAATAAAACCTTTTCAAATCAATTAAAAACTACAATTTTTTTTTTACAAAATATTTAAAATTTCTATTTCACAAAAAATATAATATATATTTTTTTAATTGTATCATCATTAATGGCGCGACCTAGGGAGTCGTACAACTTCTTGGGCAAAATAATTTTGCCTCTTTGCACAACTGCTCTGATTTGGATGAATTGATAGTTGATCTTAGGGTTTTTGCCCCTTTTGGACGCGATGGCAGGGTCAAATTTGACTCAAAATGATCCAAAAATGTAGCTACCTTCTAGATCTGGCAACCACTCTTCAGCTTCAAACCCTCATAGATTTGGCCTCGTATGTCTGATTTGGACAAAATAAAAGGAAAAATCAACTTTATCGAACACTTTGGACTTAATGGTGAGGTCAAATTTGTACCAATAAGCTCCAATTTGAACCTAAAATAAAGAGCCACAAATGGACCCCCCCAAATCTAGTATTTCTTTCAAGATTTTATGATTCTCCAGATCATCATAGGGTGATCCCACAATATTGGTTTACATTTTTTGGCCAAACTGGACATTGAACTGAATTTTTTAACTAAATCTTCACTTTCAGGCACCTATAGCGATTAAACCATGAGGAATTTAAAGATGACGCAAACTAGTGATTTATGGCATTTTGTTTGTAGATTCTAAATATATTTTTTCAAAAAAAATTGAATCAGATTGCACTTGTTTTTCCATCTCCTTTGAAAACTAGTTTTCATAATAAACACCATTTTTAAAGAGTGTTGTTACTGGCTAACACAAATTTTTTTCTATGAAGGATAAAATTCTAATTTTTTTGAATTTAGATTCATAACTACGATATCTAGTGCATGGAATTGGTTTCATAGCATTTCATTGAATTTTTTTTCTTAATTAAGTTTCAAAGTCAAACTAGTTATAATTTAGACATGATTTATTGGCTAAAACACAACTTTTTTGTACGTATCGAAATTCAATTTTTTTTTTTTGTTGGATCAAGGACATCAATATCTAGTGCATAGATATTTTTTAGATATTTTTTGATAATTTGCTGATTTTCCACATGTGAAGAATAAAGAGCTTGATTTTCGATGAAAAACCTACATTCACAAGAAATAAAAAATAAATATAATAATCAAATTAAATTTATTTAAAATTATAATTTTTGGGAAGCTTATAATAAAGACTACATACTTACAAAAAATTTTTTTTAATGAATTCATTTGATCCCCGAAAAGGTAAATCAAAAGTGTTTTTTTTTATCAACATTTTGATAGGTGTAAAGGAGACTCCATTATAGGTATGGTTTAAAACTAGTGGGGTTCTATCCAAGGGGGTTTGATCTAAGGTGGTTTGATCAAACCCTCTTCAATTAGAACCCTTTAAATGGAACTTTTCAAGGCTTAAATCATTATATTTTCTAAAAATATGTGATTTCAGCAAAAATCAAGATCTCCCAGAAAGTGTAAACCACTATTGTGGGATCACCCATATGATGCAAGAGAAGAGCATACTCAAATTTTCAAGATTTACCAATCCCTCTTCAGAAAAAGACTATACAATGGCACCCAACCTGCTCTGATACCATGTTAGAATTGGCTATGGCTACCAAGATCTTGAGGCCAAATGGAAAGCACAAGAGAAAGAATAGAATGTGACAAGAATAAATTGTATTCTTATCAATATGATTCAATGATATGAAAAATGTAGTAGAAACCCCTTGGTTATATAACTAAGGTGAGATACAAGATGTCATAGGATTATGACAAGTGTCTTAATCATATGACATGAGATAACTTATCTCACTTACCTAGGTTCACATGTGTTACAAGTCAAAAGATAAGATAACAACTAATCAAAACTAACACCTTCTAGAAAGATTCCTTCCTAGGACCTAAGTAAACTTAACACATGTAAATAAGTCCCCTAGTAATGAATGAACTAGGTACAAGACTTTATTTACACCAACAACATCAATTAGGCCAACCTAATTTATGTTTGTGTTGGACGCAATATATATAAAAGGTTAATTCCTTGTGTGAGGTTATGTATGAGATGTGTGGTGTAATGTGTGAGATGTGAAATAATTGAGTGTGAGATCTAAAGCAAATAAAAGTGGGAAGAGGTTGATAAGTGGAGAAGCATGAAGTGTGTCATATCAATTTACAAAGCTTAATTGGAACTGTCTTCAACATATTGTAGATGCATTGTATTAGTTCAAATCTCTGACAATGAACCACCCTATTTTCTATCCTAGCAGTGAGCCATTTCTTTTATTCTCTAGACAGTGAGTCCACCTAGCAGTGAGCCATTTTGCAATATCTTATGACCAATTATAATATATTGTGAGCTAATCCTCACCGTGGTTTTTCCCTTTTTTGGGTTTTCCAAATAAAATATGGTGTTCTTGTGTTCTTTGATGTGATGCACGCTTTATATGGTCCTTTATATTATTGCAAGTTTAATGTGATGCATTGAATGGATATTTAAGTTGATGAAGTTAATGAATTTATGTGAATACTAATTCATCCCCCCTCTTAGTATTTTGGGTGTTCAATAAGTCTTTGTTGTTCAAAAGAGTACTGTTGAAGCAACCAAAGGAGAATTAAGAATCAGAGTAAAGAAGAGCCTTATTCAAGACTAATTATAAAGCTAAAGAGTGCTACAAACTTATTATTGATAGTGATAGTATTGATAATCTTGTGTTAGGTTAAATGGTTAACAAGCTAGGTCTTACTATAATAAAAAAAATCTTAATCCTATCAAGTTTCTTGGTTACAAAAGGGGCATCATTTAATTATAGATGAGCATGCCTCTATAGAGTTTTAGATAGGTAGTTATAAGGACACTATTATGTATGACATTAAGTCCATGGATGTTTCCCATGTGCTTCTTGGTAGGCCTTGGAAATTTGACAAGAGAGCCATACATGATGGAAGAAACAATACCTACACTTTATAAAAGGATGGTAAAAAACATACATTGTTGCCTTTGAGAGGAGAAGGAGATAATAAGAGCAGTAGTAGCAACAAGGTTATGTTGGTGAGTGGCAAATAATTTGTGTAATATGTAGAAGGAAGAAGTGGGGTATGCATTGGTATTCAAGCCTAAGGTTGCTCTTACCTCTACTAAGTTTGATGATTTATGAAATGAGATACAATACATATTGAAAGAGCATATGGATATTGTGGTAGTTTATTTTCCTAATGAGTTACCTCCAATGAGGATCATTAGTCACCATATATATTTGGTTCCAAGGGATAGCCTACCAAACAAGGCTGCATATAGATTGACTCCCAAGGAGAACGAGGAGATTGGGAAGTAGGTTGAAGAGTTTCTAGAAAATGGATTGATAAGGGAGAGTCTTAGCCTATGTGTTGTACCAATAGTCCTAGCGGCCAAGAAAGAGGGTGATTGGAGAATGTGTACAAATTCTAGAGCAATCAATAAGATTATCATTAGATACAAGTTTCTTATTCCAATGATGGATGATTTAATGGATTTCTTGAGTGGTTCTATGTATTTTTCAAAGATAAACTTGAAGAGTGGTTACCATCATATTCAGATCAGTTATGGGGATGAATGGAAGAAAATGTTTAAGACTAATGATGGTCTTTATGAATAACTAGTTATGCCCTTTGGGCTTACAAATACACTTAATACTTTTATGAGGCTTTATGAATGAAGCCTTAAAACCATTCCTAGGGAAGTTTGTGATAGTTTATTTTGATGATATACTAGTTTTTAGCAAGTCTAAGGAAGAAAACATAGAGAACTTAAGATTGGTTATGACACGGTTGCATGAGGAAAAGTTGTTGATCAACCTCAAGAAGTGCACTTTTATGAAGCCTAAATTATTCTACTTGTATTTTGTGGTGTCCAGAGAGGGATTGAAGATGGACAAGGAGAAGGTTAAGGCCATTGTTGATTGGCCAAAACCTAGGAGCACTTATGAGGTAAGAATTTTTTATGGACTTGCTAGCTTTTATAGAAATTTTATCAAAAAATTTAATAGCATAGTTGCTCCTATACTTGACACTATAAAAGGACATAAAAATCAGTTTGAATGGACTCAAGAGACTGAAAAATGTTTTATATTTTTGAAAAAGAAAGTGATTGAACAACCTATACTTGTGTTACCTTATTTTAGTGAAGTATTTCAAGTGGAGTGTGATGCTAGTGGCTTAGCAATAGGGTTTGTTCCAAGTCAAGAGGGGAAACCAGTTGCTTATTTCAATGAAAAGTCAAATGATGCTAAGAAAAAGTATTTAGCTTATGATCTTGAATTTTATGCATTGGTTCAATCTTTGAAGGACTAGAGGCATTACTTTCTTCCCAAGGAGTTTGTTGTTTACATAGATAACCATGCACTTCAGTTTATTAACAATCAATACAAGCTAAATCAAAGGCATGTAAAGTGGGTGGAGTACCTTCAGAGTTTTAACTTTGTGTTGAAACATAAGAGTGGGGAAGCAAACAAGGTTGTTGATGCACTAAGTAGAATAATTCTATTGCTATAGGAGATTCAAGAAAACATTTTTGGGTTTGAGAGCTTGAAGGAGTTGTATGAAAATGACATAGATTTTAGAGGTGCATATGAAGCTTGTAGTAGTCGTATTAGTAGAGATAGAGGACCATGGAGTAATTTTATATTGCAGGAGGGTTTTTTGTTCAAAGGTAATCAATTGTGTATTCCCAAGGGGTCAATGAGAGAGAATCTCTTGAAGGAGAAGCATTGTGGCAACCTAGTAGGACATTTTGGACAAGACAAAACTTACCTACAGTTGAGTGCACATTATTATTGGCTACAGATGTAGGTGGATGTAAAGAGGTATGTGGAGAGATATAGAGTATGCATTCAAAGGTTAGTAGTCAAAACACTGGTTTGTACCAACCATTATCTATGCCACATAGACCATGGGATTCAGTGAGTATCGATTTTGTTGTAGGATTGCCTAGAAATCAAAGAGGTAATGATTTTATTTTTTTAGTTGTGGATAGGTTTTAAAAAATGGTTCATTTCATTCCTTGCAAGAAGACTAGTGATGAAACTAATACACCTAACTTGTTTTTCAAAGAAGTGAGATTGCATGGTATACCTAGGAGTATAGTATCTGATAGAGACACAAAGTTTGTGGGAAACTTTTGGAGAACACTTTGGAAGAAGTTGGGCACCCACCTCAGTTTTAGGTCAACTTACCATCCCTAAATGGATGGTTGAACATAAGTGGTTAATAGAATTTTTGGGTAATATGTTAAGGTGTCTTGTTGGAAACACACCTAGTAATTGGAATATGGCTTCAACATAGGTTGAATTTGATGAATTATGATTCTCCAAATAGGGGTATAGGTTTGATCCCATTATACATTGTCTATAGTATGCATCCAAGGGGTGTATTTGAATTCAGAGATCTTGGTAATTTTGAGAGAAGTGCAGATGGTGAGAATTTTTCCAAAGGTATTCATGACCTTCATGAAGATGTCAAATTACAAATAGCAGTACAAGAAATATGCTGATAAGAAGCACAAAGAAGTGCATTTTCATGTTGGTGATATTATTTTGTCTCATCTCATGAATGAAATATTTCCAAGAGATGAATACAACAAACTAAAAATGAAGAAGATAGGTCCTTGTAAGGTTCCCAAAAAAAAATTCACCAATGCTTACGAGGTAGCTCTTCCTTCCAATATGGGTATCTCACCCATCTTCAATGTGGTTGATCTCTATCCCTACAAAGGCAAGGAAATAGATGGAAAAAAAGATACAAATTTGATTCCATGATGGGAACAATAAATGACCAAGACAGCTCAGGATGACATTGCGTGCATCTTGGAGAAGCAGTTGTTGAAGAAGACCTAAGGTAAGGACTATTTCCACTAGTTGGTTAAATGGAAGGACCATCCTTTGGAGGCTACCACTTTGTTAACAACTTTTAAATTCTCCAAATATGGTCATAGTGTTGATGACCTCATGAGCCAGAGCTCATGATTTTGTTTTTGTTTTTGGGGGAGCCTGATGCAAGAGCATCAACTAACATTTTTGGTTTACTGTTTGAGTTTTATTTTTTGGTGTTTGATTTCCTTTGAAATTTTGGTTTGAATTAAGTGTTTTAGGGGTGTGGTTATTTTTGAAAGGTATTTTGGACTTATAACACAAACAATTATACATCCATGTGGGGCATATTGACTAGGCAATAGAAAATAAAACCTGAGCATACCTGTGGTGGGGGAGAAGGCAGTTGCTAGAGATAAAAACAAAAGAAAATAAAACCAAAATAGGTCCACATAGGAGGAAAGAGAGGTTGCATGAGGAATAAAAGAATAAAATTTATTTATTGGGAAATTAGAAGAAGACCATGCGAAAAGGCATATGGGATATACAAATAAAATAAAAACCTTAACATGTTGAGCATATCCACGTGATTGGAGGGAAATAGTTATAGAAGATAGTTAGAATTTCAGATTTACAAACATATTTGGTACATGGGCAAAGAAGGAGAGGTTGGCGTGGGAGTTAAAAAATAGGGAAGAACAAGGTTGGGATGTAGGCAAGAGAAAAGTTTGATTTCAACATAAATAAAAGGCATATTGGTGTGAGAATTAACAGCTATAGGGCATGAATGATTGTAAATACAATTATTGTTGTGTAAAAAAAGTGAATGATTGTCTTGTTATGCCCACATACTCATAGTTTGAAAACTAGAAATAAAACAAGATAAGATAGTTTTGATTGTATTAACTTTCATCCATCACCTTTATTCTCTATTTTACCAGAGACGACAATGCGGGGCACATATATCCCCATGGTGCATTGTCATTTGTGGTCAAGGCTTAATCCTCTTGGGGGTGGAATCTATAACATATGAAGTTTCTATTTCTATAAACTATAGATTGTGATCTTATTATCAATTTTTTTTATTAAGCAATCTTATCATTCTTGTCCTTGATATTTTAACATCCATTCGGTTAAGTTAAATAAATATTCTTTATTCTTTACCTTGTCACCCGAGCTTTATAACTTGAGGTAACTAAGGGATATTTTCTCCTTGAAGACCCTTCATCTCGAGTCTCAAGGGTAGTGAATGCCCTTCTTTACCCCTTAATCCCCCACTTTCACATGCCAAATCCTTGTTAATTTCCCTTAAATCATGCATATTTATGTGAGGTGTACAAAGTCACGATTCCTCTGTATGCAAGACATGGGCTTTTATATAAGTCACATGGGTCAAAGTACTTTCCCATCCCTCTAGGGTACTCCAAATTACCCTTTACATTTTGATCATCCACCTTTTCCAAGGGGATTCCTCAACCATAGATTCCCCATCAATCTTGGAACCTCCCAATATCACCAATCTTGTGAGGATAGTTCTCCTCCTCTCATCCTCATAAGGGTCTTAATTGATTTGACCCTTGATATTTACTTTTAATCATATCCATCTATTTTATAGCACAAAAGTATATAAATAGGATGTCATCCCAAGAAAATTACATTACTTTATAAAATGCAACCTTATGTTTCCAAGAAGAGTACTCACTACCATATCATCCATTAATCTTGAGAATAACCACCTTACCATAGTGAAAAAGGGTTATTTTAGTGTGATTTTATGCTTATTTTCATCATGTTTATTAATCCTTTGCTTAATATTGAGTTTTATTTATCTTTTGGGTAGAATAGGTTAATATAGTTTAACCTATTCTTTTATGCTCAAAATTGCATGCAGACATCTTCAGTGACCATAGTGGGAGGATAGTGGATGGGTGGAAGGACACCAAAGGACAAGAAATCTAAAGATTCAATTTAGTACAAAGGATATGGTGAGACCCACTTACCTATTACTGTTCTATTTTGTGTGTTTTTAAGGTTTTTCAATCACAAGTTACAGTTCAATAAATACATTTGTACTTCAACATATGCATTACATTTTGTGGTGATTTCATTTGACACATTGTCTAATGTGTTTTCACTATTCTCTATCATTTAACATTTAGTTTCTGACAAAAAATAGTTTTATAGGGTGTTATATTGCTTAATGCTTAATGAAAGTCACATTAATAGTCTTGCAAGCCTAATCAATAGTTTTTGTAGGTTTCTAATGCTTTTGACATCATTGACATAGAATAATGTATCCATTTATGTTTTGGTGGTTTTAATACATGACATGGCATATGCATTTTTATACATTAGATAACAATTTTTAACATTCTTCTATTTTTTAACTCAAATTTTTTTTATCAAAAATTGATTTTGCAGGGAGAGATGTTGAAATTCCCACTTTCCCTCTATGTAAAAGTTGAAAATTAATTTTCCATTTCAAGTGTATTCATTTTTGTGTGTATGTGATAGTTTGGTGTATCAATTCTTTGTTTAGTGTATGCATTACCTATTTTAGTGATTCCATCTTTAGGTATACATCTTATTATTTCATTGTATACAATTTTAAATCGATATATCCACTCTCTAAATCAATATGTGTTGTTTAAATTTTATCAATATTTATTTAGTTAGAATTTGGGATAACATGTGCTAACTTGGGTGGATTTTGTTGTGCATTTTCTAACATGTGTTCTTTTAGCTATATCAAAAACCCAAGACCAAACAAATAAAAAACTACTAATATTTTTCTTGTAGTGCCACTAGACAAAGACTTTGATTTATCACTGGTCTAATTACACTAAATTAGATTAGAAGATAATTAACTTGTTTTTTGTGTCTATGGGAGCTTGTAGAACATATGATCTCCCCTCCCACCTTTGGGTGATCTTAGGGATCTAAAGTTCTACACTTTTCCTTTTTTTATTAGAACCTAAGGGTATTATAACCTTCAACATATTTTCACCATAAATTTACATATCCACATCTAGCCATCTCTAATAAATTTTATAAATTGGCATATTTGCACACCATTGAGCATATTCGCACTACAAATCAACATATTTGCATCTAACCATCTCTAAGCCATTTCATAAGTCAACATATTTGTACATGTTTTACCATATCTACACCATAAATCTACATATCCACATTTAGCCATCTCTAATCTATTTCATGGTTTAGTGCATCCACACACCCTTCAACATATCTACACCATAAATTAGTGTATCTTCATCTAGCCATCTCTAAGTCATTTCATTGATCAACACAATCATACCCTTATTTAGTGGTTTTGCATCCTATTTTTGTGTATCCACTTCTTTTTGCGGCATTCCTTCATCCAATCTTCCAAAATCAACCCTATCCCTAATTTGAGTTTAATCCAAATCTAAATATGAGATTTAGTAAATCCACCTTAAGATCCTTTGATATCAAAATAAATATTAAGATCTTTTCTCCCACTTTTTCCAATCTAATCCATCTCTCCAATAATTTATTTCCATCCAATCTTGTCTTTCACCCTCATTCCACACATCAAACAATCATCATGAATCAAGTTTTATTTAATGAGTCCCCTTGTCATGCTAATTACCTAGCAAGATTTCTCCAATCTTCAAAAAATCCACTTGAAACTAATGACGATGATGGTCTTATTGATTAATATGAGCATAAAATTGACCCCCCTTGATGCCTTCATCACCACCAATCTTTCCCCAAGTTCTCACTACTCACCCCTACCTTTTGACAAAGAATTTGCTAGCACAAGCTACCCCACCATGCCTAAATTCATCTCTACTGGTCACCCTCATGATACCTATGACAAGGGATATATATCCTATTCCCTATCCATATATCCATCCTATCCTTTATCCATATCCCCATATTATCCTCTATCCATATCCCAACCTTTGTCTTTCTATGAGGTCTCCATTGCCTTCACCCCTCATCAAAATCCTATTTTCCACTATCCACAAGTCCCTAATCATCCACATGTGGATATCATCCAAAGAATCCTCTAAGGACTAAACCAAAATCCTATAGTTATGGGTTATACCACCCCCTAAATCACTTAAATGCATCATGAATGAGGTCATCACTTTCGCAACACCTACCAAACTCATCCAAAATCCAAAATTCCTTTGAAATCCAATGCCCCTCCAACCCATTATAACCATCCAATCCAACCCCATGAACATATCAAATCCATCATCCCTCTTCCTAATAGATATGAGGAGTCAATCATGTTGAACCCTCCCTCCCCATTACACCATCCATACAAATCCAATTGTACAATGACATTGTTTCAAAGAAGGTTGAACCATCTCCCTTTCAAAATCAATATCTTATCATCACATCTAATCCTCGATGTGATCCATTACCACTTCCTACTAAAACCATCAATGTATCCTCTTAGTTCTCTCACCTATACCTATGGTGATCTTCTCACTAAAGAAGAACAATAAATATCCACCACCCATACCCCTCCACCTCAAAATGGATTGTCTTGTTTTCAAAGCAACTAACATCTTGTTGTTAATCTACTTAATAAAATGAACCATCAATGAAAAGGCTTAGGCCTTCATGATAAAATCATCTTAGAGGCCATTCATATCAAAGAAAATACATGATCACATAGCGTTAGTTAGGTATCCCAAGGCCCTCAATCCAAAAATGTTGGTAGACGCTTTATTCATATTAAGGTTACTTCTTCCAAACCCACAACATGTACCTCCCACCACCCTTCAAAAAAAATTATTGCCATTCCTTCTCCCACATATCAATCCAAAATGAAAGCCACTATCCCTCCCCCATCTTCCAAATCCATTTTGGGTCCTTATGTATCAAAACCCACCGTTGCATGCCCCTCATCTCTACCATCCATTTTGGACCCCTATATCCCAAAATCCATAGTCCCAAATCCTACCAATCCATTCATTGCAATCCCCCATCATGACCAACAAACACATATATTTGTGAACCATTTCCAACTCATTCCCTTCCCTCCTCCTCTTATGCACCACCCAAAATAAAGTAATTTCCATGCCAAATTAAAAAATACATAAATCAAAATAAAAGTACCCTTAAAGATCCAAGGATCACCATGTCCCCTCACAATGGCATGCACAAAAAATAAATAAATAATCCAAATTCCATATAAACCCAAGTGGCCACAAAGGTCCATCAAGCAAAAAGAAAAATAAAAAACCATGTAGATCCCTAAGAAAAATGAGGCAATGTGCCCAAAAGTCAAATCCAAAATGGTATCCAAACTCGCCCTTCCAAAATCTTCCTCCATGCCTAAATCCCATCACTTCACATATAAGAATATTTTATGTCCCAAATCCATTTTGGGTCCTTATATCCTAACTTTTTCTATCTTATGTCCACCATCTCATAAATCTATCACAAATCCTCATCCATCATAATGTGTGAAAAAAATTATCCTAGTTCCCCTTAATCCCATGGATTTATTCCACCCCTTCATCTCCCCTCTGCATTATCTTATCCATTATCCCACATATCTCCCCCATCACATCCCTTTGATCCCCACCTTTTCATAATCTAGTTTCCACCATTCTTACTCCAAAGTTTCCTTTTAGAAAGCACACCTTCCAAACAACAAGGTTTTACCAACCTACAATGGTTATCCTAAATAGGCTTTGTTGACTCCTAAAATTGCTAGGCAAACAACCTTATAGGGAACTCAATTAATGGGGGACCAATTACGCTAAACTGAGTAACCTATAGGTTTTTAAAGAAGTCGACTCCTTTTGTATTTGGGGGGTTGGAATGGGAAAAGGAAGCAAATATTAAAATAAGATCTAATCTAAGGCAATACGCCAAGAGTTAAGTATGGGCATGGGAAATCTTCCTTTCAGATGAGATTTAAGGGCCTGTTTAGCAATCTGTATGTCTAAAAATAATAGATAGAATAGATGAAAAACCTAAGAAGTCTATCAAATAACATAACACAACTTCCATACACATTTACTAAACAAGAAGAGTTCAAGACATGATTCAAATCAACAAATTTATATTGAAATTATAGAAGTCTTACAGATAAACTACCAAGTACAAGAAACAACACAGTATAATGTCTTATCCATTAACTAACAAACTAAGAGGCCAAACAATATGGCACAGTCTGTGAGTCTTAATATAATAATAAAAAACAATACAAAATCCATACAATCTTTTTCACTATTTTCTATGATTTTTGAACCTTGTTTCAGAGAGTCAAAGCAATATATATAGATCATTTTACCGCTAGAGAGCTAGTAACTGAAAAGATTCCCCAGGCATGAGCAATGATTCCTATCATAATGATTCTCTAAGGTCATTGCAACAAAAAATATCTTGATACATAGCATGCAATCGCCTTTGAACAAGACGTGCCCCTCTACAAATGATGAATGTGGTCCCAGGGTGGAATGTCATTTATCCATAGAGTTGGTAAGGACATGTGGCGAAGAGGCGAGGCTTCAAATTTGTTCATCCCTTCCTTTCAATCAAAATCCCTGCAAAGAAGACATGTGGCGAAGAGGCGAGGCTTCAAATTTGTTCATCCCTTCCTTTCAATCAAAATCCCTGCAAAGAAGACATGTGGAATAGTCTGCATTTCAAGCATTGACTGTGGGGTCTACCAAAAGGTTCCCACAGAATCATGCAACGTGGCACACGGGCGAAGCTTAGAAGAGAAACAAAGGAGAGAGGATCATCAAAGTCCTGCATGGCTGACACATGTTGCAAGGGTAGAGCTCGAAGGATGAAGCAAGGGAAGAAGACCCTCAAAGGCCCACGCAATTGACATGTTACGCTAATGGACGAAGGTGCTTCAAAAGAGGCCAGGGAATTTTCAAACATGTGAAGCGCAGGTTGGGACCATGCAAAAAACAACACCAACCCAAAGGGAGCTCAAAGGATTTTAATCTATAGATTTTGGCGACTATCAAGGGCATTTCACCTACATAATGGGAACCCAAATTTTTTGGTTTGAAGACTAGATCCTTATCCATTAGACAACAAAGTTAGAGATTTGAGAGTGCAGTTTGTAGAGGCAGCTAGTCAGCCTCAGATGGAATCGATAAGGTGCATGAATTCTCTTGTGCCTCATGTAGATCGGTAATTTCTTTGAAAGGAAGCTCTGTGGAGATCCTAGTCTCGAACTCAAGCTGAAAGAGAAGCTACTCTATTTGATGGGTGGTTCCTTCTATGTCTGTTGTTGTGGGGGGTTGGCGTTATGATTGGAAAGTAGATAAATCTCACTGCTTTTCCTTGATCTTTGCTACAATGTACTCTGCCATGGCCACTGAATCATTAGGGAGAAAGGGGGAAGGCAAGCCCATTTGAGTCAATTTGGAGAATTTCATCCACATGTTGTATATAGTCCAACTCAATATTACCAATAATTCCTCGCTTAAAGGATGGCTATATGACAACAGATGAATTCCCTCACCCTTTTGGAAGCCGATCTCTAGTGATCGATCCCCGCCTTTGCCAAGTCTGCATTTTCCACAATGTATAATTTATCCAACAACCTCTCAGCCTTGAGCACCTTTTCGGTAATGAACTATGGAACTTGCTCAATCATTCCACGCATCTCCTTGCTTAAATTTGTTGTGTCCACCATAAATTGGAGTGCTAGTTGCATGGTCAAATAGAAAGACTTGAATTTCTCCCAGTATGAGGCATATAACTGTTGAGCCACTAAAAGGAGATCCGATTGAGGAGCAGGGGGTTGAGAAGGAGTTTTGAAAAGACCTATCTCCACCTCCTTAAACCTGACATCTTGTGTTAGCTCTTTAATTTTCTTGTTCATCGCGGAGAGCCATTCTTGCAGAGTTCCCAACTCGACATCTTTGCTTTTCAATAGTTCCTCATCCTAACCTCAGGTTGTGGATTCTTTTTCCAAAGAGAGATTTACTTCCTAGATCTCCCTTTCTAATTGAGCTTGTCAGTCTTGGAGCTCCTTGTCCTTCTATTGCATTTCTTGCTCTAATTGAGCTCGGTGATCTTAAATCTCTTCATTCTTCTATTGCATTTCTCTCTGTGCTTGAGTCAACTGGTCATGGAGCTCTTGATTTTTTCGCTACAGTCTAGTAACCAGGTTGGGATCCTGGGACTGGAACTTTGCAAGTTCTACCTGGATTTTGGCACTTTCTGCCTACGCTTGTTGAGACAAGAGTGCAATTTCAACATCCTTAGCCTTTTTTTCTGTAGGGTCTCCACCCTTTCCTTAATGTTCTTGAGCTCCTCTTCCTTCTTTTTCAGTTGGAAACTATGCTTTAGAAAGTTGATAGTCACCACCCACTAAGTCTCCTCCATTAGCTCGACCTTGTCTTATGGTTGGGCTGCGTGTAGATCGATCCTAACAACATGGATTGTATAATCCTCATGTTGCATCTCCCCTTGTAGTTTGATAGCATTAGGATTCATGTTGCAAATGTCAATGACCCCTGCACTTCATTAAAAAGGGTATGCACACATGGCTCGACAGGGTTCACTACATCTTTTTCTTTTCTCTTCTAGACCCTGATAGCTCGTGCTGCCTTAGTCTTGTTTCTTTGCCCAATAAATTTTGTCGGTGACCTAATTAGTTCACCAACGAAGGGCGCACTAGTAGGAAGAGCAAAAGGGAATGAGATCATTATGGTCTCAAATGACATTTTCTTTGGCAAAGCGATGTTTAGCAAGAGAAAGGAGGAATATTATGCCAGGGTCTAGTTGGGGAAGCGATGAAAGGACTCATAGGCAATGGTGGCGGTAGAAGAGACACATGGGTTACCATCTATTGAGAAAGTTGAGTCAGATCCGATGCAATGGTAGTAAAAGGGTTAGCAATGGAAGGTTCAGACTGGGCTTTGACGAAAGATGGAACAAATCGCAAGGGAGTAAAAGCCACCTATCCGATTTGGGAGAATTGAGAGAAACCTCCCATGGGCATGGAATTAGAAAATGAAAGGATGAAACTCAAAGTAATTGGAGATGCAGAGGTAGCAGGGTTAACCAAAGACTGTGAAGTGAGAAGAGAGGGAGAGAAAGATACTTGAGTTGTGGCGATCTCCAATCCTTAGCTTGTTGCAAGTGCTTGTGAGCTTTCTTCAGGAGTTCCATTGATGTGCAACCTCTTCTCAGGTGGAGAATTGTCCACCTCTATGAACTCCTAAGATTTTTGGGCTGCCCTGGGTCTCTCCATAGCCCATGTATGTGGTAGTGAGGCCTCTAAATGAGATGAAGTCAGTGGAGCTTTGTCGGTCTTTTCTATTGCTTTTCCAGTTTTCTACATTTGGGCCTTTTTCGCCTCTTTTATTTTTATTATTATAGTTGCTTCCTCTAGGTCTACATCCTCATCTCTGCTTGCATCAGTATCATCATTTTCTTTGTTTCAGAGATCATCAAATATGTCATCCATGTCGGTTTCCTCAAACAGGGCATCAAGGCATTTGGTCTCTTGACAATAAATCCATAATTGTGTAATTTTATCGTTACTCCATTGGTATTTTTTGGCCAATTGATTATAAAGGGTAGCCCCAATTTTACACTTATCACTAGGCATGTTCAAAGGAAAATAGAAAGATAACCATGGTGGCCTCTTATCATCAGTAGGAACATAGGCCAGGTCTATAAATGAATTCAGGTCCTCTGACGGTGAATTATGTCAAGCTTCCCCGTAGGGTTGGGAGATATGAGTTACCTTAACATTCAGCTCTGCCAAGTCATTATTGGGATTATACTCCCATTTTTCAGAAATTAATACTATCCCTAGATGAGCAAGCTTTGTAGTTAGCAGACCACGTGTCTGCTTCTTTACCATTATTACCGTACCAAAGCTCAAAGGGAATTTGAAGAAACCTTTCTTATTCTTTCCCCCACAAAACCTGATGTCTATAATTTCTAGTTGCTAAAATACCTCAAGGGCCAACACCCTATTTGTGACACATACTGGGAGTTGGAATGGTTCGTTGGTAAAACCATGCAACCTAACAAATGAAAAATATTCCCCAAGAAACCAGTTGCAAGGAGGAATAAAATCTTACATCCATCTTACTTGATCGGTGGGGAACTGATACCATTCACCCTCACCCTCCTTATTAAAGTCTCACAATATTGGAGTCATAAAAAACTCAGAAAATGCATAGTAATCATAATTTATGGAAAGGAAGGGATTCCACGCAGAGACCGGCTTTCTTACCCTATTGTCATCAAAAATCAACAAACCCATACAGTTTCTAAAGAAATAGATGGGTTTTGGTGCAAAAACATGTGAGGAAGGAAAGAAGAAAACCTGAACCTATGCTATGTGTTGTATTCTTTGAATTCATTCAGCATCTCCTAAACAATGATCTCCATGAAGTCATACCATAATTAGGAATGATGTCTTCTCAACTGAAAACCCAAACCCATTTGAAACTTGTGACATCCTTGTCACTGTCCATGCCGCAAACAAAATCCATCACAGAGAAGGCATCCTGCAGGTCTGAGTTGAAAGTATTGTGTGCAACCAGAAACTATGGTGAGCTATTATCATCCTTGGCTCTTTTTGTTTCTTGATTATAAAATCTTAGAGCATATTTTCTAGTCCACAAGAGTTCCTCTAAGTCACTTACAGTGAATGTCTCCATCACTTCTATTCCCCTTCCTATAGGGATGCATAGCATATCCCTAATAGCTTCAACACTGATTACCACCCTCAGTTTACATCCTTCAATGGCTCCCATATTCGGATTAAAATTCTAGGCACATTCATGAAACCAATTTTGGGTAGTGGTGTATAAAGGGAACCATATACCGCGGAAGACCGCAAAACCATAGCTTGTGCGCCAAAGACTCTTAGCTACTAGTCTTTCTCATCCTCTTACAGACGCCTTCCCTAAGACTCTTAGGGTTGGTTTTGAGTTCAAGATCATGAATGTCGTCCCATTCTTCCGCTATCAAGACCTTGTTCCTATGGTTTGTCTTCTCCATGACTTGTGTGTGAGGCCACCTTGGATTTTATGGTATACCAAGAGAATCATAACAGATGTCACCAAAAACATTGGCTATTGGCGCTGCCAACATGGCGTCAAATAAGCTTTCAACCACTTCTCCTTGCACTTCCATTTGAGGATTCTAGGCCATTTGAGGATTTTGTAGACTTTTGTGAATGCTTGAATTCTCTGCAACTCACTTGGGCTCTTTCATAGCAAATTGTGCACTCAAAGCTCTTCACAATGTTACTTTCTTTGCATGTAACTTTAGCATTTCCTTATTCAGGAGTTGGAAATAGTTGTTTCAAGCAATAAATTTGGCATGTACCACCAACTCTTTTGTGCATGAAAAATGAACTCCCACTCTTTTAAAAAGACAATAATTCATAATGACAATTAGTCATCATGTCCTACAGCACAATCCCTTGGGAAATTGAGCTACAAATTGAAGGGATATAGACTATTTGTGTGCTTTTCAATTAATAACTTGAAAAGAATGATTAAGCAAGATGGTGTAATAATTACACAAAAAATATTTGAGTTCATCTTTGGAGATTGAAAAAGCGTCCACAATGTGACACCTAGCACTTGAATGTGCAGACTATCACTTGCACGTACTACTAGTTTTAGCTAATTAATTACCTCTTCTTCATTTGCACACAACAATTTGTACACAACAAACACAACCTAGCAAGATTTTTGAGTTTTGCACCCAATGGGATTTTCGAGCTTGCTCTTGATCATCATCATGCTTATCACAAGCATCATACCCTGGCTCTTTCTATAAATAGACTTAAGGAAATTAGCAGAATTTGTATTTTGTAATTGGGTAAAAGCAAGAAGTTGGGTACACGAAGAGGGGGAGTTTCAGCCAAAAAAAAATCTCGCAGAAAACGTGTACGCGTTATTAAAAAAATGCGTATGCATTTAGGATCAGGTACCCGATCCTAGAAAAATGCGTATGCACTATCAAACACGTACGCGTTATAACGTGTACGCGTTATATAATGCATACACATTTTATAACACATAAAAATTAATTATTTAAAAAAATAAATACTTTTTAGAAACGCGTACGTGTTTTAGAACTCGTACGCATTTCTAAAAAGTATTTATTTTTTAAAATAATCAAGAAAGTAAGGAACGCATATGCGTTTTGTAACGCATACACGTTTTGTAAAAATATTTATACATTTTTTAAATTCAAAATTCCCAACCCACATGCTGCCTCGGTTTTAGGCTTGGAAAAGGCTTGGCAATCTGAGCCTTAGCCTTTGACCTGCAACTAAAAAACTAAGGTAGATTGAAGAAGAATGTCCAACTTTGACAACATAGATGATGGACTTTTTTTTCGGAATGAGTCTATAAAATTAAAACCCATTAGAGAACACAATGTCTACTTTTTAAATATATATTTTTTGTTAAAATTGGATTACATTTGCTATTTTTTAATTAATTTCTAAGCAAACTAGTCCTTAAACTTGAAATATCAGGTTTTTTTGGTTTTTTAATAACTTTTTATTGGTTGATTTTCTTGTAAAAAAAATTATATGGGACCAAACTTCAAACAATTCTCTACACAATGAAAAAAAAGAGTAAAAAAAAATATTTTTTAGGTCCAATTATGTTGTCCGTACACGTTGATTTGAAAAAACATCAATTAAGGCCAATACAAATTTAATAAAAATATATATATTCAACCAAAAATTACAAAAAAAAATCTAGACCAAACTTCATGTTGTTAGCTCTCTTTTCCTAAAAGGAATTAGCAAAATAATTTTATTTGGGTCAAAAAGTGTTGTCCGTACACCTGCTTGGTATGGTAAAAAAACATGGACTTTTAAACAGTGGTTTTTATAAATCCTTATCAAAATATAATTTCTATAAACTGGGTATTTTAATAATTTACATATTTGGAAACTAAATTCAAAATTCAAAATTCAAAATTTCATATTACTGAATTTTTTTAAGATTCATTATGGAAGTGCCTCAATTTTTCAGTCCGAGTGTGACAAATTCTGAAAAATAGTAAAAACATTTCCACTTTTTGAGCTTTTTGTGTACCCAACTTCTTGCATCAGCCCAATTGGGACTATAGATAGATGCAATGAATACTCCTATTAGGCTAACTAGCAATAGGTCAGACAACTTTCCTTAGGAAAATTTCTAGTAGGCGTTTGAAGCACATGACCAAGAGTAAGCATTATTTGGCCATAATTGCAATGAAGTGGGTACTGGGGAGGGACTGTATAGAGTATGAGGACAAGTATAGGGTAAACACTAATATTTGCTCTCATTTCATTGCCTCTTTGCTTGACATTTAGGTGCCAAAATAGATGATACTGCGGTTTACGATGGAAATCTTCCCCAAGTGCTATCTCAGAGGCCTTGGTGAAATTATGATGAATGCAGTGTATGGCCTTGGAATTCCAATGACAAGTGATCTTCATCGACATATTGAAGAGGATGCAGTGGTGCCCTAGTTACCATTTCTTAGCAGATTTCACATTATGACTATTGGAGAACACTGCCAAAGGGTTTCGCGTGCCTGCCACTTCTTACTGAGATGCTACAACATAGTGCTCTTTTATGACGTGGAGTGGTATACTAACTTTAAAAACCTAGTTTTTCCTCCTGTGCTTGCTTCTGTTGTTGTTGATGCTCCTTTTGTTGTTCCTGGTGCACTTGCTGCTATTGTTGATGTTGTTGATGTGGTTGTTCCTAATGCTACTAATGGTGATGCTACCCCAGTTGAAGAATGAACTATTTTCTCCTTTTTGTATATGCCTCAAAAATATTTTAATACATATATTCAAAAAGTTGCTTAATACATATTTACACTAGTAAAATGATTAATGAAGCTAATTAAACAATTTTAGGTGAATTTCATTGACAAGAATTCCCAATGCTTCTTTTTCCATATTTTCTAATACAAATGCATTATGTTTCTTGCATTGAATAATTCTAAAAGGGCCTTCCCACAAACTATCAATTTTTTTGTGTTGGCCAGGCTTTGTAGCTCTCTCATTGAATTTTAGCACTAAGTCTCCACATTTAAAACCCTGGTCAAAGGTTTTCTTGTTGAACCACCTCTTAACCACTTTTTGACGGTTACACATGGCTTTCAGGGCTTTTTTCCTTTTCTCTTGTACCTCCAACAACTTAGCCAACTAGACCTCCATGGCTCTGTTTTGTTCCACCTCTAGAGACTTAAGCAACTGCAACGTGAGAATTTCCATAGATATAGGTGATAGCACTTCCTTCGCATATACCAACTCATACGGTGAATTATTTAAGACTTGCTTGGGGGTTATTTAGTCCACCCAGAGTGCTTCTTTGAGGTTCTAATGCCACTCTCTTTGATTCTCCAACTTGATTCTTTTGATGAGTCAGACTAAATTTTTATTAGTCAACTTGGTCAAACCATTTCCCTGCGGGTAGTAGTTCGAGGATGTCTTTAAAAATATCCCATGCTTAAGTATGAATTGACATACCTTTGAACCCAAGAAGGATTTCACATTGGCAGAGATGATGGTCTTTGGCAAGGCAAACCTTGTGACCATTCCCTTGAGGAAATTCACAATCTCTACCTCAGTCGCGTTCTTCAAGGCATGGCCTCAGTCCATCTTATAAAATAATTTGTGGTCACGAGGATCCACTTATGTCTAACATTGGAGGTGGGATTAATCATCCTAATGAAATCCAATCCCCATTGCACGAAGGGTTCTTCAACCACTATCGGATTGAGAGGCATTGTTGAGCTTTTCCTCCTTCCTATGAAGAATTGGCATTTTTTATAGGATTTGACTAGATAATGTGAGTCACTGATCAATGTAGGACAGAAATACTTGACACACATGATTTAGATGGCGGTGGTATTTGCAAAGAAATTTCCACCTGTGGGATTGTTGTGGAATATATCTAGAACCTTTTGCGCCTACTCTTGAGAAATGCATCGCAAAAGAACTCCATTAAAGTTCCTTTTGAAAAGGACCCCTTCAATGAGCATTGTATACACCTAAAAATGGTTTGGATAAATCTGATTAATTAAATACACTTTTTTGATTAATTAACCTTTAATTCATCTACTATTAAATAAATAAAATTATTTATTTATATAGTTCATTTCTTTAATTCTTCTATTCTATTTACATTCTTCTAATTTTTCTCTTTTAATTAAATAATCAACTTCAATAGTTTGTATTATTTAATTATTTATTCCCTCTTAATTAAATAAACTAAATCATATAGTCTTATTTAATTATCATTATCCCTCTTTTATTAAATAAACAATTTCAAATATTTGTTTTATTTAATAATTGTTATTTCTTCCAAATATTCCAATTTCCTCTAAATTGAATATTTCCAATTTCTTCCTAAATTGAATAAATCCAAATATTCAATTAAAAGCCTATTTCTATAGCTATTTCCTCTTTTCACTCATCATATCCACCAACAAAATTAGATATTTTATATCTAATTAATTCAACTTAGCCTTCACAGACAAATTTGGAGACAATTTGGAGACAAATTATAGGCAAACTTCTTCATCTTCTTCCTTTGATTCTTCCTATCCTCTGGCTGAATGTTTTTGTGGGGAAGAACAATCTCCATAATCTTCTTAGGCTTCTTCATCTTTCACCATTGAATCTTTCAAATCAAATCCAAACCTTTGCTTTGTTGTCACAGCACAAATATGTTGTCGGGAATCTATAAATACAGCCTCTTTCTATAGGAAATGGATCCCAACTTTGTGCAATCATACTTTGCAAAAATAGCATTAGAGCAATTAAGCATTTGAGCATTGAGAAAACAACAAATGGTAATTACTAATCATAATCATGGCTTTTTATTTAGTTGCATTTTAGTTTATTTAGTTTTTTTTATCAGTGTCATGTCAATTTCAACTATAGTATCATCATCATATCATTTAGTAATCATTACATGGGATTAGATTCCAACATTTAACAATATATCATTCTCTAGATTGTCATTTTAATAGTCACAGTGCTTACACAATTTGAGAGCCACTATGATTTAATAAATCTTTGGAGATAGAGAGCAATAGGATGCTTTTAAGAGATTTCCTGATTTAATTAGATTAATTGTTTGTTTAAATCTCTTGATATAATGATCAATAATTGTTTTATATTTTACTCAAACTTATCAACTTAGTCTGATCAATAGAATCTATCATTCTATTTGACTTAAGTTAATATCCTTGACACCATACCAAACTAAGATCGAAAGTTTATTGAAAACAATAATGTTCGTATGTCCATTTTAACAAGGTCACAAAGACTAAAATTCCAATAAAAGGAAATTAAAACTCAAACCACCATGGTTGAAATAGATGAGGATCAATTGAATGATTTCACTTAGTAGATGCAAAACCTTCAACAATGACTCCAAGACATACAAAGAAAAACCAAAAAAGGAAACCAAACAATGAACATGAGACCTTCTTCACCAAAAACTACATCATCCAAGTTCAATGTCTTTGATTTTTTGCAAAAGTTCAATAAGCCCAAATCTAAGTCCTCAAACACTAATAATATTGAGCAATCCTATCATGTCATGCATCTATCTCCATCCACCATAAGCCAAAATAAACCTCAATATTCTTTCACTCAAGTTAACAATTCCATCCAATCATCCTCTTCTATCATATCTTCAACATCCAATGATTCATGTCAATCTCTCAATCTAAAGCATAGCATAGACTCCTCTACACATCAAGATCAAAATATTATTTCCACTTAATCCAATGATACCAAAATTCCACAAATTCTTCCAATCTTTGATCATGATCCCATTTCTCGAGAATCTTATGACGATTCCCTCCTTTCACTTTTCATCCAAAATAAATCCCTTCCATATCAAGAGACAAGTATCCTTCCAAGTTATTCTTCCACATCATCTAATCAATCCATACCATCTCATGATTATATTGCATTACAAGAGCATGATAGTTCTTCCATCCTATCTAATGATGTCTTACCAAATGATGATCAAGATACGCTTTCTATAAAATCTCATGATTCCCTTCCTCGTCAAGATTAAGATATGCTTCCATTCAAGGATACCCTTTCATCCCATGAAGATGTTTATCCTTCTCATGATCAAGATATTCCTTTCATACCACTTCATAATGATTCCATACTTAATAAATGGCAAGCTACTTCCTCTCTTACACCTCATGATCCCTTTCCAAGTCAAGATCAAAACACCCCATCATCCCGATGTCAAGAGCCTATCACACCTATTCAAGCTATCCATGAACCCCACAACTATAAATTGGGATCCTCCACCTTTATCCATCTTGGTTTACTTCCAACACCTATCTTCCCATTCATATCATATCCTCCCCAAAATGGAATTGCATCTTGTTTCACAAACAATACATATCCCATTGGTAAACGAATGTGTTAAAGTATGAATTATAAAGGAAAAGGATTAGGCCTTCATGAGGAAGGTATCCTAGAACCCCTTTCTGTTCAAAGAAACCCATATCACCACGACCTTGATTATATGCCTAAGTTTCCTAGTTCATCAAACATTCCATCTATCCTAGGTCCTCATTCTATTTCATCAAACATTCCATCTATCCTAGGTCCTCATCCTAGTCCATCAAACCTTCCCTCTATCCTAGGTCTATATCCTATTTCTCAAGAACAAAAAAGGCACACATCCTTGGTGCCCTTTCAAAATTCTACCCACATTAACTCATCCATAATACCTCCATATCATTCATCTCAATCCATCCCTTCCATTGCTCTTGGAAGTAATTTGGGTGCCAAATATCAAAAGCTTCTATATCAAAATACACATGTATCAAAGGATCAACATGTCTCCTCGAAGAGACATGCAAAAATAAAAGAAAGTTTGATCGAAAATCAAAAGGATAATTTAAAAGGCCACAAAGGCCCATCAAATCAAAAATCTCAAAGACCACAAAGGTCCATAAATCAAAAGAAAATTACAAAAGGTCACAAAGGCCCATCAAAGCAAAAAGACAATTTTGAAAGACCACAAAGGTCCATAAATCAAAAAGAAAAATGTCAAAGGCAATAAAGGCCCACCAAAAAAAAATCAAAGTCAAAAGTCATGTGGATTCCTAAAAGTCTCATCGAAGCAATAAAATCTAAATTAACATCCAAATTTGCTAATCCAAAAGCTTCCTCCAATTTTCCATCTAATAACCTATCACCTTCCAAATTCATTTTTCCTCCATCACTCCACCACCCTTCAAGGTGTGTGCCAACGTTGATCTTTCCATCCTTTCCATCTATCCATCAACAAGCCTTCCAACCTCCTATCCATTATCCAACATTCATCCCCCATCATTCTCCTTTAATCTAAACCTTTGCATAAGTCCTTAGATTCTTCCATCATATCATTAATCTGCCAACATTTAGGAGTCTAATTCCCATTTCCATGGTTTATTAGAGGAATATTTGGTTGTGAAACGTGTCCTTCCTCCATCTCCCTATCATCCAATCCTATCTTCCATATTCCTCTTGCCCTCTACACTTAGGGACAAGTTTTGTCCATCTTATCATTCATGGTCATTATCCTTTCTATGCTCATTCCTTACATTTCCACCCTTGGTCTTAACAAGGTTAAGGATCTTCTTGAACATCATATATCTCATCCTATATGCTTTATCCATATCTTCCATACCATATCTTTCATCTTATTCATATTCCATCATTCTTACTAAATACATCCTTTCTTCCTTTCCTTGGTCTTGATGAGGAATAGGGGAAAAATACTTGGGCCTTGTGTTTGTATCTTATCTAGTTGGTCTTGATCATCCCATTCATTATTTTTATCCTTGCTTTCTTCCATTCTATATCTCCTAGCTTATCAAAATCCATGTCGCCATGTCCCTTTGCAACCTTGAATCTTATCATGCAAATCATATTTGAGCCTAGCTGTAAAACATTATCCAATCCTCATATCTTTTGTCAATCAATCATCATCAATCATCAATATTATCGTACTTAGAGGAAATTAGTGATCCTAAGTACTTATCATCATCATGTCTTATGGAATCAATCATTCCTGACATCTTAATCAATCAACCATTATCATCTTTTGACAAGAGATATGTTTCTTGTGTGACATGTTTTGCAGTGAATCTTTCATTTTGATCTATCATTTATCCATGGTTGCATTACCCCTATTGTGGGGCATCTTGTTCCTTCAATCAGTCATATCATCTCATTTCATCTTAAATATCTTGAAAAATCCAAAAAAAAAAAAATCAGAAAAATACAAAAAAATTAAAAAATACAAAAAAATCAGAAAAAGAGAAAAATAATAAAAAATCATAAAATATGAAAAAGTGCAATAAAAACACGTAGTGAAAACCTGTAAACAGGCGCTACTTGTGATTTAAACTAGCTTTTTTGTCTATTAGATACATGTCTTGGTCATTCACTTTCGCCATCATTCTGCCTATCATTGAAAAGGATACCTCATGTACATATCTTGGCAATTGTGGTTGTGTCTCACCCTAGCTTGGGGGAAAAATCCTGAACTCACTAGGGGAAATAAAATTTGAGCTTAATCAAATGGACAAACAACAGTATGACAACAAAGCAAACACAATGATCATAGGGAAACTCAACATTGAACATACATCAAACATCAAAACATTTCAAAAAATCAGCCATCCATATCAAATAGCTGAAATCAAATCAATCAAAACAACTTTAGATGGATGATATTCTTTTGAATCATGATTTTATTGCTTTAGCTTGAATGTTCAAATGTTGTACTGTGATTTTTGTTATCATTTATTTGGAGCAACTTGATGATGTATTGAACTAGAGAAGCTAGGAAGGCGAATTGTCTTTTCTTTGTATGCTGTCTGTGAGTTGATCATTATTGTTGTGTGAATTGTCACGAGACATGCTCTACAAAGTATCACTAATGACATTCCAAATTCACATTGTAAAATGATTTATTCTTGTTTGTTTATGCAAGAAATGCTTAGGTCATCTCAATTTAATTATACCTAGATGCTTGTGTTAACTTGCAATATCAAAAATCATGAAAGTAGTACTTAGGTCATCATTGGTCTAAATTATACCATCGATGCTTGTACTCACTTTGAAAATTTTAAAGGCTCAATGATGATAAAAAGCATGATAAATGGACTATTAAGATGAGAACTTTGACATAGGCAGATCTGCATGGTTAAATTAGATTGCATTTATGTTAGTTTTACATTTGTAGAGTAATTTATTCCAAAGGCTGGTGGAGAATTCAAAAAATGATGTTATTTTTTTTATCATTAATGGATTGAGTATACTTGACATTAACAAAAACATCATCATTATCATGTAGTTGCATAATCATTTGCATTTCATACATTGAAAGGCATTATCATATCATTTAATCATTCATACATTAAATTTGCATTTATCATACCATATTTTTCATTTGTGCATTACATCATATAGCTACATAAGAAAAATATCAAAAAAATTATCATTCTCATGTAGTTACAGTATCATATCATACATCATACAGTATAAGTATCATCATATTATATCATTCATTCATCCATTCATTACATCATATATTTGCATTTGAAATACCAAAAATAAAGTGCATCATATCCCATTTGCATCATCATTTCATATATCATAGAAACATCATATCCAAAATTATACATTTAGTTGCATTATCGTATCATTTGTATATACACATGATCATACCATGCATTCATTCATCATCATTATAAGCATAATCACATTTAACATCATAAATAAATCATCATAAAATCATAACATGTTATCATGATCATAAATTGCATCCATAACATCATCATATAAAACATCACATGGCATATAGAACATGAAATTAAATGCATCCATCATAAGCATTCATCATTAGTATCCATCATGGAACCATATAGAACACATATAGATTGATAAATCCGCAGCATATCATATAAATCTCAAAAATCATAATGTCAAGTATACAATGATGTCTAAAGTATAAACAGATACAACATCAAAATGGTCATGAGTAAAAAATTGGAGTATACATCATGTCTCAAAATACAACAGGGAATCCAATCATGAGGCTATGTGCTGCTAGCCCCAGATAGTGTCGGCAATAGACATTTTTGGCATCTTGGGACTAGTGCCTCCCCCACTAGATGTACCAGGATCTCTTGGAGCTCTCAAAAGAGGTTGTATCACACCCCTGCTAGTAGTCTTGGAATGAGTCCTGCTAGATCAAGATTCAATGTAACTAACTCTTTGCTTTGCTGAAACTGCATCATGTTATTGACCTCTATAGTACTCAACCTCTCGACCCACATGGGTAACCTCTCTCATATAATTAGCTAAGGAGGTACCCTCGGCTAATCTTTGTAGTCTAGCAACCAATCCCTGTGCCTGCTCTGCAGTCCGTCTAGTTGCATCTCTCTCGACTATCAGAGAGGCTATATGTGCCTGTGCAATTGTCAACTATGCTTGTACCTATGAGAGAGCTTGTTCACGTGTCTACATTTGTGTCTATGCCTGGATTAATAACCCCTAGGCTTGTGCCAGCTAACCTTGTAGTGTCTACACCTGAACCTACTGGCTGGCAATCTGGGTTTGCTATTGCTGGGAGGGTACTCCAATCTGCACATGCTACTCTACTAGAGCTACCAGTGATAGCCTCTTACGAGGCACCATGAAGTCTCTAACCTCAAATGTTGGGCCTCCTCCACCCTCATCTCCTCCATCATCCCCATCTCCATCATCATCTTTGTCTCCATCTCCATATCTCTCCTCATCATCATTACTCTCAACATCCTCCTCCTCCTCCTCATCTCCCTCATCTCTCCTTCGTTGATGCTCATGTGCAACTGCCATCTCCTCCTCACCTGGTATCAACACTAGCTCATATGGGATGAAGATCCATGGGAATGGATGTAAAATGAGGTACTGTCCATACTCCTCAGTAATCGGAGCCTCGATGATCTCAGGATGAATCTCCCAAATAAAGGCCTGTAGACCTCAGTACTCTTGCACTATAGTATCGTATGATAAGCAAGGTCCCCACTCAGTGTCATCTATCTAACATCGTGCATAATGTGCAACACCCTGGGGCATGCCCTATACTTTTCCATATTGTGTAAGCACCCTCCTCAGCAAAAATCTCTTAATGATGTAATGTGACCTACCAATCAGGTACATGGACTAGCATAAGTATGGCATCTCTATATCATCCTCCAGCCAGTGTTCGTAATCAAGATAGGGCTACCATGTAACTACCTCTACATCATCAAGGACTCTCCTCCAATGCTCCAATTTTCCCAGTCTAGGCTGAGTAATTGGACCTGCATATACATGAACGTATGGCCTCATCGTGGGTTGTTGTCTATCTGCAACTAGGCGAGTGACAGCTATTTGCTCCCACACCCACACCTGAAGTAATATAACTCCTAAAGACAAACTGGCCCCTCCAAGGTAGACCACCTGATGCAAATCGTGGTATAGGTGGGCAAGAATGCACATACCCCAAGCATATCTAGTACCATGGACGATCATGCTCTCCAAAATACAACCCCACCCAACTAATAGTCCCTTTGACCTGTTATCAGGACAAAGGAACCCTCCAATGAAACCAACAAGTACCGATGGCAAGGTAGCATAGGCATCAACCATCTCTCGCCATAGAATCTCGTATCCATAAATCATATCATCCTACAAAATTTGACGCAGTGCATTAGTCCCACCCTACTTAGATAAATCATAAACTACTAGCTCCCCAAAAAAAGGTATTCGTAAGATCAGCCATACATCCTTTGGAGTCACTATCATCTCACCAGTAGGAAGGTGGAAGGCATTATGCTCACTATGCCATCTCTTTGCTAAGGTTGTCAATAGTCCCCGATTAATCCTAATCTGGGGCATATCTAGAAGAGAAGACAAACCACATCGTGTGATAACTACTGTCTCAAGCTGCACTAGTTGTGGTATCAAATCAAATGTCCTAGGAAACCGCTCTTTGATTTGAAAGTTCATCAAAGGCTCCTATCATCATAGAATATTGAAGGTCAATAATCTTTGCCAATTAATCAAACATCAATCAACCTATCAAATCTAATTAGCTTTGATGAGACTTTGATCAAATCTCGTGAGCAACTATCATTGAACCTCACCTATTATGAGGTCAATCATCAAACTATCATTGAACCTCACCTATCACGAGGTCAATCATCAAATTATCATTGAAATTTGCCTATCATGAGGTTTATCAATCAGTTTATCATTGATCCTCACCTATCATGAGGTCAATTATCATCAATCAATTATTGCATCTCACCTATCATGAGATCAATAAGCATCTAACTTATCATGATAATCTATCAACATCAACTCAAAGGCCGACATGATAAAAAATTATCAAAATCATGGAGTTTACTAACAATTTACATCTTTCTGACTTCAAAGAACTAAAATAATATTTCAATGTGCCAAAAAAGTCAATGCACCATTTAAATTCATTGATGCTCCAAAACAATGTTTCACTGTGCTAAATCATCCAATGTGCCATTTCAGGGTGTCAATGTGCTATTATAGGTGACTGATGCACTATATCATCCAATGTGCCATTTCAGTTATTTAATGCGCTGCTTTATCTATCCTAAGTGCTAATTCGGTCAATGTGCTAGAACCCTATATCTATGTGCTACTTTATCTATCCTAAGCGCTACTTTATCTATCCTAAGTGCTATTTTGGTCTATGTGCTACAACTACCTATCTATGCGCTACAAAATCTGATCTATGTGCTAAAATGGCGAATGTGCTAAAATAGACGATGAATGTGCTACATTGGGCTATCAAAGTGCTATAAAATTCAAAAATCGAATTCAAATGACATAAACACACAAAAATCAAAAAGTACAAATCACGAGGAGGTTTTTAGGGTACATACCGGAGGTCTGTACGTGGCGGGGCGGTTGTGTCTTCATACGCGCTCGAAATGGTGAGTGTGATATGGAATAACCATTTTGCTCCAAATGTTAAGTTGGCTCTCACTCTCAAATTTTAAAACTCAATATGCACAAATGAATTTGAAAATCCAGCTTTTTGACCTTTTATAGGTTAATTAAGAAGGATTTTGGTGGGATTTATTTATTTTATTTTCCAGGGAGTTTAATTCATCAATATCACATCTGGCGGAGTAAACATCATATTTTAGGAGATAAATCGATTTTGCATCATTGAAATTGAAAATATTTATCATATCATCAAAAAATCATAAAAATTTGAAAATTTGCGAAAAAATTCATTGATTTATCTCCCAAGGGGGCATATATCCATCATCACCTAAAAATCAATGTCTGGGGCATACTGAATTTTTTTTGTCAATACTAACAACAGTAGCAAAATTTTCTTTGAAGCAATGCGTAAACACATCACTTCAAAGAGGGGCAAAATGTATACACCTAAAAATGGTCTGGATAAATCTGATTAATTAAGTACATTTATTTGATTAATTAACCTTTAATTCTTCTACTATTAAATAAATAAAATTATTTATTTATATAGTTCATTTCTTTAATTCTTCTATTCTATTTACATTCTTCTAATTTTTCTCTTTTAATTAAATAATCAACTTCAATAGATTGTATTATTTAATTATTTATTCCCTCTTAATTAAATAAACTAAATCATATAGTCTTATTTAATTATCATTATCCCTCTTTTATTAAATAAACAATTTCAAATATTTGTTTTATTTAATAATTGTTATTTCTTCCAAATATTCCAATTTCCTCTAAATTGAATATTTCCAATTTCTTTCTAAATTGAATAAATCCAAATATTCAATTAAAAGCCTATTTCTATAGCTATTTCCTCTTTTCACTCATCATATCCACCAACAAAATTAGATATTTTATATCTAATTAATTCAACTTAGCCTTCACAGACAAATTTGGAGACAAATTGGAGACAAATTACAAGAAAACTTCATCTTCTTCCTTTGATTCTTCCTATCTTCTAGCTAAATGTTTTTGTGGGGAGGAACAATCTCCATAATCTTCTTAGGCTTCTTCATCTTTCACCATTGAATCTTTCAAATCAAATCCAGACCTTTGCTTTGCTGCCACATCACAAATATGCTGCTAAGAATTTATAAATACAACCTCTTTCTACAGGAAATGAATCCCAACTTTGTGCAATATTACTCTGTAGAAATAGCATTAGAGCAATTATGCATTTGAGCATTGAGCAAACAACAAATAGTAATTAGCAATCATATAGCAATCATAATCATGGCTTTTCATTTAGCTGCATTTTAGTTTATTGTAGTTTGTTTTATCAATCTCATGTCAATTTCAACTATAGTATCATCACCATATCATTTAGCAATCATTACATAGGATTATATTCCTGAATTTAACAATATCTCATTCTCTAGATTGTCATTTTAATAGTCACAGTGCTTACACAATCTGAGAGCCACATTGATTTAATAAATCTTTGGAGATAAAGAGCAATATGATGCTTTTAAAAGATTTCTTGCTTTAACTAGATTAATTGTTTGTTTAAATCTCTTGATATAATGTTTTATTAGGTGTGTTTGTCATTCATTATGCATATTTTACTCACACAGACACATATTTGTTGTTCTACAATATATAGAATTTTTTCTTTTGAGATGGGAGGCCCGTCGAATATTTCCCAGTTTGCATGAATCTTATTCTGTCTGCCAACTAGCCTTCGGACTTAGATCCATTAAGTAGGAGTAGCTCAGGTTGTTCTTCCTTAGCTACCACTTCTTCATCTCATGCTAGATATTCACATAATCCTCTTCCCCGCATGGTCTTTGTGGGCCTGACCTCAATGTCATATTCAAGGATCTTAGTAATCTAGTTGGCCCTTTTTTCAGTGATTTCTCCTTCCATAATGTACTCGCACACACTGGAATGCATGACATATACAATCATCTTGTTGCAAAATATGAGATGTTATAACTTCTTGAGCCCCTTAACAATGGTGAATGCTTGCCTTTCGATGAAGTTATAATTCATCTCATAATCCTTTAAGGTCCAAGAGTGGAAGGCTATCGGATGTTCTCCTTTTCCTTCACCATCCTCCTGGGTTAAAATAGTAGCGATGCTAGATTTTCTATTGAACACATACATTATGAAGTCATTTGATAGGTCTGGATTTACCAGAATAGGAGCTGAAGAAATAGCCTCCTTAACCTTTTTAAAGGCTTCTCTAGCCTCTTTTGTCCATTTGAACAATTGATCCTTCTTGAGCATCAAGGTGATAGGTCTAATTAAACTTGCAAAATCATAAATGAATTTGCTTACGAAATTTACCTTTCCTGAGAAGGACTGAACTCCCTTCTTGTTGATTGGTAAGGGAAGTTCCCTGATTGCCTTCACCCACTTTAGAATGATTGCAATTCCATCTTTAGACACTACATGCCCCAATAATTTTCCTTAGGGCACTCTAAAAAACATATTTTTTTGGGTTCAAGGATATCCCGAATTCCTGACATTTTTTAAAAACCATTTCTAGATGATCAAAATTATCATCTTTTGACTTAGAGAACATCGTTAGATCATCCAAGTAGATTAAGATGATCTTATTGATCAATTCCCTAAAGACAATATCCATTGCTCGCTAGAAGGTAGCTCCCGTATTTGAGAGGCTGAAGGGAATTTTTGCATAGGAAAACATTCCCCACTTGGTAGTGAACGTTGTTTTGTGTCGATCCTCTTCTTTGAACCAGATATGGTTGTAACCGAAGAAACTGTCCAACAAAGAAAACATCTTCGAGCCAACCACTATTTGCAAGATTGAATCCATGGAAGGCAAGGGGTAGTGGTCTTCAGGGATGCTCTATTTAGATCCCATAAATCAACACATAGGTGGATGTCTCCATTCTTCTTTCAGACAGGAACCGAATTGGACACCAATGTGCTATGCTTGATTGAGAAGACGATTCAAGAATGAATTAGCTTTGTCAACTCTTGCACCATTAATGCCTCAATCTTTGGATTCACTAGCCTCTACTTTTGGTAGATGGGTTTTGCTCCTTCCATCAGTTTTATAGTATGCTGGATGATTTCAGGATCATATCCCTTGAGGTCATCATATGACCAGGCTACTACATATTTTTCACAAAAAGGTATGAACCTTTCTTTGTCATGCTGCTGGACATTTTTTGACCTTAAGCTTCCTCTTATGTCTGACTTTAAGATCTCCATAGTTGCCCTTGTCTGATACAAACTTCTTCTTGCCATTCCTTGCATCATCATAATCAAATAGGTTTTTGAGTGACCAATCCTTTTGGAAGCTTGTTGGATCTCAGTTGAATAATTTTCGCTTCATAAGCTTCTGTAATTTTTGGTCGGAGCTGATCAACGAACTCTCTTGAGTGCTAAATGAATGAGGCAATGTGTTCATCACTTTCAAACACTTTCTAGCTCTGATCAATAAATGGGATTTCTAGTTAGACAATCACTCACACAGAGTGTACATTATCAATTAGGTCAGAAACAGGGTCAAATTGAGATCTTATTGCTGCCATGTGATCTGTAGCTGCATTCAGCTATATGAGGACCGTTTGGATATTGAAGGCTTCAAAGCTTTCAATCAGGTCCTAGACTCTATGTCTATAAGATCTCATGCGAATATTCCCTACTGTGGAGAGCCCTTAGACTTGATTGACGACTAGCTTGGAGTCTTCAAACACCATTATTTTTTTAACACCCATCCACTTTGTAAGACTTAGAACTTGCACAAGGCCCTCATATTCAACTTCATTGTTCGAATAGGAAAAATGAAAAGATCTGAGTGTCTTTTCATTGGATGGGGATGTCAAAAATATCCCGACTCCTACACCAACTTTACATCTTGCTCCATCAAAATGCAACATCCATAGCTCTGAGGCTTGACCACCCTCATATTCCTTCATGACCTTTGGAATCATTTGATCTTTGTCATAGATGACATAATTTCCTAATCCGGTGGCATGATAATTGCCGAAAGGATCATTGTCTATAAATTCACTCAAGAGGAACTCTTCTTGATCAATTCAGTCTCCAGTCACCTTCTCATCCTTGACTAACTTAGTACAATACATTTCATCTTTGGTGATAGAGGTGTGAGTAGCCTCAAAGTTGATCATAGGTTCATCTGCTACATGTTCCAAATGCAAAGGTTCAGATACTATCTTCATTTTAGCTCCATGCTTGGTCCTAAGAATCAAGTGTGACCAATTTAAGGAAAGATATACGCCTATCTTGGAAGTGAAATCTTGGGATAAGAAAAGATCGAACATGGGAGGAACATCCATGATCATGGTATCTTGTGGAACAGTGATACTAGAGCAGGAGAACAAAGTCAAGGGGAGGTTCTTGATGACACCTACAGTTTCAACCTTGTTCCTATCAAGTAGCATAACCCCTCTATTTAAAGGTTCATAGCTAGGTCCTAAGGCTTTAGCTATTTGCTTGGGCATAATTGTGGTGCTGGTACTAGAGTCAATCATAGAATTGTGCAACAATTTCTTACCTACTACGAGGGTTAAGAAGAAGGGTTTCAGTTTAGGCTTACCTTTACTTTTGGTAGAGGCTTCCTCTTCATTGTTTGTGAGGACTTTGGCCTAAGGTGGTGGATCAATGACCTTTCCTTTGGATGGTTGCTCTGTTGGCTCTGTGCTTGCATCTTCCAATAGGGCCTTTTGTAGCAATGACTTCTACTTCAAAATAACTAAGATATCCCAAAGAGATACATTAGCAGAGGATTTCTTCAATTGTTCCACCACATTGAAAGGTGGTGGATTTGAAGACTTATGTTCCTTAAACCTTATTATAATAATCTCCTTGCATGGCTGAGATTGCTATGCAATTGTGGAGGTACTAGGAGCTTGGTTGAAAACACTTTTGGGCCGTGGAGAGACTGGTTCACCCATGAATCTCCTCTTTGAGTGAGTGTTATAATTTGATTGCACTTGTGGGGCCTTTGATGTGAACGCATCATTTACAAACACTTCCTCTTCTTCTTCCATCCATGAGAAGAGTGCATGGTCAGGAGCTATATCCGTTTCTTGCTCTAAGGACATTCGTTGCATTTGTGTGGTAAGTACCGCATTTTCCATTTATGGAGAAGCATATATATAACCTCCTAAATCTAATGCAACTCCTTGACTGTGTTGTTTCACCACTCTTTGTTGTAGATTGCCACACAGACAATTTTGGGGCATATGTGCTTCGTTGTAAGGGAAGCACCAAGGATTGATGTCATTAACGAGATTATTTTGTCCTACTACCAGCTCTCTATTTAAACTTGGGTGAACAATTTGCAGTAGAGTAGGCACCGACACTATCTAATTATTTGTCTAAGCCTATGGATTTGTGTGCGAGCCTCCTTGGAATTGGTTTTGCTAGTAGGAAGATCTTCTACGTTGGTAATTTTGGTAAGCTGGCTTCAAAGGCATGAACTAGTTCTGCTTGATGCTAGTTAATTCTTTTGAGATGTTCCATAACAACTCCTTGACATCGCTCATCTCATCCTTTGAAGAGTTAGATGTAGAAGCAACATTCTATGATGCACTCAAATATGTGTACATAGATTGGGGAGAACCAGATGCACTGGTATAAGCTATCTCCTAGGCGAGAATCAATAAATCTGCAAATATAGGCATAGCGGGCTGAGGTGCTAACTTTCTGGCATCGATCAAATTATTCTCTGCCTTAACAACAATGTTATATACAGCTAATAAGGTGTTCCCACCAACGGATTGGATCATCACCGAAATGTCGGCATTGAGAGACTTCAAATAAAACATAAATGCCAAATTGACAGGTAGACGGATAACAGGTTGGATCCTTTGCCAAGCTGTGTGAAACTACGCATTAAAGTCAATCATGTCCTCCTAAGGAGCTCGCTTTATGGTTGCTAGCTACTAGAATAGCAAAGACCAATCTCCGTTGTTTGAAAACCACTCGTAAAAAAGATCTTTGAGCTGATCCCAGGTATTGATAATATTGGCTCCCAAAGTGCGGTACCAATCTAGTGCCTTGCCTTTGAAAGAGGTTGCAATCAATCTCAATGCTACATTTTGATCGGTTACACCATGCACCAAACACATGTCAGCGACATCTTGCAGATGTTCAGATGGTGTTTTTGAGCCTTCCTCAGTGAATTTTGGTACAAATTTTAAAGCAAAGGTTGGGATAGGAGCCCAAATAGCAGGTGCTATTGGCACTATGAGAGGGATTATGGGGTCCCATGCTACATAATTTTTGTTAGCAATCGACAACATGGCTGGTGGAGGGGTTGGGATGTTTACTGGATGGGTTCTTGTTTGTATTGCTACCAACAGTGATACTTGCAGGCCAGGGTTGTTCACTATATGGGATCTAGTAATAGGTCTATGGCTCATACACCCACTTTAAATTTAGATTCATTCAAACTAGTCCCACCAGGTGTGCCAAAAAAAGAACTATTGACACCTAAAATTGCTAGGCAAACAACCTTCTGGGAAACTTAGTTAATGGGGGACCAATTGCGCTAAACTGAGTAACCTCCAGATTTTTAAAGAAGTCAGCTCCTTCTGTATTTAGGGGGTTGGAATGGGAAAAGGAAGTGGGTATATTAAAATAAGATCTAATCTAAGGCTATGCGCCAAGAGTTAAGTATGGGCACGAGAAATCTTCCTTTTAGATGAGATTTAAGGGCTCGTTCAATAATCTGCATGTCCAAAAATAGCATATAGCATAGATGAAAAACATAAGAAGTCTATCAAATAACATAACACAACTTCCATACACATTTACTGAACAAGAAGAGTTCAAGACATGATCCAAATCAACAAATTTATATTGAAGTTATAGAAGTCTTGCAGATAAACTACTAGGTACAAGAAATGACATAGTATAATGTCTTATCCATTAACTAAGAAATAGAGAGGCTGAACAATATGGCACAATCTATGAGTCTTAATACAATAATAAAAAACAATACAAAAGACCTACAGTCTTTTTTCACTATTTTCTATGATTTTTGAACCATGTTTTAGAGAGTTGAAGGAGTATATATAGATCATTCCACTACAAGAGAACCAATAATTGAAAAGATTCCCCAGGCACGGACAATGATGCATGTTGCAATGATTCCCTAAAGTTGTTGCAACAAAAAAGATCCCGAGACATAGCACGTAGTCACCTTTGAACAAGATGCACCCCTCCGCAAATGATGAATGTGGTCCTAGGGTGGAAGCAACAAAACTTTCTAGAGGATACGTGTCATTCACCCAAAGAGTTGGTAAGGACACATGGCGAAGAGGCGGGGATTCACATTCGTTCATCCCTTCCTTTCAATCAAAATCCTTGCAGAGAAGACATGTGGAGCAATTTGCATTTCAAGCGTTGAATGTGGGGTCTTCCAAAAGGTTCCCACAGAATGATGCAATGTGGCACATGGGTGGAGCTCGAAAGAGAAACAAAGGAGAGAGGATCATCAAAGGCCTGTGCAGCTAAAATGTGGTGCAAGGGTAGAGCTCAAAGGATGAAGCAAGGGAAGAAGACCCTCAAAGGCTTGCATGGCTGACACGTGGCGCCAACGGACGAAGGTGCTTCAAAAGAGGCTAGGGAATTTTCAAACATGTGAAGCATGGGGTGGGACCATGCAAAAAACAACACCAACTTGAAGGGAGCTCAAAGGATTTTAATCCACAGGCTCCCCTTACCTCAGTATGGAAACAAGATGCTAAAGTCTTTCCTCCACCCTCCTCCATCCTATCCCAAAAGTCCCAAAAATTAAAAAAAATGAAAATAAATAAAAAATAGTAAAGAGAAATAATTCACCTAAAGGTCAAAACCTGGTAGACATGGACTTTGGGAAAGTACTATGATGAAAAATTGGAAAACTGTCATGGGTAATCCTTGCATCCCATTACACTCCTACACATGGGGGCAAGTTTCATCCCATCCAATCCATCTATCTACCTTATCTTATCTCCTTCATCCCCTCTACCCTCACCTACCTATCCATATTTTCCATCATACCCCATCTTGTCCCCTTGCTCCACCCTCCTTTTATTCTTAATATGGATAGTGGAAAAATATCCAAACATTAAATTTGGACAATAAAAGCCTTACTTACTTTACGATCCATCCATCCTTTGTATCCTCCACCTATATTTATTTTACTACCTTCACCTATCAAACAATCCCCTAAATCCCACTATTTTTCCCTATCATGTTCCATAAATTTGATAGACTTTCTCATAATCATTTTAACCATTCTCTTGCACTACCCCTAACATGCACCATCTTCTTTCTATCAACTTGACTCCTTGGCCTTCCTAGCCTTTGGATCCCTTCCACCCATCCACTATCCTCCTACTTCCTCCAAATCACCCATCTGAATGACCTCTATCCACCAATATCATATTAGACAAAATATCCCAATGCCCCATCATAAATGACATATCTAGAAAAGGGCATGTTATTCATACACAATTTAGTCCTTGGAGATCACCTATGCATCCATCTATGCATCCACCTTGATCCCCCAACTACTTCCATATATTCCCCTCTCCTTTATCTCCCCTCATCCCATTATCCTTTTTCCCTTATCATCGATATCTAGCTATATGCTACATCCTCATAATCTAATGCAATCCCCCCATTAATCCATTGATCCTAGCAATCAAAATCACAAGTGAATCTTAATCCATATAATTCTGCTAAGCAATCTAAATAAATTATCTAGTCACAACTTTGCTTTTCTTGACCTTGCTACAGGCCTTGATCAAAATCAAATTATCATCATCAAGATGTATCCTTCCCAATCCTTGTATTTTTTGGGATACTCGTTCCCACATTAATAATACTATCCACCACCCATATCTCAATCTTGGCTTTTAAGCTTGATCGAGGTAACGTCATGTTCGCTTTTGTATCAATGCACATGCTTGCTTTATTTCTTGTAGGATTATCATTTTCTTGCATATGTATCAATCCTTGTAACCTATCTACCATAGTGGTATTATAGTGCTATACGACATAGGGTTTCATGCAACTTATTTTTTATGCATGTGACCCATCATCACCTTGATTCTTTATATTTTGGTACATAATATCTCATACAATATCAAATAAAGAGTGCTTAAAATGATATAGTATAACTAGGAACCTATTCCTCCATCCACTGTCCCTTCATCCCGTCCATCAACTATCCCTTAACCTCTTCTATTTTATCATCACATCTTTTCATATTTTCAAGAGCACACTTGTGTTCTCCCAAACTCACCTATCTTCTCGAGGGGACACCATCATCCCTACTGTCCTTCTCCCTATTCAACACTCTTTCAAATGACTGGGGCATCTAACCATCTTCTTCCAACTAGTTTTATTCTTCTTTGAAATGATGCTACTTCATAACACCATCTCAAAGAGGGGCAAAATGTAGACACCTGAAACTGACACATCATCAATAAATTAATAACCCAATCATTCCTTTTATAATTGATTAAATAAATCCTTATTTATCTAATTAATTATCCAATTTTCATCTTGCTATTAAATAAGTAATATTTTATTATTTAATTAATAATTTACTATTCATCCACTATTCATCACTATTCATTTGCATCTCATTTTCTAGCCTAAATCATTTAATCATCACTTTTTTATAGTTCACCTTAGATGAATACATTTAAATATTTATTTTTCTATGTTTCCTATTGTTGGTTGAATATTTTGCAAACTTGTGAGGTTTAGCAAAATGGTGGTTTCAACCACAGTGTGTGAGATAAACTCTCCTATTTTCAAAGGGAAGGCTCCCCCTTTGCTTTCTATTTTAACAATTCAAAAATAAACTCTAACTATAAATCTATTCTAAATCTGGGTGAAACTTTGTCTTGTTCTCTTTTTCCAGAAAAAAAGACACTTATTATTTTCTCTTGTTTCAGAAAAGAATCACATCTAAAAGCATAAATGATTTATGAAGTAAACAAATAAAGAAGCAAAGTTTCCATACAGGCACAAAGTCCTCCGTTGCTCCTCCGGGACAAGAAAACAAATTGAAAGCACAAAGTCTTTGATAACTTACTCTCCTATCAACCTTTTTAGATGATTTTTTGGTAACCAAGTACATCATGTAGTAGCTAAAAATCTAACTACATGATGTACTTTTAATGCACAAACATAGAAAATAAAAGCAACACAAAGTCTGCAAGTTACCCCCTTTGCTTGAGCTTTCTGCAATAGCTTCAAACATGAGAAGCAACTCAAAGTCTGCAGTATCAAATTTGAAAACCAATCTAAAACTTTAAACACAATTTGCAGCTCAAAGTCTGCAAGATTGAGTTTAAATCTCTCTTGTATAACACCACAAAACTCACAATCAATTCCAGATAATGTCATCACATCACAATCTGTACCAACACAAAGTTTGGAAGTAATTTTTTTCTTTGTTGATTGCAATCTGATTTACATCTAAACTCAAAGTCTTAGAATGCATACACAAATTGGTAGAATTTTGTTGCATTTCCAAAAGATTAATATTACAATAGACCCCCTCAAGTATTTATAGGAGAGAAGTCTTGATAAAAAGGTGGGAGGATCCCAACTAACTTGAGAAATTCTCTCAACCACTAACTAACTGCAGTTGGCTTATTCAACATTACAAGTCCTTTTGTAATTTGATTACATGTAATTTCAATCTTCAACTTTGCAAGTGATATGATCACATGCAATTACATTTTTCCATTTTACATGTAATTTTTCAAAACTAAATTACAAATACATGATTGAAACTATTCTAAGTGTTCGAAGACACGACTTGAACTACATCATCTTTGATTGGATCTTCATGCCGATGTTTGGAAAGCATTTTTCCATCTTTGTCCTGAAAGCATTCTATGCTTAATCATGTCACTTATTCAACTCTTTGTGTGGCTTTGTCATGTTGTTGTTCTTTCTTTGTATCATTCTCCAGCCTTGGAATTTGTTTAAAAATAAGGGCCATGCCTTATATTATGGATTTGGTGGGTCATGTGTGCAAAAAAACTAACGAGAATGAGACAAAGGGGCTGCAAAAGTGAGGCCAAAACTCAATTTCGGGTTTTGGAAACAACATTACATGTGTGGAAAAACAAGAACATTGACTTGAAATTGTGGAGAATGAACATGCAACTTCATATGTGTATGGGAAAATACAAGTTTTGCATTTGTGATTGGATCCTAAAGACTCATTTTCAAGTGTTTTTGAGTGGATTTTGGAGCAATTTCGGGTTTTGGAAGGCTAACAACAAGTGCAAAGTGTAATCAGGATTTTTGGAACATATTGCAAGTTAAAAAGTGCAATTTAGGAAAAATGAGAGGTCATTGCAAGTTTATTTTTGAAACTTCTACTTGCACTTTTGACCAAAACTTCCTACTTGCACTTGGTTTATAAAATCCCGATTTGCAGCCAAGGGCATCATTTTTCTTTCTTTTTTCAGCAGAAAATGGCAATGAGATCATGGAGAAATGGGTATGCAAATGAGACGAAATGAAGGGGAATTTATGACAAATAAAATGAATGGAATGAAAGGCAAAATGAAGGGTGAATGAAAGTGGAATGAAAAATGTTTTTCAGCCAAGAGAAGTTTCTTTTAAAATATACAATCTCATCTTCCAAAAATGGCAACCTAGGAACCAAAGATTTAAAGCAACAAAAATAGAAAAATAAAAAGAAACAAAGAACATACCTGCAATAAGAGTTTACAAGCCAAAACGAAGAAGAAAAACCCTAGGTGCCTTGAGCAAACTCAAATCTGCAAAAACGTGGCAATTGTAGAGCAAAAATGGGGGATTCAATAAAGTTGCAGACTTTTCCAAGTGTTCTTCATGCCAAAAATCTCTCCAATTAGGGTACATATGAGCAAGAGCAAGCTAAAAATCCACCAAAAACACTTGCAAAACTAATTTTGGGTTTTTTTATGCTCATTACAAGTTTAAAATAACTTGTAAAACTTTAAAAATGCCCTTTATTTGCAAATCGGGTTTTTAAGTCTCATTACAAGTAAACTTTATGAGAAATGATTTAAATCAGACTTTTGGAGCACTTTACAAGTTCACTTAACTCAAATAGGAACTTTTTGAGCTCATTACAAGTAAAATTTTAAAAATAAAGAGAAATAGGAACTTTTTAGGCTCATAACAAGTAAACTTTTAAAAATAAAGAGAAATAGGAACTTTTTAGGCTCATAACAAGTAAACTTTTTTAAAAAATAAAGAGAAATAGGAACTTTTTAGGCTCATAACAAGTCACTTAAGTGAAACCGGACTTTTTATAACATGTTGCAAGTAACTTTTTAAAAAGTAACTTGTAAAGTGAACAAAAAGTTCCTATTACTTGTAAGTTAAATAAGAAGTTCCTATTATTGACTTAAAATGAAGTTTTTTTTAAAAACATTATTACTTGCAATAGAGGTAAAAAGTTCCTATTACTGACTTGTAATAAAGGCAAAAAGTTTCTACAACTTGTAAGTTATATAAAAAGTTCCTATTAGTGACTTAAAATGAAGTTTTTTTACAAACATTATTACTTGCAATAGAGGTACAAAGTTCCTATTACTAACTTGTAATAAAAAACCAAATCCCCTACTTGCAGTGATGCCCCAGAAACCCGAAATTGACCAAAAACACACAAAAAATGACTCAGAATTCCACGAAAACAAACAAGAGTGAGTGAAAAATGTTATCCAAAAGGACTATACACCCAAAACTTAAAATGCCCAACCTCTGTACCTCGTAATATGTGCCTTAAGGCCTAAAAATGTTAAAATTTTGATGGGTTATCTATGATTTTTGCATGTCAAAAATCAGGGACAACACCTATCCCTTTTCCAAAAATTAAATAAATGTACATATTCATTTAATTCCCCCATTTGCTCCACTCTCAATTAAATGGGCTAAAATCTATAGGTCCTTAATTTCCCACTTGAACATGCCAAAACCTAGTATACTCCCCTCAAATCATGTACATTCCTTCAAGATGTACAAAAGCATGGGTCCTTTGTACACAAGACATGGGTTTTTGTACAAGTCACAGAAGTCGAAGTAAAATTACTTGTCCATCCCTTAAGGGTACTTTAAAGTATCATTTTTAACTTGACCATCCTCCTTTTCAAGGGGATTCCTCAACCATATATTCCCTTTCATTATTGAAACCTCTCAATCTCACCAATCATGTGAGTACACTTTACCATCTCTCATCCTCCCAAGGGTCTCAACCAATTTAAACCCTCGATCTTTATTTTTGATCCTAGCCATCCATTCTCTAGCACCGAAAAAATATAAATAAGATGCCATCCTAGGTCATCTCAGCATTTCATGAAATGCAACCTTATGATATTGAGAAGAGCACTCACAAACCACATCATCCACCAATCTTGAGCACAACCACATTACCATGGTACAACAAGGTTTAGTTTGGTGAAAATTTATGTTTATTTTTATTGTGTTTACTAATCCTTTGCTTAATCTTGAGTGTTGTTTGTGTTTTGGGTACCTTATAGATACACAAAAGAAATTATAGGTACATTAATGGAAATATTGGATAGACTAACATTCAAAATTAATACCTATTCGTGATTAGTGAAATTTTTCATAATTGACTCATTTATCTTTTTATGATAAAAACTTTCAAATTCTACCAAAAAGTGTATTTCATTGCAATACACCCTCTAAATTATATTTATATTGAGATTAATTGTAATACCAAATTCAAAATTTCAAATATGATATAATTTAATTCCAATAATTTTAAATTTTAATTATTTTTTACTACTTTACTAGGTATAAAGAAAAGTAATCTTTATCTAAACTTTTTAGTGTAATTATTTTTAACGAAGAGAAAAAGTGCAAGATGTGCACTTTTCCTCTTATACTACGATATTCCAAATGTTTAATTTTTAGCATTTATTTCAATAATTTTAAATTTTAATTATTTTTTACTACTTTACTAGGTATAAAGGAAAGTAATCTTTATCTAAATTTTTTAGTGTAATTATTTTTAACGAAGAGAAAAAGGTGCAAGATGCGCACTTTTCCTCTTACACTACGATATTCCATATGTTTACTTTTTAGCATTTAGGTAGTAATTCCTTTCAACGATTCGTGATTAATAAATTTTGTTTAATTAAAAAATGAACGGTAATACTGGGGCAGTGCACTTCAATTTCTCGGACAAAGAAAAGTAAAGCACGTACCCCAAATCATTTGCGATAAATTATTAGCGTCACCGAGAAGAACAAATAACAAAGTTAGCGATACTTTTTTTTTTTTATTGATAAAAATGACAAAGTTAGCGATACTTGAATGATGACATGAGAAGCGCGTCAAAGTGCAACTAAAAAAACAGCTAAATCTATCAATCACAACAATGGCCGGCATGCGATGCCTTCCTGCGGAGGATTCAGAGCACGCCCAGCCTCGCGTTCAGCAGCTCGCTTCAACGCCCGAATTCTTCTCAGACGACGATCGCTCAATAGCAGCAGATTCTTGGTCTATTAAGAGCGAGTATGGCAGTACGCTTGACGATGATCAGCGCCACGCCGACGCCGCCGAAGCTCTCTCCGCTGTTCCTTTCAGACCCTACGATTTTGGGTACTCACAATGCTCTCGATTTCAATTCCTTAATAACGACTGTGTTTTGTTCAAATCCTTTTCCTTCTTTAATTCTTTTGGGCTTTTGCAGTGCGGCCACGGAGTGGTTTTATTTGCTTCTTCTATGTTAATTGATTTAGGTGGCGCAAATTAAGTGGAGAATCAATCTTTTTCAAATTTTGTTTTTAAATGTTGATGTATGTTTTCTTGGTGGAGTCAGACCGTCACCAGAACCTACAAGCTATGGTAAGATCGACAGTAAATATAGGTTTTAGCATCGACGGATTTTCCCGGGATTCGACACTGCGATCTGGTGAAAGTGAGTTTCTGAGCTTGCGTTACTAGAGGAGTGTTTATTTTAGTAAATTGTCAGAAATAGGTGTTTGGCTGATTTGCATCAGGATGCCTTAGCTTGGCGGGTTTATGTATTGATTTTGAAGGACGCGGCGTTGCGTTTTTCAAGGGTATTTGATTTGTAAACTGGGGCACATTACTGTTTTTTTTCTATTTTTGATCATTTGACCTGTAATTTGGGGATAAACAACTTTTTATAGGCAAGACTTTGTCTGTGAGGGCCTTGAATGAGTTACGACATTAATCTGTCTTGGATCACATTCTTTAGATTAGTTAACATGGGTGAGGCTTGTATGTACCCCATGACAGTTACAATGCAACCTTGCTACATGCCAGCTAGACTTGTGGGGTGCCTTGATGTGGTGAGGGGGATTTTAATATGGTCCACTGTTCTATGAGGGCCACCATCATCTCATTTCCTTGGACACGTACGAGAACTTTTTTTTCGATGCCTCCGTTACACCACAATCCTAAGAACTCTTACGGGAACTTTGCCTCGGATATATGAGTTATTTTTTTTTAATGTTGAGGAGGGTTGAACCAATGGGATGGTCTCACTTTAGCCTATAAGCAGCTCTAAGTATTGACCCTGGCCTAGCAATTGTAAACTCTCACCAATTTACTACTAGACCACAGCCCAGCCAACTTACATGGGGGCTTTGCTACCGAATGCCGCGCTAGACAATTTGGGGCACACATTTTTTTTTGAACAGACATCAATTTCTCCTTTGTCTATTGCCGGGGCTGTTTTTCTGGATGTATTTTTAATTTATAATGTGTATCCAGACTTTTATATTTTTTATTTGGTAATAAATAAATGACTTCAATTTAGAGGTTAAGATATTTCAAAAGATTTAATACATTTTATAGTGACAGCTAATACTTCAGCAAAACACCACAAATAATGGTATATATCAAACAAATCGGGCAGCATAAAAAAAGGATGTTTAATTTTTACCAGAGCTGCCATGAGCAAAATTACTTACTCTCTTATAGACAGTTTACCAAACTTGCTGGATGGGCGGCTAATAGATTCAGAAGACTTCATCTTACTACTTCATTCGAACATACAAATTCCATAGAATGAGACCTACTGACATGATAACTCATATCTAAATTGTATATGCAGAGGCTTAAATGACAGACTCTATTTTCCAAAGTACTGGTAATAGATGTACCCACTGACAAAAAGAAAATCCACTGAAAATTATTGGTAGCCATCAACATATTCTTTTTTGTTCTGATCTTCATCGTGATCATGCTTGTCCTACTTATAGAAGGTAGTAATTCGTAATTCAGAAGGCAGGGTTATGCCAGAATTCTTTGGTAGGACACAAACCACTTTTAGGATAGTCACCCTGAGTTGTTTATCGGATATCCTTCATTCTTTTAACCATACCCATGAAGCTGAAGCATGCCACCATCACCATCTTGTTTTCTTTCAAAAATTACTGAACTAGATAAGAATATTTACGATTGCTTGTATGGTTTTTCTAAACAAAGATAGTTGGGGATTATTGGATTCAGGAACATGCTTTATGATGTGGCACAATGTGTCAATATTGTGCATTAAACGTCACTTTTCTTGGTATTTTTTGCATCTTTATTGCACTGTCACCAGTAGCTGTTAGGGCTAAATGGCAAGCCTCAGGAGTATCAAAGACATTAAGTATGTGTAAGAGCATAGAGTAGTAAGAGTAACTTATTTTTGGTATGTATACTAAATCTGAGCCAAACTAGCCAAAATTAGGTTTTTATAGAGCAAAAAATGTTCTGCCCCAAGAATTTTAAGATTATCCATGCTCCACAATTACACCTATGAAAGTAACATTTTCTAGGGTTTTCCATTTTCCAACCATATACAGTAAGCAAATCTCTATTGTGAAATTCCTTGGGGATTCATTAAGTTTTTTTTTTTTTTTTTTTTGTAACCAAGAGGTGTCCCCGCGATTAACCTGGCCCAGCGACATTCCGGCGAGCGGGGGCGAGACTAATCCTCTGGGGGGTACGCAACAGCCGGCCAGCCCATACCCCTGGAAAACCCGAGAGCGAGTCGAACCCGAGACCATGAGGAGCCATCCCACAGCCTCAAGCCAACCGCGCTACCCGTGCCGGCCTTGGGGATTCATTAAGTTAGACGAGAAGCCACATTGTTAATATGAGGTTCTTTTACAAGTGAAATTATAGACATCATCGTAGTTGGAAAGTAAATTCAGGAAATCTCTTAGATATATGTTATGTCCATGTTTGAGTAAAAGACAAGAATATACCATCTTATTAAGATATCAAATACATTGTCATTCTTATCAAGGTTTCTATTACGTTGTCATTGATTCGAAGCCCAGAAACCGACATGCATGAGGCACTCAGTCCACATAGTTCTCCACCCAATAGAAAAGTTTTGGGCTAACTTGAAGTGATTCTTAGAAGAAGAGGATTAACACAAGTACCTTATTGAGAAGCGAATCATCCCATTAATTCATCTTTTCTGCCCCAAAAAATTGTGTGCTACTTGAGAATGAGTGCCCTTGTTGCAGATTTTTGGGGAGTTCTTATTGATTTCTTTTGCACAATCACTTCATCATATTTTATGACCATCACAAAATTTTGGGGAAGAATTTCTCATCAAGGTACAGTTGTTTGAACTTTGAACTTGTCAAAGATTTGTTCTAGATGGGGAAAAGTTTTTGTTACTAGAGTTGTCCTTGAAACTGTGATAACTATCACTTGATTTTACTAGATATTATTATGCCACAAAATTGTTTTAATACATGTAGTTTCAATACCCTTAGTTCATGTCTGTAGAATGATGAGCTAGTACTATGCTAGTAATGAGGTGATTTATGTCTTTGGATCATTTGTTAGGAGCCTTATCTTAAATTCTTGGTTTGTTGCATCTACATTCTATCAATGTTCAAGCTCTTGATTTGTGGTCTCAGGTGAATTTATGGAAAGAAGAATCTGGCAAGTTGGTTGCAGCCATAAATTTGTGACCATAAATATCAATGGTAGGACACAGAATGGGATGGTCAAGAATGGCTGATTTAGTGATGGCCATATCTCTTTTCTTGCTTGTGGCTCCAATGTCAAACTGCTTATCATTTTCTCATAGCGCTTGAGGTGGTGCATTCCACAGTAATAGTTTGGGCAGAGATATCTTATTTCTGTGTATGCATTCTAGTATAGTAAAAGTGGTTACTAACAAGAAACATGCATAAAGAGGACAAAGTCTCAAAAACAATGGTGTTTACTGCTCTATCTGATAAACTGAATACATGAATTAATAATAAAGATGATGATGCATACAAGATACAAGAGTAAAATATATCTTTTTTCACACATGAAATTATTATAGAAGAAGACCAGAGATGTTTAACCAAAGACTAGAGTTGATCCAACTAGATCATAATACTGTCCTTCACGACACACAATCTATTTAAAGGACCCGATGATTGCCAAGAAGAACACAATCGTTGATCAACCAACGCTTATAACCACCCAAAGCCGACAACCAATTAATATATAGCTGGATAACCAATATTATCAAAACATAATAATACACATTGTACACTAACTACATCATCCCCCCCCCCCCTACCCAAAAAAAAAACAGGTCGTCTCCTAGACAACAAGTAAACATTAAGTAATATCATCGAAAAAAAATAAAAATTAAGTAACATTAGGGAAAACTTGCCAAATTGATGACGATATTAGACAAGGACCTATAAACAAACTTGGAAGTGTAATTTGCAAACTCGAACTTGGACTATACTTGGAAAATCAATTGAGTGCGGTGGGGGTCAAGGGGCAGTGCCCCTTGTGGTGGTCTGGGGGCAACACCCCTTGCGGGGGTTTGGGGGCAGTTTCCCTATTGGTCAACTTTGGAATACTTGGCGGGACGGTGGGGAGGGGGAATCTTTATATAATTTCTCCTTTCATGGGTGGCCATACAATTAGAGAAAAAATATGAACTGTTTCTTTTTTTAAAATTATTTGTCTTTTACATCCATTGCAAAGCAGTATTTTAACTTTTATTATTATTTTTTCTTTTTTCTCATGTGGGGTTCGCTTATTATTTCCTTTTCAATTTCATTACTTTTTTTGAACCACTATATGTTACTTTTCCCTTTTTAATAAGGTTTCTATGAAGTTTGCTTTGATTTGATTTCGATAGCATGTTGAAATAAACATGAGTAGGGTCCTTTGTAACATTTGTTAGGACAAGTATCCATAGGCTCCAAGTCAAATATATTTTATATATTATTTTGAAGCATTCTCTTGTATCCGTTGTCATAAAAGCACTACCCCCTTTGTTTGACATATATGTTACATGTCTCAATGTGGCTAGCAAAAATCCATCTCTTGAGGACTTGGTGAATTTGTTTCAATAGGAAGATGCAATTCATGGTGAGACCTTAGACTCCCAACACAATGGGGCCCTTGCATCTCAGCAAAAGGGAAAGCAACCTGACTATTGGAGTGGTCCATTAGGTTCATTTAAATCCAAACAAGAAAACTCTTCTACATAGAAAAAGAAGTGTCTCAATTGTGGGAAAAAGGGACAATCTCCAAGAATGCCGGTACAATTCCTTTGCAAATAGTGAATCTAGTTAGTGAAAACAACAAAAGCATTCTCAAGGGGAAAAGAAGAAAAATCTTCATTGGCAGAAAAAGCATAACACGCAACACGACAACGTTGCTTCTATAGGCGATTCAGATAAAGAAGATTTCTTATATGCTACAAAAATTCAGGCTTCCGCTTTTGACAGTCTTTTAAGGTATGTTGATTTTGGTGCTTCCAGATACATTTGAGGAGAACAAGAGTGGTTTATAATCTCACCCCATCATCTTCATATGGGTGAGTTTCCCTTGGTGATGATACATCCTATGACATATAGGGTATTGTAGATATTTCATTACCACTCAAAATTCGCAAATGTCAAGTTACTAAGGTTCTCAATGTTTTAGGGCTCACAAAGAACTTCCTACCTATAAGTCAATTGCTAGAGTACAACTTGAAGGTTGAAATTGATCATCATCATAGTGATAAACTTTGTCTCATTTGAGACAAGACTTGTAATGGTGAAGTTGTTGCTTGTGCTTTAGGGGTTGGAAAAATGTTTTAACTTGTTGATTTTAGTCATGAAGACAAGGCCCTTGCAGTCAAAGCCATTTCATCCACTACTCTTTGACATAGAGAATTTGGTCATCTCAATTTTGACTACCTTGCCTTGAGTAAAAGAGACATGGTGCGAGGACTTCCGACCATGCAGAAAACAATTTTTTTTTGCTCCAATTGTCTTGTCAATAAGCAACATTGGGCTCCTTTTCTTGTTGCAGAAACATGAGCTTCTAGTCCCTTGGAGTTGATGCACATTGATTTGTACAGACCTCTGTGTGGACCTATGACACTCAATCCTAATAATGCCTGGTATGTTTTGCCTTCTGTGGATGACTATTCCAAAAAATATGGGTCTATTGCTTTACTCACAAAGATCAAGCTTTTGAGTAATTCAAAGCATTTTGAGCACTTGTAGAAAGGTCTTTTGGTCACTTTCTTAGAGCCCTTTGTTTAGATTGAGGGGGGGAATTCACTAGTAAGGATTTTTCACACTACGAACGTGTGATTAAAAGATAGTTGACCATTACTTACATGCCTCAATAAAATGGTGTTGTCGTGAAGCATGATTGTACTATTGTGGAAACAATGCGATGTATGTTGAAGGATACGGATCTGGCTCTTGCATTCTATGTTGAAGTGATTTAGATAGTTGTGTACTTGTTGAATTGGGCACCCACCAAAGTGCTTGGAAATATCACACCTGAAAAAGCATGGATTGGGAAGAAGTCCTCAATTTCACATCTTAGAGTGTTTAGGTGTACAACTTTCATGCATGTTCCCAAGGTGCAAAGGACAATGTTGGATGACAAGTCCTTGAAATGTATTTTTCTTGGGTACATTTATACTTATTACATAAAATGACATTTAAGGAAGGCAATGACCAACATAGAGTAACATAAATAGAGATAATGAATGAAAAGTTACACAAAACATACAAACCTACCTAAAACCTTGGTAAAGATAAAAACAATTTTAACCATAATATAAATAAATATGAATGACTAGTAAGACGGGGGCCAACTTGTATCCAATGTTATAATTGATATGTGCATGTGCATGCATGCTTGCATATGTGAGTCCATGGGTGTATGTGTGCGGGTTTGTGTTCTTGTGTGTGTATGCATTTGTGTGTGTGTGTACAATTAGTGGTGAGCATGTGAAATTTTTGGTGGGTGTTCTTTTAAATGACAACAGAGGTTTTGTAGATGCCTCTCCAGATACAATCTCTCTTTGTGAGATGGCTTATTTCTGCCCAATAATAGTGTAATTTATATACGTCTTTGCTGGGATATCCATTTGGTGAAGTACTACATCATTAATGATATAGCAGTAACCATTTCTGACGATTAACTACTACTAGGAATGTGTTCACAACATTTATCCAAAACTGGATATTTGCTCTTTAAGTTTCATGATAATTCTTGCAGACCTTGAAAGTCACTGAGCATTTGTTTCCCCCCTTTTATTGTTGAGATCTCTGCATTAATTCAGAAAATTGTTTGTATCCTCATCATTTCTACCAATGTCCAGTAAGCTGTGCAATGTTGCCTAAGTGTATATTTCCTGAATTGAAGATTAGTATCTAAGTGCTGTGACTATCTCAGGAAGGCATTTAGATAAATAATGCAAATGCATTATCTAAAGTGAACTATTCAGATCTTGAGCCTCTTTCAGTTTGGTTGAAGGAACCAATTTATTAGGCACATAATTTTTTGTTCATTTTGCAGCAATAGAACATATTAAGTGCTTTGTATATAAATCGACTCTGCAACCAGTGAGTATGAATTTTCACTTGCCTTTAGATTTGGAGATAAATTTTCATGATGTTAGTATGGTTATGGCAAGAACAGTTTGCCAATACGCTTGAAAAACATAAAATGATAAATATGAACTTGTGACATCTTTTTTCAATATTTGATTGCTTTATTGTCACTTTGAGAGGTTAGTAGCTGGTGCATCTTTTGAGCTTTGTGGATTCCAGTTAGGGAAAGTGAAATGGAAGTGTGACACATTTGATCACAGATGCATTAAAATAGAGAATACCAAATTCGGTTTAATTTTTTCTGTTACATAGTTGCATGACATGGTTTGTAAAGCAAATAGGCTTGAAAAACACCAACTGATAAGTCTGAACTGTTAATATCTTTTGTTTAATAATTGAATGCTTGACAATGAGTTGCACAAATGGTTTGAATTATATAACTTATGAAACACTTCATGGTATTTTACATGTTTCGAATATCGTTTCCTTTCTCCTCTTTTGTTTGGAGCAGTTCAGACAAGGATGAACAAGATAATGAGGTGGAGCCCTCCGTGTTGGGATTGCAAAGTCACTGGGATGCTGCATATGCAGATGAACTAGCAAACTTTCATGAGCATGGCCATGTTGGTGAAATTTCGTAAGTTGTTCTTCGGTTTTTTAATCACCTAGTTCCATTTATTTACAGGAAAATTTCGACTTCTGAGACTTAGTATTTTCCAATTTTTTTGATTATCTAGTTCCATTTATTTAGTATTGAATTTCAACTTTTGAGAAGGAGATAACGGGCATTTTTTAAACCATGGATTGTAGTAGATAATTATTGTGATTTTTTTTTTGATAAGTAGACTCTGACTGTGGGGTTGCTCCCTTTTGATTGAAAGCATAAAGATGAAAATACGTTTCAGTTTGTTGGATTATAACAGAGATCCAATCTTGTCACCTTCTGCAGGGCTCTATAAATGAAATGCCCCCATTATTACAAGATTCTTCCTATTTTCTACTTGCATATCCTACTATCTAAGACTACTGGGCTTAGATAAAACTTGAAGTAACAGAACACAGAACATGATATAAAGTTCTTACACAGTACATGAAGGATAAAGCTTGATTCTCATTCATTCATGGATTTGCAATAAGTACATCAAAAGCATAGCAACAGTCCCCGACTATGATCAATAAAGACGTATAAATAATCTGCCAATGTTGGTTAGGAATACCAACTCTCAACAACTACCAACCGACTACAACAATTGTCAGGGACTTAACATGTAAAACCAAAACATAATTATTTATTTATTTACTTACTGACTGGCTGACTAAAACATTTGCAATTTACTTTTGGCCAACTACAATGGAGCCAAAAATTGCTAGATCAAGTTGGAAGCACCACAAATTCTACTGATTCTGAGATTGCTGTGATGACTATCTGGGCTTGTTCGTTCTGAATTTTGAAAGTTTTGAAGAATCTGCTATGCAGGAAAATTTCAAATTTGTTTAAATAATGTATATTCTTGTGTATTTTAAAGATAAGAAACTGAAAAGTTTACAACATCCTCATTGCACTTTAACTCAAATCAGTCCACAGACTTGATTATGAAAACTGGCTATTACTCATCAGCACCCAGGATGGGTTCACTTTTTATAATGAAAGGTGTGCAAATGATGCTATCTACTAGTAATATATTAATGGTACATTAGAATGACAGCAATAAAGAAGTAATGCATGCATTTTCTCACACGGCATCAGTGTAGGGGAATATCTGAAAAGATAATATGGTTAACTAATAACTAATAAGATAGTAGATAGCTCAATGTGCAATGGCTAACAAAGATCATGAGCATAACATTCAAAAGATTACACTTTTCAGTTTTGTAGTGTCTCAGATAACCAAACCCAAAAAATAACTCACAAATGTCATAGTTGTAATACACTTCCCAAGCAGCCAATTGCCCTCAGGTTTGACTCTACTCTTTGGAATAATGACCTAGTCACTTCTTTCTGGAGTCATTGTCAAGTTTATTCCAAGTGTCAAGTCTACTCTTATACTTAAGCTTGTCAAGTTTTCATGAGTTTGAGTATCATTATGCTTAAAACACATTAATATAAACACAATAAGATGCAGCAAATAGGTTGTCAGATGTCTATTTGATACATGTTTTTAATATTTTATGTTCTTTTTGGTGTCTCATGAGTTGATGTTGAATGGTTTTAGATTTTTTTTTAATTATAATTTTTTTCCTAGTTTTTGCAGAGTAAGAGCCTTACTCTTTCTTCTTGTATTTGAATATGTAAGAGTACAGTGTGAGCTCTACTATTTCTTATTGGATGAAAATGTTTTCAGTAAATCTTAGAAATCTTTTGACAATGCCGAGACAATTCTGTATCATCCACTGTTCTCTGTTTGAATGTGATGCCATGGAATTACAGGAAAATTTGAACTTCATAAGAAGCAACAGGTATATGCATCCTCTGCAAATAGAAAGCAATTGCATCAATGTTCATAAATGACAAGAACACTTGATGGGACTGAAACATATATACGTCTTCTCAATGGGCTGTCTAAGGCATCTTAGAACCATTTAGAGAAGAAACTAAAGAAAATGTAATACAAAAAATGTAGGCTCAAAGTTAGGTGGTGTTCACCAATTGATATACAACTAGTGGCATACAAGAATTTTATCTTCCCTCATCCATCACTCATCAACTGAGAAGACTCTATATTTGCAATCATTGATCACAACTATGTAACTCTGATTGGAGAAGACTTGTCTGCTAGTATTCAAAACCAACCTTCTTCACAATGAGGCAAAGAAGTGAACACTGCTTGCTTCAGTTGAAATTGTTGTGTTTCTTGTTATTTGTTAGAACTTACATTATCTAACAGATTGGATTAGAATGACTGACAAGATATGCTTTTAATATTAGGTAGAGAGTATTTCAGAAGTGTGCTAATAAGACTCAGCTGTTTACTGGTCGATTTGGGAGAAAGAAAATTTTCGATTTTTTTGTTTTGTTTTGTATGAGCATCTTGTTTGTTCAAAATAAGGTATTAATATGCAAATGGACCAACCTGAATTGATTGTACTTACTTGCAATTACATAGGTATTTTGGGTTCTATTGCTACAAATACCCATGTCTGTATTGGCATAAAAAAAATTCACCAAATTGTTTTTGAGTATAGTTTCACATGATTTTTGTTTCTAAGACAGTTACCGAATGACATTTTCTTGATTTCAGGTTTGGGGTTGAGGTTATGGAAACTGTTGCTGCATGGACAGCAAGACTCTGCTTAAGTCTTAAGCAGGGTCATAATTTAGATCAAGCAGATCTGGTCAACCTACATTTAGAGGAAGCAAATTCAGATGCAGTCACTAAAGATCTGGCAAGCTTTAATGTGCTTGACGTAGGGACTGGAAATGGTCTATTCCTTCACGCACTTGCAAAGCAAGGGTATTGTTTGAAACTCTGTTGATTTCTATTTTGTGCAATGAATGTTTGCTTGCAGCATGCTGTGTGCCTTAAAAAATTACCCTTATTTATGAAAACAACTGTTTTGTATGACTTAGCCATGGAATTTCTTTTTCATCTGCTATCTTTTCTCTCTAAATATGGTAAATTTTTTGCCACATTTATTTAGTACTAATCCGTTTAAATGACTCAAACTAATGTGGGACTGCTTTTCAAGGTTCATCTGACTTTTTATCCTATCAAATGCAAATTTTATCCACATGAAACAAGGTCCAAGAATATTTAGATGCCGGATTGGATACGATCTCAAGTTTGTCTCAAGTGATTTATACCTTATCTGGTGACTAGTGTCTTTTGCTTTTTTTTTTGAGAAAATGTATTAATGGTAATATATCTTGTGTAGAAGCAACAAAATAGATCTAATAGTGCATTGATCTATTTATGACTATCCCATGGGACACATCCTCATGATTGTTTTTTCTATATTCAACTGACCAGGGTTTAGCCATAAATACAGCTCTTCTAGGAAATTTATTTAACACTCTTTGTGCAATAAAACTTTCTATTGCACCAATATCAATCAAAATAGAAATAGGAACTCCAAATAATGTACCTGTTGTCTCTATGGGAGTGATCTGGTACTCCGCTTGATGGTTATCCAAGGCTGTAAGAAATCCTTTGTTGGAAGGCTGCTTGCTGTATAGGTAAAGGGTTTCCTCGTTGTTGAGCTCCTTGACTCTTGTTTGGACATTGATTTGCATAGTGATCACCTCCTCAAGAGAAACATCCTCTAGGAGGTCCTCGCCTTTCAAAAGGTTTACCCGAATTATCACCATTCCTCTTGGGATTGTTTTTATTTTTCTTCTCATTCCTGGATTCATTTCAATTATTCTTGAATACTTTATCATTTTTCCTTCTAGCTTCTTGCTTATCATTTTATCCAAAAGGTTTACACTACAAACATTGAGTGTCGAACCATTATCAATGAGAGTACGCTTAATGCCACACTTGATACCATTATTGTTAATACTAGCCACTATCATCAAAGCATCATTTTGTTTTTGCACTTCTAATGGAGGTAACTCATCTTGATGAAAGGTAATGTCTAAGTTGACCGAGTTCATACCTTGAATTAGGGCTGCTACATCATTTGGTTGCGCACTAGGAGGAATACCAACTTGTTGTAAGGCATTTTAAAGCATGCTATGATAATTAGGTGATGCTTGAATAAGATCCCATAAAGAAATCTTAGTAGGAGTGTTGCAAAGTTGTTCTACAAGATCATACTCCTTTCCACTATGGAAAGGCAAATGAGGAACACTAGGCAAGATAGGTTGAGGTAATGGTAATGAAGTAGGTATGGTTTGTGGTTGCCTATTGTTCCTTGTGTTATATGTATGAGCAATGGTACTATAATTTGGTTGCTGCGACTCCTGGAGGTTGTGGTTGGTGTTGTGGTGGTCCTATGATAAGAAGTGGCTTAGGAGATGACTTAGGAAGTCCAATAATTAGAGGACTCTTAGGATGTCCAATGATTAGAGGACTCTCAAGAGGTCTAATAATCAAGGGAAATCTAATGTTTAGACCTCAATGTCATGTCCCTGAAACTATAATCCCAAATTATGATTACTAAAATATAAGGAAAAAAAACCTAACATTGAAATGCAAGCAGCAATATATATATATGAAGATACTTGCAAATTCACTATAATTATAATCATCAAAATAATATTATAATTATAAACATATATATATATATTTGAATAGAATGTAAATACAAACATATATAACAGCATATAAGTATAAATATATTTAACATGTAAAATCAATATAAATAATAACAAAAAAATATATATTCAAACATATATAAGAAAATATAAATAATAATAATAATATATAAGAAAATATAAATAATAATAATAATATATAAGAAAGCCAATATTAAATACATTAACAGCAGCAAACTAAAGTCAACGATTAATCACAAAAAGAAATCGCTGATGAAAAGGCAGCAAAGGGAAGTCACATCCCTCCAAAGATAAAAGGAATGACCCTTCCCCTCAATAAATCACGTCTCTTCTCCAACGTGAGAAGATATAAGACAAGTGAGGATAAGAAAGGGGGGGGGGGGCATCGAATAAATAGAAGAATATATTTTGGTAAAAGGAATCATTTTAATAAAGATTCTTTGTAAATCTGATCACAAGGGATAAGCAGCAACAGTAGTTAAGTTCATTATAATTAGTGTATGTTGCTGTATGTTTAGTATTTATATTTGTTATTTCTGTGGTACATAACTAGGGTCTGCAATTATATATGTATGTATATATAATTTAGGATCTAAATTAATTATCTTCATATTATGCTTATCACAGTTATTATCTATAAGTATAGATGTATACATATTTTGTTATTTATATTTGTTACTCTCTTAATAAGCTTCATCATGATTAGTTAATACAATTGTGTATTTTGCTATTATATATATATATAAAATATGCATGTTCATGGAAAGGTGAGTATTGCCAATCAATTAGGGATAATTATATATTAGATCTTTATATATATATATTATATACGATTATGTAATAATGACGCTTGCAACAATTATTGTGTCTTAATGAGCTATCTTGACATTACCTTGAAGAATAGACTTTGGGCTCAAACTCCCTTTTGCTAACACTCAATAGGGAGAGGATGGTTGTGGAGGGAAAGGCTGGTAAGTTCGATCCCATGTTGATGTCCCAAGATGGTAATAAGCCTTGAGGGAATCCACTTGGAGATTGGTCATGCGCCCTTTGCACTGTAAGGCATCCCTCCTCCAATGAGGCTAGGAAAGAGGAGCCAAGGCAAAGATCTATTCCAATCAAGAGTAAGAAGTCACATCTGATTATGCTAGTTTATGGTTTTAGATGATAATGCGTTTAATTGTCTTATTCTTAAGATATGCAATTTGAAATGATGAACAAGGAATTATGTGCTTAATTGATAATACATGTGGTTACTAGGTCTTCAAGGTAATTTACATTAATAAAATGGTGTGTTGGTAAAATAAATTATATGTCCTAACTTGTGCTTCTATATTTAGAGGATAAGTGCTTCCACCAGAAAGGGGACATTACACTCAACAGACTTATTCTTATTTTGATGATCTTTTAGTGAAGGGGAGTTTAATGTCACCTCATCATCTTCATCTAAGGAAGCCACATTACTATTGTTTCAAGGACATGTATCCATACTATCATCATCTTGCACTGTGATATATCTTCCCTAGTAGGAGAGTTTTTAGGAGAGGAGCAAACAAGATTGTCATGACATTCAATGGTTGGATCTTCTAAAATATCTTCATCACAAGTAGGGGAGGTATCTAGAGAAGAACAACTATGATTTTCTTGCTTATAAATGATGGCATTCTCTTGTTCAATAATGTCTTCCCAAGTAGGAGAAGAGAAACAAATAGGATTCTCATGGCTCTCAATGATGGGTAACACCAAAATATCTTCTTCACAAATACGAGAGATATTGGGAGAAGAACAAACTTGATTGTCATGATTGTCCATGATTGTTTTCTCTTTCACTAATGTAGTTTCAAACATGGGAGAGGGATCAATGAAAAACAAGAAAAGAGGAGAAATGACTTCATATTCATATATGCTTGTAACAACAATTTCTTAGAGTATTCAACAAGATTTGAAAATAGAACATGAAGTATGATAACAAGAGACTTTTGTAATGAAAACATGATGTAATAATTGTTCTATAGATCTCAAATGCAACGGTTTTCCCAATTTGCAATGCCTAAACTAAATGGATGATTAGACCTAATGCATAAAATAGAAATTCCCGAAAATTACTAGACTGAAATAGTGGTTTACCAACGGATTTGGGAAGTGTAGAGCAAAAATGCCTAGAAAAGTTGGTTTTAATGGGCCCTCAAGGACTCATTCGCCCAAGGGCGAATGGGTCCTTGTACAGGGTTTTTAAAAATGAAAAATGCAAATTATGAGTTATTATTTGTGCTTTCTGTTCCAGGTTGTAAACTGTGGTTTTTGTAAATTTTTTTTCCAATTTTTGGTGTCTAAATGTAAGTGTAATAAAGGACAAAAAGTGAACAAAGATGACACTTTTTAAATGCAATTTTGACTAAATTTTCTAATGTAAATGACTGAAAATACACTAATATGCAAGTACTATGCAAAATCAATGTGATTTATATGCAATTTTTTGAATTTTTCAGATTTTAAATAATGTAAAATGCAAAACAAAAAGTGAACAAAAGATGACACTTTTTAAATGCAATTTTGACTAAATTTTTTAATGTAAATGATTGAAAATACACTAATATGCAAGTACTATCCAAAATCAATGTGATTTATACAGTGTTACAAGACTTGGACTCGCCTTGGACTCAACAAGCCAATTTTTGACTCGGACTTGGACTAGGAGCCCAGGTTCGGCAAATAGAAAAACCCAAGAAATTCAAAGATTTTTAAGGATTTAAAACTTGTTTCATGCACCCTTTAATAAATAAACCTTAAAGACACAATAACATCATCAAATAGAAATTACTATGATCCCATACACAAACATACATCAATCACATAACTATAAACGCAAATTTTAGTTGAAGGAAATAACACATTCAGATATATAAATATTGTCAAATGTATACAAAACTCATGGAATATGAAATCCATGGCATCAAAACAAATATCAAAACTAAAAATATAAGTCTATGGCTTAGAAGAGCTTGCATTACTCATCACAACAAGTCATGCGCTAGTGTCTAAGATAGGTCATAGATGATGATGTAGCCATGATATTTGCTTGTGTCTCAATGATTGGTGTGTATATTCAAGTGAGGAATTTATTATTAAAATTTTATTGTAGCCTTCAAGACTGCATGTTTTGTTGTCTAATGTATGGAACAAGATAATCCTTGATTATAGCTTTGATTGTGAAAGATGCAAAGATTTGCAACAGGGGATATGTATTTTGTAGGTTTAATGATCATGATTCATCATTGGCCTATCACATGCTTAGACCTATAGTTTGATGAGGATTTGGGGGAAACACCCCAACAAGGTCAAGGGGTAGTGCCCCTTGCGGGGGTCTGGGGATAGTGCCCCTAGCGGGGTCGAGGGGCAGCACCCCTTGCAGGGTCTCGGGGCAGCACCCCTTGCGGGGTCCCGGGGCAGTGCCCTAGGTGCACTCCCTGTCGCGATACAGGGCGGGGTCGAGGGGCAGAGCCCCCACCACCAAGCCCAAATGAAGACCTTTGAAACCACACAAACCTTCATGGCGCACACCATTTAATTAAAAAATTTGTAAATGAAAGATTGCAATTTTTTTCTAAAAATTTAATTAAAATGGCCGAGTTTGAGGCACGAAACTCGATGAGTTTGCCGAGTCCGACGAGTCTGGGCGAGTACTCGGCAGCTGAGTCTCTGGGACTCGTTTAGGGTCACTCACCTCGAGACTCGCGAGTTCTCGCTGAGTTTGGGCGAGTCTTGGAACTATGGATTTATATGAAATTTTTTGGATTTTTCAAATTTTAAATAATGTAAAATGCAAATTTAAAACCCTAGATGAAATGCAAACAAATGCAATTTTAACAACCCTAGATGAAATGCAAACTAATGCAATGCAATGCAAACTAGTGCAACTCCTAGATCTAGGGTTTTAATGAACTCCAATTTCAGAATTTTAGATGTTACAATGTCGAGTTCACCAAAATGAAGTGAAGGAAAATGGGGTTTAACCAAAATGGATATGAAATGGGGTGTGTGGGCCTATCTTTCTCCTATTTCATTAGGAAATGAGATTGCCAAAGGTAGGATTGACTCTCAACCCTAGGTGAGTCAACCCTATTGGAGATCTTGCAAATTTCCTTATGATTGAGAACGGGGTAAAATCTGCTTGAACAACACTTTGGGGAGAAAAACTAAAAATAGTAAACAAACTCAATTATGCAATGTGAAACTTGAATCATCAATTTAAAGTATAAAACTATCAGAAACAACAAACTTCCGGCAGATTTGAGAAGGTTAAGACACTGTACACTTGTCACCAAAAGCTGTTGCTGAGTGTCCTCTCGTGACAGATTCAGCCTAGGGCGAACGAGGCTTTGTAGTGCTTTTTTGCTCAACTTTCGAGGTCCTTTGAAGATGATAATAATCATAAGAAGAATGATGATTTCCTCTAAAACATGCGAGCCTCCTTTCTCACTAACCACCACCTAATAATAGTAAAAACTGCCAACTTAATGGCACACAATGCTGTTTTCGCTCATGCCCCACCACTATGCTTTCATTAAAGGGCATTAATATCTCTGTTAAAGCTTGGAATATAGCCTTCGATGGAGGCATTAAGCCTCACGTAGAGGTTTAAACTGTTTTCCTTTATTTAATTCCCTAGACATGCTTTGAATGACATGCTAATTGTTTCATAACAGCCACACCTCCCTTCATAAGTTGTTGGCATTTTTTTTTTTTTTTCAAAAGGTGCAATGCACCCATATTATTAGGGGTAAACGCTTTTGACTGGAGCTATGAACCGGGTACAAGAAACTACAAGAAACAACCAAACCCGCGAGCACATTGGCCCAGTGAAGGCACAAGGCTTGTGAGCACTTTGGCCTAGCGAGGGTTTGAACCCTGGTGGCCGTCACTACAACCAAGCGACTTGACCACCGAACCACGGCCATATCGACATAAGCTGTTGACATTAATACTAATCAATAAAATATATTATATATATATTTATATTTTCACATATATATATTTTTAAAATTCATTTAAGTAATAATTAAATAAACTTTTATAATAATAGGTAAATCATAAAGACGATAAGACATAATAATAATATCTTCTTTTCATTATTGCTAAAGACTTAATCAAAGATCGAATATGATTACGACCTAACCATATGACCCGACCACACTAGCCAAGACAGAAGATAAACTCAACGACAATACAGGGTTACTTACCCAGATTTGATACAAAATGCTACTCGAGTGTGTGATTGACTCAACAATGGCATTTACTCGTTTGTTTACCCATGTCTATACTCTTCTCTCCTGTGATACTCTTCCTCTCCATCTGGGAAGGTAAAAATCTGCTTCTGCATTCAACTTAGAAGGCCATCCAAACTGTTAGTTTGTTATTAGCCACGATGTCATAATCATTGAATAACAACAATAATCATTACAATCAAAACATTTTACATTGCATTATAATTTCATCAAAATATCAATTGACATAAAATCATCCATTAATGTCAAAAACACATTTTTAATGTAAAAGTTAATAGTAATTGCAAATTAAAATTTGGTGTGTAACAAATTTCACCAAATTAGATCAAATCCAACCAATGTAAATCGTTCCCAAAGGATTGATATTTTTGTCCTCAATTTGCTATGCAATCCTAGAGGGTTTTCATCCTTAAAAGCTTGAAACTGAAAATTTGAATTCACAATGATGATAATTGCTGATTTGATTTGAGCCTTGACTTCTCTTTTATAGGTGTTTTACGGGCCCTTTATTTATTTTATTTTTATTTTAATTAACTTTTCCCTCCAAGTATATAAATACTTGTAAATTACATCTAAAGGCCCCTTTTGAAATACATTTTGAATAAAATGGTAAAAACACTCATTTATACATTATATTAATATAGGACCTATAATAATATTTAAGTTGCCCATTTGAAAATAAAGTAATTGGGCTCAAGCTAAAATATTATTAATTCTTTTAGTTATGAAAATGGGACATGACAAGTCAGCAATCTTTAGATCTCTTGCCATGCAAGAGATGTGTGCATTAAGTCATAGTTTGTAATAAATTCAATAAGATACTTGGATTGAGTCTAGGATTGTGTATGTTGAAAAGGTGGGTGGAGAGGATCAATTTAGACATGTGATTTCTCTGCCTATTGTAGTGCTACAGCCACACAATTTTGCTAGGTACCTTCAAAACAAGGCACAATATTTTTGCTAGATTTAGAAGTTTCTTCCTATGGAATCAGATCATCTAGAGCTAATGCATATGAATCAATTTGTGCTCAATTTTTCACTGCATGATTGTTCTTACCCCCCTTGAATCTTTGGATCTTTGAGAAATTTTTGTAGAGGTTTTAGGCTATATGCTATGTTACCAGGTTCTTCATTTTTGCCCGGCGTGCCCGCTCTTGAAGCATTTGGGCACGGTTCCTTGCTGGGGAGTGCCTAGGAGCGCCCAGGCAGCCCTGGATTCTCTATGGGTCCTTCTTGGGCGCTCCCAGGGTGCTGCCAGGCAGAAAATGTTAATTTGAATCATCCTTTTTTGTTGCAGTAGTTTGTGATCTGTTTTAGCTTGGGTTTCAAATTAATAGCTTGGGTTTCAAATTAATTTCAAAGGTATTATTTCATTATCAACTTCTTAAATGTTGCTTGTCAATTTAGTGGATTTATAAATATTTATTTCAGTATAAACATCGACATTAATCCAATATTGTAATAACTAGATGGTTTATTGTCAGATCCCTATTATCATTGTAAGTTTATAATTGTAATGATCTTCATTTGAATCGTGACTTTAGACATATATGATATATGACATAATCTTGAAATTTGAACTATCAATTGGCATTTATCTTTATCACTACCATTGATCAATGATTCAATGATGAATTGATGACTGATGATTGATGAAGTATACTATATCATACTATCAAATGTATTTACAATTTTGTATATTTTTAATTTTTTGCACATATATATATATATATACACCGTACCCAAACTTACCGTATTTCAGGGAAAAAAAAATCGCTGTACCAGCGTACCCGTATCCGTGCCCGGTCCCGTACAGAACCGACAACTTAGGCTATATGCTATCACAATTGAACTCTTAGCTCATCAAGAGAGGTTGTTACTTTTCCTAGCCTATAAATGGTTTTGTGTAACCCATTTTTTCCCTTTGTTCTAACTTGTAAAAGAGCATCTTCATGTTTCACATTGTTTGTATTGTATTCCCCAATGTTTACAGTTTTTGCTATGTAGTATTGTATTTCCCTTTTCAGTAATGTGGCATCGTGTTTTGTCTTCATTTAGGTGATTTAGGAATAGCCTGACTCTATTGCTCAATTGATAAAGCATTGTTCTACTTGTAAAAATAGACTTTGAAGAGCTATGCTGCAAGCATATGCCATGGTCTCCACACAAAGCCAATTGTTGTACAGTTGTAGCCTTACAAAAACTTTGTTTTGAATCAAGTTTCAAGTTGAAGTTATTGGTTGAGTGGTCTTAAGTGCAAAAGTATTTTGTAAGTTGTCTTGTCATCTTTTGTCCTTTCCTAACCTTTGTAGGATCATAGAATAATATTCTTCATGGAGGAGAGAAGAAGTTTTTGGTGACTAAGAATAAGAGTGCACTTGGATATGGGTAGGTTAAAATCAAATGAGTATGCACTTCATAATGAGGAAATTCAATAATTGAGAGTTGTTTTGTGAGGTGCATGTGTTAGGTGAAGGCCACACTTGATAAAAGGAATTGAAAATTGAGATATTGCTCAAACAGGCATGAATCACAATGGAGATGTGTGCCAAACAATGAAAGTAGGAAATTCAAAATGATCAAGGCATCGACATTAGTGTATGCTTGACCTCTAATAGGCACCTCATAAAGGTAATCAATTTGTGTTCAAAATGAGGTTCGATGGTTAAGTTTAACGGTGGGCTTCAAGTGTGAATGTGCACTTGTATACATAAAATAGTCCACTCTAAGTGTGCACCTTATAAAGGTATTTTTTTATCAAAGATGTGTTCTATGAAGAGAAATTTGTCTACAAAGATGAATGCTAGTATTCAGGCATGTGTTGGGAGATGGATGTTGTCATGCTTCCTTTTTGTAATAATCTATGTTATGGATCAAATTGTCTATTTCCTATTTTTTGCATATATCTTGACCCAATTTTGTGTATGCATTCTTCATCGCCATCACCCATGCCTTCGCCTGAGGCCTCTAAAGTTTCTAGTTTGTGTAAGTTATTGACGTTGTGGAGTTTCCCTTCTTGCCCTTTCCCCTATTTCCATTGGGTATTGGACTTTCCCATATTGTCATACCTCCTGTTCTTTCCCCACTTTCATTCCTTATTCTATAGGGACTTCGGAGTTTCCCATACTGTCATACCTTTTCCAAACCCCGCTCCTTCTCAAGTCTACATTGAAGAATTGGACTTCCTCTCACCAGTATGCCTCCTTGATCCCCCGCCCTCAACTTATGGTATGAGTCATGGAGTACCCTTGACACCTGAACTCTGACATTTTTGCCTCTTTTCATTATTCACCTCACCTACCTACTTGTATAACCAAATTGCCATTAATTCTCAGTTGGATGAGGCTTCTTTCAAAAGATTCTATGGGCTTAAAAAATCATTTAATAATGGGGATGTGAATATCTGTGGACCTCAAGTGGTGCAAACAAGGGAGACAACCTTGGCTGCCATTAATGTGGCATGATTTCAAGAACGATGTTCCCTATGCCTTCAAAGTACATTCCAATGCATGTGGCATGATTTCGAGAACTCGAAGGAGAATGTCACTTGTCGGGTATGGGCATTCTCTATTGTGTTCTAGCCATGAGATCTGGCATTCAATGCAATCTTTGACTTTCTTCCAGTGGGTATTAAGGGGTTGAGGTTTGAACAAAATAAGCATTAAGGAAATATTCCAAACCCTAGCCCATAGTTGTTTTGAACCCTAGCATTCGAGCACACAGATTCGAGGACGAAAATCCGTAGATTCACAGTAGGTCGAAGGACAAAAACGTTGAAAATCTTGCACACCAAAGGACAAAAACCTTGTTGGTTGAAGGAGCGATTCTCACCCAAAGGTCGTGTTTGAGCTTTAATGGTGGCTGATATTGGCAATATTGAGTTGGTGTGACACTTATAGTTGTCATGAGAGAGTAGATTAGTGATATTTGAGCTCTCATGGTGGCAATTTTCATCTTCATCCCATCTATGTGATGTGTAATGAGTTATTGTAGATCCCCAACTAAGTAGTTACAATTTTGTGCTATTATTATAACATTGTTGCAAACTAAGTAGAGTAGTTATAGTTTGTTGTTATGGGTGGTCAGCTATTGTTCTTCTTATTATTATTATTATTATTTGATATATGAAAATGGCTAAAGGGAGCCACACCCAAATACAGAAGGATCAGAATGTTGTAGCTCAACACCAACCAGTGAGCCCGTAGGGGAAAGGTGAACCAGGCAGATAAACCACCACGAGGTTGGGAGCAAGACGCCACACCAACACACCATCCTTTAGCACCTTGCAACAACACAGCAAGGAAATGAACATTCCCACAACACATTGCAGCTATTGTTCTTATTTTTATTGTAGTTGTATTCCGATTGGATATTGCTTTGGCAGCAGCATTCTGTAAAGCATTTCCGACCTATTTAATATGAAAATAGTTTGCAATTTATCTTCCATTGTGATTCTAATTCATGATTTGGGTTATCCGTGTAAATGCATGAATGAAACAAAATTTTTGCGTGTTTGCTAGATTTGGGTAGAACATATGAGGGTTTTCCATTTAGGGCCTGATAGTATAGTCTAAAGCCTAATAATTGGATATTAAAGTTGCTATATAAATGTTAACATAATCTAGGGTTTTATAAGGTTTGGTTTTACGTATTTTTGAGTTATTAATGTTGTAGGTAAACATTGATGCAAATTTAGCATTTGTATGGTCTAGACTTAAATATTATTAAATTTGTCAAATATTTACCCAAAATATTTGGTTGTGACATTATAAGGTATATCAGAGTATCTGGTTCAAATAATATTTGTAGAAGGTTTAAGAAATATTTGCAGTCATATTTAGCAAGGAAATTATAGATACACACCTATACAAAGGATACATTTAAAGTCTTAATTTTTTTTGACTTCAATTCAAGGGTATGCGTCAAGGATTAGAGACATGCCTATACAAGGTGTGGATAATTCTCCGGCATGTGAGGAAATGTAGAGTTGCACCTTAGTTAAAGAAGCAAATTCACACTTTATAAGGAGGCTAGTGCATATGCATGCATGAGAAAATATGGATGTGTCTATCTTAATTAGCATGAGTCATGATCACATTCTAATATATATGTGTGCGCTTGGGCAAGAAGACACATCTTGAAGAAGGAAAATCAAGCATTAAATAACTTCCATTCATTGGTGCATGCCTGAGCTGAGAGCACGCTTGAAATCGAGAGAATACCTCATAAACGAAAAAAAAAGGATTGGTTTGCAAAACCCATTGGTAGGTGTGTGCTTGGAGTGAGGTGCACACCTCAATAAAGAAAAATTCAAAACACCTTCAGATCCATTGTCAGGTGCATGCCTAAGTGCACACCTCAACAAAGATTCTTTTTGGCTCACATCAAAGTTTGAAAACACCATTGTCAGATGTGTGTTTGAGAAGGGTACAATTGTATAAAGGAAAAAATAGATATAAAAAAAAAATCATAGTGTACAGGTGCACACCTCACCAAAGGGATTTTTCAAACTTCAAAATTATGTTATCAAGTGTGCACCTGGTGATGAAGTGCACACCTACAAAGAAAATTAAAAGTGCAAGATCAAAGTTCATTTTATATTGTATTGGTGTGTGTAAGGCAAAAGTGATCGCCTATCAAAGGGATTCAAAATGTCAAAGTAGATTTTTCAAGTTGTTTTAAAGTGTTAGCTATGATTAGAGGGAAAACTACAAAATCATGAAATCATTTAGAGCCTTATATTTAGAAGTTTGTGTTTAGCCTAGTGCACTATTTTTAGCCATCACCATTTTCAAAGTGAAGAGCTTATTATAGGATTTGCTATTTTAGCCAGAGCTATTTATAGCATATGCTATTTTTAGAAATCCCTATTTTTAGCGCAAGGAGCTTGTGCTATATTTGGCGTTTGCTATTTATAGCCCCAAGTCAACTATTTTTAGATCCCTTGCCATGTGAGAGATGCGAGTATCAAGTCATAGTTTGTAATAAATTCAATCTACAACGTAATTGAAGGTTGCATGGTTTTAGTTTTAATATTGGAGGATAGGGTTTCACAATAAAAATTGCATTTCATGCAATTGGTTATTCTTAAGGCAGAAGTAACACCTAGCTTTTTATTTGTTTTCATTAAATAACTTTGTAAACATTATAAATAAGTGCTATTTTGCATTGAGATTTGGAATGGTAATTGTGAGGTATTTTCGAAGTTGGATATCATGGCTTTGTACCGAGTCCTTCTTTTACTTCACCAAGGCCATCGTATTTTTATGTATTAGTCTATTTAATCTGTATGTGTACTTGTATTATTCAATCTTTTCATTTTGTTAAACAACACAAGTGTGTAGTTGTAGGGATTTTTTTCAGTAAAAAAGCCCAAAAATCTGTTATATAATGCTCTGATATGCTGCATCACCTTATGCTCTAGAGTAAGAAATAAAGAAAAGAAGTTTTTTATTTTGTTAGTTTGTATTGCATACCCAAAATCACCCCAGAAAATTACTATAAAGATTGTAAATAAGCAAGTACATGTTGATAAGAAAGTACATATTGTACAGTTAAGGTTAGTTTGAAGCATTAAGGGGGCTTCCCCTGCTAGTTTGAAGAGCAGTTCTACCACACATCTATTTTGTTTTGAGTCACTCTAAAAGATGTGAATTAAAATGCTAACAAATTTCAAGAATTAACCTTTTATATTTCTTCTATTCTAGTTTTATTCTTCAACGTTATCACATTTTTTTGACTCATATCGAATTGGGCAATTACCTTGTTCCGGGAAAACTTAAACTGAGATCTCTTAGTCCTAGTACTGAATGGCCAATCTCCTTGTTTGCTTGATCTATATTACAATTTATTCATTTTTGAAAGATTTGGATCTGTTTTGTTTCTTATTGGTATTCCTGTTTTGATTCTTATTGGTATTTCATCCTAATTTCTATCCTACATTTTGCTTTTTATATGGTTAGTATCTATGCACAAGTCATAAGCTTTTCTTAGGGTTCAGTTCAATTGTCTCACGAAATATTCACGACAGTTTTCATACTGTTTTTTCCTTTTTTGAGTTAGTTTGCAGATATTTCTGTACATTTATTAGTGCAGAGGTGAAGAAGCGTTTGTAAAATTAGGGTGATTTTGACTTGATCCACGCATAATTGATTGGCAAGGTGATTTCTTGGAAAAATTTAAAAAATAATTAGCTAACATGACAATCAGATTAATTTTCATACTAAAACTATTTCTAATGATCTATTCTTATTTTTTCGTTATTTATTTCTAAACTCTCGCATGTTTGTGTCTACAGACTTAGTGAGATTAATCATTAAATAAACAGAAAACAAGAGTTTTAAGGCTTACACCCCACAATTATAGAATAAGCTTTTGGAAAAGATCTATGTAAATTATCAGGAGCCATCAATGTTTATGATCAGCTATGAGATCCGTTTTTAAGATATAGATGTGTATTGAATTTGAGATTAGAGCTCCTTATATAGATAAATCTTCACCATATATTAGATGCCAGCAGGACCTAAAAGAAAGATCACAAATTAATCTACTTCTATAATATCTGTTAGTTGTACATTAGCCCTTAATTATATAGTTCCAAGTCCAACCATAATTTATTCATTCTGGCCATTTGTTGTGTGCACACTAATTAGTTAATTTAATTAAATTAATTTCAATTTTTTCCTTATCCTGTCTGATGAACTAATTAATGTGCCCATAACTAAGGAGGTAGAATGAATGAGTTAATTATGGTTGGAGCTATATAGTTAATGGCTAGTTTATAAATAACAAAATAATTAAATGAATAAATGAATAAATTGTCTTATTTTGGCTGGTCCTACTGGCATCTTATGTATGGTCCTGCAAGCTTATACACATCCACATCTTGATGATAGTTACACAGGTCTTTTCTGAAATCCTTTTTTACAAGAAGAAACAATTTTTGTTCTCTGTTTTCATATCATTGTTGAGCACACTTTTCTTAGACAAGGTTAAGTTATGATCGTCCTCTGAATCTGACAGATTTCAATAATTTTTGGAAGTAGGTTTTCAGATTTGACTGGGTCTGATTACAGTGAGGGAGCTGTTGAGCTGGCACAAAATCTTGCCATTCGGGATGGCTTTTCCAATATCAATTTTGTGGTAGGGATTCATTCTTGGATGCAGCATGATTTCATGCAAATGTTTATACGTTCCATCTGTTTATATAGCATTGATGCTATGATAATTTAGTGATCTATTGTTTAAGAGTTTAGTAGAACAAATTTGCACTTCAGTATACTGGGAACAAATAAAAGATTGAGTTTAATGCAAATAGAAATGGGACATGCTTACTTTAACTGTTAGCTAAGTACACTTTGTGATTATGGGGATATGGGGAATATTTCTTGTATTGATCTTATATTTTTTTGGGTCATGTAATTTCTATATATTTGACAACAAATAAAAGATTGAGTGCTTGGATAATTACCAGTGTTAAGTGGTCACAAATTATGTCCAAGGATAAATAAGCAAGAATTATTAGCTATTGATGATGTCAGAATAATTAGCTATTAACGATGTCAGAATAATTAGCTATTGACTTTGGCATCCTCATAAAAAATTTAAGGCCATTTCTAATACTGTGTAACCTACCACACAGAAGTGCGGAATGACGAGTTTAACATAGGAAGCCATAAAAACTGATAAGCATATTCTGATGATATCCAAGTCCAAACCAGCCAGAAGACTAAATTGTTCTGAAAAAACAGGTTCTCAGTTCCCTTGTAAAATACAAAATATAGTTTTTTAGTTTAAACTGGGTTTATGTAGTATGGCCATAACAGGAGGGCTATAGTTGAATTAAGCACCAACGAGGAAAGAACCATAGATTTGATGCATCTCTCCTTAAACTTTACAATCTTGCAATATAAATCTATAGGTAAGTCTTAGGGCAAGAGGGAGTTGACCAATCCTTTTACAAGAGGGTTTTAACTCATTTCACTGAAAAGACTTTCTTCAGCAACATTTCTCATCCAAATATAGTCAATGCATCCAACTACATGTTGAACAAATTGGCTGCCAAATATTCTGCATAATTCTAGAAAGATGGTTCTATCCAAGGATGAAAGCTTTAATTTCTAATCAGCTAATCTCCAAGCTAATATGTTGTTCTGTTCTCTATTCTGTGAATTATCCTCATAGAAAATGGCCCTTCAGATGTCAAGTCAATCCTTATTAGATAAACATGGAAATGTTTTCAAACAGGTCGCAAGAATAGGGGAAATGTTTCCAAACTACCATTTATTTCTTGGGACTTCAAAATCTGACTGAATGATCTCTTGAAATGGGCTTTCTTGCATGTGAAACCTTCTTAACGGCCATGGAGTTTGTAGTCATGAGGGAAATATCTCTTGTAATTTTATAACAAAATCAATAAACAAAATAACCTATTGATGGAGCAACAATTTTTGACCCTTCTGACCTTTTATGTGTCCAAAATCTTGAATCCAACTTATTTGCTTGCAAATCCAAGTGTTCATTCACAATCCCTCTTGATTGATATAACCTTCTCTTATGCAACTCATCCTATATGGGCCCTTAGAAGTCCTAGTTGGTTCAGCAAGTGTTCTAGGTGATATTATTTCCAAAGTTGCTGGTTGGGAATCTGCCTGAGTATTGAGTCTCAAGGGCAGAGGATTGACTATGGACAAACTCTTGAGTCTTTCTTAAATAGGTGGATTGCAATTGATAAACAACCCCTTGCACATGGATCATTCACTTTTTGAGAACAAACCTATACAAACAAGTGGGACATGGGGTTGCTCCCATATTGATGGGTGCCCAAGGACAAACAAGGTTGTGCAGACAAATGACACTTAGAGGAAGGGCACTCTTTGGGTGGATGCTTTCCACTGATGTACAAGTGGGTGCCAAAGTATCATAGACAAATTGTCCTTTGATTAATAACCCAACTCCCAATGATAACAAATTAATTTCCAAAATGATTGCTTTTTTGTCATGCAATTTCCACTTTGTCTAGAACTTGGTGAGTTGAGATAGATGGCCCCTACATTTCAGCAAAACCCTTTTCACCAAATTGGCATGCTAATTTGGTGGAGTTTTCACTTCAATGATATCCTTTGCTAGTGGATTGGTGCGCCTAGGAGGTGACATTTTCCTTTCTTTGTTAAATGACAATTTAAGACTTTGAAATTTTTGCTACCTAACTTCTTTACAACGCCTCTTCGTTTTGGAAATCTATCTATTCTTCAATTTCTTGTTACTCGTTGATTGCTGGGAGTACTTTCTTCTTTGTTTTGTTTTAAACCACGCCCCTTTTCTCCTTAAATCCTTGCTTGTAGGTTTGTGGATCAATTGGAATACTTTAGGTGATTTACTTCCAACCTCGTCTTTTTATATTTTTCCTTTAAAAGAACTTTTAACTTATCAATATTAAAATATATTATTACTTTCAATCTTGACAATTTGCTTTGATTTTGAGATAGGGATTTTGGGGCATGTGTGCTTTGAAATGATTATTGATATTCATAATTGCATGATTACAAAAGGAGCTGAAAACTCCTTATAAAGAAAATTACAAGACGATGTTTCTAGAAAGAAACGATCGTTAACAGAAGCAAACTAAAACAATTAATAAAAAGATGCTAAAACCAACTAAAGCATAAACAAAAGTTACTAAAAACTAAGATAACTAAAAGTAAAATATTGACTAACTAAAGCTAAGATGACCATTAATATTACATTTAATATTTTAATACCCTCCCTTAATGGTCATCCTACAAATAAAAACTAAGTCTACCCATATTCAGATGGTGTGCTGGTCATCAGAATGCATAATATGCACTCCTTCTGCTCAGTATACTCCACCACTTGAGCACTTTGTTGAGACTCTTCCTAGTTGGACTTCTCATCAGCCAACCGCTTTTTGCAAAACTTCTGGATATGACCAATCTTCCCACAGTAGTGGCAAGTAATAGACTTCTTGGAGCTCTCCTCAGAATTGCCTTGTCCTTTGTGCTAAGTGGAATTGCCTTTGTTGACATCCTTGGTAATAATGCTTGTTCAACACTGGGAGACTCACTACTGCTCTCAAACTACTTCCTCCACCTATCCATTTGCAAAAGCTTGTTGCACAACTCATCAAACTTCAAGTCAACATTGGTGGATGTAATGTTGAGCATTTCAAACTTCAAGTCAACATTGGTGGATGTAATGTTGAGCGTTTCAAACTTCAAGTCAACATTGGTGGATGTAATGTTGAGCGTTTTGATAAGTGCTCATAGGAATGTGGCAAACTTTTCAAAGTGATCACCACCATATCCTCCTCTTCCATCTTACGACCAATGGCCTCTAGCTGGTTGCAAATATCTTTGATTTTTGTCAAGTGTTCCTGCAAAGACACTTGGTCATCCATCACAATGGAAAACAACATATTCTTTAGGGAGAAAACCCTTCCCTTGTCTGAAGTTTCATGAAGATCTTTCAAATGCTTCCAGATCTTCGCAACAAACTTACCAGATGGTATTTTTGGTAACATCTCATCGGTGACAGATAATTTTAGAAGCATAATTGCCTCCCTATTACCTCCATTATACTTGTCTTGATCCTTCCTAGCAATAGTGGGACGAACTTTTGTACCTAGAACAAGCTCATCCAGACACCGATACTCAAAGATGGTAAGCATCCTCTGCTTCCATGTGTTGTAATTCTTTCCATTGAACCTCTGCGTATTTTCCAACATAAAATTGGACAAAGACCCTACTACGCAAGTAATTGGTAAATTAATTGATGTATTAAACAATGAGCAAGATGCTCAATAAATAGTTTACAAGATTTACAAAAACTGGAAAGTTTCTAAAAAGAAACTCCAGATAAGATCGGAGACGATCTTATCTCTATCTTACAATATTTTACAATAATGAGCATTAATAAATAAAATAAACATTATTTTAATACCCTCCCTTAATGCTCAAGCTATCAACTACACCAAGATGCCCCCTGAATTTTACAAACTTATCTGTACTGAGCAACTTGGTGAGAATGTCTGCTGTCTGATCCTCTGTCGGAACATACAGCAACTGAACTGATCCGTCTTCAACTAGCTTCCAAATGAAATGACAATGAGTTTCCACATGCTTGGTTCGCTCATGGAAGACTGGATTTTTGGCAAGTTTGAGAACTCCCTGATTATCACAGAACAAGGGAGTCGGACCTGCTTGAGATATTTGCATATCTGCAAGCATCCGGCGAAGCCAAACTGCCTCACATGCTGCTTTTACTGCTCCCCGATACTCGCTTCTGTCGAGGAGAGAGCCACTGCCTGTTGCTTCTTACTAGTCCATGTGACTGCACCGATCCCCAAATGAACACATACCGATGTTGATTTCCTATCAATCAACTGCCTCAATCTGAATCTGCGTGAACCCACTGAGTTTAGGATCGTGACTCCGAGTGTACAAGAGTCCAAAATTAGGAGTGCCTTCACATAACGCAGCACACGCTTCACTGCTACCCAATGATCAGCCTTGGGGGCTGTCATGAAGCGTGATATGTAGCTCACTGCAAAACTCAAATCAGGTCTAGTAGCAGCAAGATAGATAAGGCTGCCACTAGTTGCCTGAACAGTGTTTCATCTACCACAGGTGAATCGGACTTAGCTGACAACTTAAGCCCTTTTTCCATTGGTGTAGAGGTAGGTTTGCAATCCTGCATTCGGAACTTATCCAGAAGACTTCGAGCATACTTGGACTGGGAGATGAAAATGCTGCTCTCTGTCTGCCAAACCTCAACACCTAAACAATAATGTAGGAGGCCCAAGTCTGTCATGTCAAAAGTTTTGCACAAGTCCCGTTTCTCGGTGATCAAATATGCTTAGGAAGCTGCCGATGTCAAGTCATCCCGCGTGAACAACAGCAAGAGAAAATCTCATTACCCGATTATTCTTGACCTCTGAGGTTGGTCGAATGCTTTCCTCACGAGAAAGCCATGATCACGAGGAAGTGCGTCGTCGATCTTAATATTATGGCCAGAGGAGCACAATTTGAGACCATAGAGTGCTGATAATGCGCACCCATACGTTCTTGACCAACAACTTTGAAACCTGGAGGCTGCGTCATGTAGACTTCTTCCTTCAACTCACCATTGAGGAAAGCACTCTTAACATCCATTTGATGGACTTTCCAACCAAACTGGGCTACTAAGGAAAGGACAAGCCATATGGTACTCATTTTGGTTGTAGGAGCAAAGGTCTCCTCATAGTCGATACCTTCTTTACGTGAGAACGATTACGGCAGACAAACTTTGTACTTGTCAAGGGTTCCGTCAATTTTGTATTTCACCTTATACACCCATTTGCAGCTAATGGGCTCCTTCCCTGGAGGAAGATCAGAAAGGACCCAAGTGTGATTCTTCTAAAGACTCTTGTATTTAGATTCCATCGCCTTTTCCCACTCGGGTATCCCTTTTGCCTCGAATATGTTTGAGGCTCATAAACCGCGAATGTTGGCCATGAGCAAATTCGCTGTGGAAACTGTTGCTCTTGTTTTCACGGATGATCACCCTCAATGGGTTCATCGACACGAAGATCAGCGATAGTCTTAGCCACCATTTGGTCGGGGTAGATGTGCCAACATCGGATACCTTGGTGCGGATGCGGTTGTGGATCACGGAACGAGGTTCAGCATAAGGATGTTCGGTATCAATACGGAGAGCTTCGAGGTTGAGCATCATCAAAGACTAGGTCTTCGTCATCCCCCCCATCAGGTGGACCTAATGGAAGTCGGACACTCATATCAGGACCCTGTAGAGGCTGATCCTCTGAATGCTGAACAGGTGAGGAAGAGTGAAATGGACCTCGTTCCTCATCAAAGACAACATCTCGGCTGAAGATAAGACGATGGAATTAATGCGATATCGATCAACCCGATATGCCGCTAATGGTTATCCTTTGTACACGTAATGTCCCCATTTTGGCCCACTCGAAAGCTCTTCATTTGGATTTAGCCTATTCCAGAATCCATTAGGCTAAGCTGGGAAAATTAGGGTTTTCCTCTTCCGGGATCTTGCTTTCGGTTGGCCGTTACGAGGAGTTGTTGTGCAGACTTACTATTTATAGCAGTTCACTATTTTTAGCAAGTCTATCTTTTGGCAGTATCTGTCTAGCAGCAGTTCAATCCTTTGCAATTCAATGTTCAGTTTGGCTTTCTGTTGTTTTGATGTGAACTTACTATTTATAGCAGTTGGCTATTTTTAGTAAGTCTAAATTTGGAAATAGCATTATCAGCAGCTCAACTCAAGTCATCTTGCTATCCATCAGTTTTAGTATTGGCATTGGTTTTGGTTATCTCCATGGACTGAGTTTTTATACTTAGTCAAATTTCATGTTTCTCAGTTGTACCCCACGCCTAGGAGTAATAACTTCATGTTGTTTTAAAAGAGGGGCCATTAAGGGGGTCAATTATGCATTTAATAATTTATTAAATGCTTTATTGTTGCAAAGTGAAAAGGAGGTTGAGTAATATTATATTATTTCAAAAAGTAAAATGCCAAAAAGGTGGCATCCCTTTTGGAAGTTGAAGTGATTCAACTTCTTGGAATTTGAAGAGTCTCTTGTTGCTTCATTTGCCAATTGAAGCTTATATATTGCTGCTGTTTGTAGAGCTGATCATCTTTGGGAAAAATATAACGTTATGCTGCTGGTTTGAAATCCAGAATCCGGCTAAGGGTTAGCTTAGCAAATCTACTCCACTCTTCGGGCCTGAAACTATGGTTCCCTAGGTGGTGGACTGAGAGTGTGCTTCATCCAGAAGTACATATTGAGCATTATTGTGGAGTTTTGGTGAGATATTTCCAATTTTTATGTTGCTGGTTTATCATGGCTGAAAGTGTTTTTTGTTGACAGCTTTTTGAGCAAATTAAATATCATTCTGGGTATGTTTGCAAAGTGGTTCTAGACCCAAGGCGACCCCTTCCACAAGAGATTGGAATTTATTTCCAAGTCTTTGATTTTTTATTGCTAAATCGCCCTTTTCAAGAGCCGTACCATCTGTAGAGCATTGAGAATTGTGCCATAAATTAATGGATGACTTTTGAGGCTGTTTCTTCATCTTGTCATGGGCGCCTATCCTCCAAAGGTTCATTGCACTTCGTTTCACGCCATTCGGAGGTATTTTGGTGAAGTTATGAGCATTTAATTAATTCTTATAGTTGCTGGTTATTCATTTCCAGAATTGCAAATTTATATCAGACTTGTTTCAGTTTGAATTTTCAGTCCTTTCTTCATCAATAATTGCTACTATTAATCATGGAATCATTCAGTATCTTGGTGCTTTGAAAACATTGTAATATTGATGTAATTTGCAGCTCTCTTTCTATATTGTAAGACTGTAAACAGTAGTACTGTTCCAGTCCTTTATTGCTGCAATTATTTTCTATTTCTCACATTAAGTACCCCTGAATGGTTTACCGCCAGTGTGAATAAAAAACATTCTAGAAGCTTATCTATTCTATTTGCTGCTGTTCTTATTCTTTGTAAAGCTAGTTAGTAGTACTAACAGCTCTTCCTTTACTTGCTGCAATTTTATATCTGTTTTACACTCCCACAATTGAGTGGTTGAGTTTTAGAATGAACATATATCTTGTTTGTAATTTCCCCCCCACGTTATAAGTGGTTGTGTGGACAGTATTCCCCCCACGTTAATAAGTGGAAGAGTGGATTTAAAGGCTGGCTTGCCGCCTAATAATTGTTGTAAACTCACCTACTGAATAAGTGGAGTATTCCCACCGCTTGTGGATGCCTGCACCAGCAGATGAATTGTACTTTCAGCTCTGTTTATGCCTAATGATCCTCTGACCATATGCTATCACCTCGCCCACATTGGGATCTTGGTGAACATTCTTGGTTAGAGTTATCTTCTTTGCTGGTTTGCATTTTGGAGCTAACGCTAATCAGTGTTTGGTTGCTGATTTGAATGTTAATTTTGGGAAAAAATTAATGGGGAATATTTCAGTGGTATCAGAGCAGAAGATCCTGCCATCCTGTGATCAGTGCTACATGTTTAAACAGTTGAGTGACAAAGATCTTCGGTACTACACCGAAAGTTAGAGCAGATTCTAGTTTGGTTCCTTGTGGTATCCAGAAGTTGGCAGTTAGGCATGGCTAATGAAGAAGAGATGAGGTTGGCAGAGACTCTCTTTATGGCTGGAAAGAGACTTGGTAAAGAATTTCAGTCAAGAGAAAATGAAGAGAACATTCTTCATTTGTTAGAACAATGTTTGAGACGTGTGAAGCCATCACCTTCAGAGAAAATGGAGTTGGCACTAGCTCCTGTAGTGAATACTTTGAATCAGCCCTATTGGTTGGGGCATCCTGATGAAGAAACCAAGCTGCTGATTTCTTCTTGTTTCATGGAGATAATGAGAATTGTAATTCCCCAGTTGCCCTATGATGATGAAACTATGAAGATCATATTAAAGATGATAGTGGAATGTTTTCAAGATTTGGATGAAACTGGTAGTAGCTTGTTTCCAAGAAGAGCTGCTATTTTAAAAACATTTTCTGAAGTTGGTGCTTGCATCTTATTGATAGAATTTGAGATGGAGAATCAGATTTATCACTTGTTTAATTATCTTTTCAGCTCGACCTGGAGTGAGCAAGAAGAGAGTATGCTTGCAGCTGTCATGAATGTTCTAATCTCTACAATTAAAGAAGCTGATAGTCTTCCTGAAAGTGTCCAAACTCTTCTCTTGGATGCTTATAAACGTGAAGAGCAGATTTCTCCCACTGCTGATTTGTTAGTTAAAGAAATTTTCAGTCAATGTGAAGATAAGTTGAAACCATTTTTGAAGAAGACTGTTGTGAACAAAGAGGAGATTTCCGAAGTTGAAGAGGAGGATGAAAGTTGGAATCCCTTTGAAGACATTGCAAAAGTTCAAGGGGTATCTACGGATTTGCACTCATCCAAGCATTCTGTAAAAGAATGTAATGTGTCAGTGGAAGCCTTGAAGACTAGTGAGGTACTCTTGTTTTCTACAGAGGAGAACAGTGAGTTGACTTGTGTTAAGAAGCCTCATGTTGAAGATTCAAAGAAAAAACTTTTGGAAACAAAAGTTGAAACAAAGATGCATGAAGAGGCCATAAGTGTAGATCCAAATGAAAGAGAAGTTCGATTAGTAGAAGATATGTGTTCAATCAGCAATTTGCTTCTTCACAATTCTAGAGAATGTTGGTTTGAAAGTCAAGTCAAGGAGGAGAAGAAGAAAGAGGAAGATGAAGTCTCTTCCCACTTCAAAGTTGATTTGATCAATTCTTTTGAATCATGTGTAGGAGACAACATGGAAGGTGAAGTTTCTAGTAGTTATAAGGCAGATTTTTCTTCACCGGAAATCAAGCTAAGGCAAAAAGCTAAGGAATTGGAAGGCACTATGGATGGAATGATGAAGAGTGTTCATCACATGCGAGACAAGTTGAGGAGTACAACTCAAACCATTTTTGAAATCTTTATCCATCAAAGTTGTTCTACATCATCTCAGCCAGTATATAATGATTGCAGCTCAAGTTCACACATTGCTGATAATGGAATTCAAATTTTGTCAAATCTTGATAGAATTCATAGACATGTAGAACAGATGATTTATGATGTGCCTAGGGGAGAAGTTGTATGTTGCATTTCTATTGATGACATGAAGTCCATTAAATTTGCCTTGGAGGAAATTAAATCTAGTCTTTTGCACATCATTCGTGACAAAGACATAGTGGCCAATATTGCTGACAAGGCATTGGAGTGGCATGAGCTTACCAAAACAAAGTTGCAAGAAGTGCATGAGACTCTAATTGAAGCAGAGAATCAGATTTCTGCTGTTCAATATTCATGGGAGCAAGAAAATAGAAGAAGAGCAGAGGAGCTTCAAGAAATTCTTGATGAGTTTGATCTCATACAAGAAACATATGATTTGGAATGCTGTCCTAAGAGACCAAAGCATTCAAATTCTCAAGCTTATCAAGCTTTTGACAATCTCTTGTATGAAGAAGGTTCTAGTAAGGTTTATGTAAATCCTCTTTTTGAAAATGACGAAGAAATTGCTTCAGAGATTACTGAAGAAGGGGATTTGAGTTTGTCTTCCAGCATTGGAGAGTTAATACGTGAGTTGCACGAAGTTGAATCTACTGCTGCTCCTAGTGCAACCATTCAGCAAGAATTGGTAACTCTTGAAACACAAAGAAATGAAGGCATTCTTATTGTTCATCAACAAAGAGTTGATGGGTTTGTTGATGAAGGTTTAATTTATTTTTTGATGAGGATGCTTGTGAGACTCATATCAGATTTTAGTTCATCACCATCTTCTCTTAGAGTGATAGATTTCAGAATTGTATTTGATGAAGGATTCATGGAATCTTTCCGGCAAGTCATATCACAAGATTCTGGATTTGATTTCTTCAACGAACAAAGGTTGGTTGAATACTTCTTGGAGTTTCAAGAAGTGGCATTGCAGATGGAACAAGCAAATCAAAGGATTCGTGTGAGAGCAGTTATCAGTTTGAGAGGTGGCTCTTCATGGTTGTTAGTTTGGGATCCTGGCATTACTTGGGAAGAAGGTAATTTCAAAGTAGATAGACCAACATATAATATTCAGAATGTAGTTGTGACTATTTGCTTTTGTGTTGGAAAATGTCTTCAATTGCAAATTAGTATTTGGGATCTCAAGTATTTTCTTATGAAGAATGGAATGCATAAAAAGAAGGTTGGATGGAGAGATAAGTGTCAAAAATTCTGTTTTATGTTTGTTGCTTCCTTCTTTCTATGTCATTGGTTCTTTATTTCTGATCATAAATTGGTGTTCTGGGAAGGAAATATGATCAGAAGTTGGTTTGTGGTGGCATGTGGTTTTTTGCTAAAGGTGCCACCAGCTTGGTTCATGAGCAGTGATGCTCATTTTGATAAAAGATTCTTATGTTGCAGCTGTTGCTTGTCTTCTTGGATGCTGATTTTCCAAAAATCAGATCTCAAGATGATTATTTCAGACCTCTTAGGAAGCTGGTTACTTCATTTACAGGCCTCTCCACCTCCTATTTGGACTGAATTTCTACCACAAATGAGCAAGGGAATGATTCAGTATGGTCAAAGTTCAGGTATGGGTTGTTCATTGATGGTTGACAGTGAATTTTGTGGTACCAACTCATACATTACTTTTTGGGACAGCGAGTTATTAGCTGATTTGATTTGTCAAATTGAGACTCTTGATGTGAGACATGTGAATATTTCTTGGAGTTCTTTCAGTGAAATCAGTTTGCTTCAAAGGAAGCATTGTGCATCCTCTTGGATAGGGATGGAGTGTGGAGCGTTGCTCTTGGTTTGGCATTGGTTTAGAAGCATGTTTGAAAATATTTTTGTTGCTGATCAGAATTATGACAGCAAGATTTGGAGGTCCTACAGACTGATATGGGACCCAGGCACTAACATTTTTGGTGCATTGTCTTTTGTGGATCGTGACATGTTGATCCACTTTGAGTATTCAGTTGTTTTAATCAGAGTAGCGCAACGGATTAGAGGAACAGTGTTCCTAAGAAAGTTTTGGAATCCTGGTATCACTTGGGTTTTCTATTCCCCAATTGAAGATGATGAAGCCAATGATGGTCTTCTAGAATTTATTCCCATGATGTTTCAGTTTAATTTTAATCTGGTGATTTCTTTTGTTGGCATCCAGCAGTGCAATGGTTACATCAGTAGGTGTTATCTTTCACCTAGGTTGATTTGGGACCCAGGGATCACATTCAGTTTCAGTTTGGTTCAGTATGGTGATTTCAAGTTGGCATTGGAATTGCTTGAGGACAAGCAATTTTGGGAAGGGCGGACTGTAATGTCCCCATTTTGGCCATATGCTCTTCATTTGGATTTAGCCTATTTTCGGAAATCCATAGGCTAAGCTGAGGCAGAAAATTAGGGTTTCCTCTTTCACATACTGCTCAGTGGCGTTCTGAGGTTGTTGTGCAGACTTACTATTTATAGCAGTTCACTATTTTTAGCAAGTCTATCTTTTGGCAATATCTTCCTAGCAGTAGTTCAATCCTTTGCAGTTCAATGTTCAGTTTGGCTTTCTGTTGTTTTGATGTGAACTTACTATTTATAGCAGTTGGCTATTTTTAGTAAGTCTAATTTTGGCAATAGCATCATCAGCAATTCAGCTCAAGTCATTTTGCTATCCTTCAGTTTCAGTTTGGCTTTGGTTATCTCCATGGATTACGTTTTATACTTAGTCATTTTTATGTTTCTCAATTGTACCCCCACGCCTAGGAATGATCACTTCATGTTGTTTTTAAAAGGGGGTCATTAAGGGGTCCATGGTGCATTTAATGAATTATTAAATGCTTTATTGTTGCAAAGTGAAGTTGGATGCCTAAAAGAGGTTGATTAATATTTTATTATTTCAAAAAGTGAAATGCTTAAAGTGGCATCCCTTTTGGAAGTTGAAGTGATTCAACTTCTTGGAATTTGAAGAGTCTCTTGTTGCTTCATTTGCCAATTGAAGCTTATATATTGCTGCTGTTTGTAGAGCTGATCATCTTTGGGGAAAAATATAACGTTATGCTGCTGGTTTGAAATCCAGAATCCGGCTAAGGGTTAGCTTAGCAAATCTACTCCACTCTTCGGGCCTGAAACTATGGTTCCCTAGGTGGTGGACTGAGAGTGTGCTTCATCCAGAAGTACATATTGAGCATTATTGTGGAGTTTTGGTGAGATATTTCCAATTTTTATGTTGCTGGTTTATCATGGCTGAAAGTGTTTTTTGTTGACAGCTTTTTGAGCAAATTAAATATCATTCTGGGTATGTTTGCAAAGTGGTTCTAGACCCAAGGCGACCCCTTCCACAAGAGATTGGAATTTATTTCCAAGTCTTTGATTTTTTATTGCTAAATCGCCCTTTTCAAGAGCCGTACCATCTGTAGAGCATTGAGAATTGTGCCATAAATTAATGGATGACTTTTGAGGCTGTTTCTTCATCTTGTCATGGGCGCCTATCCTCCAAAGGTTCATTGCACTTCGTTTCACGCCATTCGGAGGTATTTTGGTGAAGTTATGAGCATTTAATTAATTCTTATAGTTGCTGGTTATTCATTTCCAGAATTGCAAATTTATATCAGACTTGTTTCAGTTTGAATTTTCAGTCCTTTCTTCATCAATAATTGCTACTATTAATCATGGAATCATTCAGTATCTTGGTGCTTTGAAAACATTGTAATATTGATGTAATTTGCAGCTCTCTTTCTATATTGTAAGACTGTAAACAGTAGTACTGTTCCAGTCCTTTATTGCTGCAATTATTTTCTATTTCTCACATTAAGTACCCCTGGATGGTTTACCGCCAGTGTGGATAAAGAACATTCTAGAAGCTTATCTATTCTATTTGCAGCTGTTCTTATTCTTTGTAAAGCTAGTTAGTAGTACTAACAGCTCTTCCTTTACTTGCTGCAATTTTATATCTGTTTTACACTCCCACAATTGAGTGGTTGAGTTTTAGAATAAACATATATCTTGTTTGTAATTTCCCCCCACGTTATAAGTGGTTGTGTGGACAGTATTCCCCCCACGTTAATAAGTGGAAGAGTGGATTTAAAGGCTGGCTTGCCGCCTAATAATTGTTGTAAACTCACCCACTGAATAAGTGGAGTATTCCCACCGCTTGTGGATGCCTGCACCAGCAGATGAATTGTACTTTCAGCTCTGTTTATGCCTAATGATCCTCTGACCATATGCTATCACCTCGCCCACATTGGGATCTTGGTGAACATTCTTGGTTAGAGTTATCTTCTTTGCTGGTTTGCATTTTGGAGCTAACGCTAATCAGTGTTTGGTTGCTGATTTGAATGTTAATTTTGGGAAAAAATTAATGGGGAATATTTCAGCTAAGGCCCAACCACTACACCAAAAGACCGTCCTGTTAGTAAGGGCGGCTACCCAGGGTGTTAAGGGCGACAACTAGGGAGGAATCTTTCACCACCGAAGCCACCACCGGAGAATTTGGGGTCTTACGCAAGCCCGCCGGACACGTGGCCGCCGGGATGCACCCAGCCGCACACAGGGGACATTACAGTCCACCACGCTCCGCGGGTCTCGACCTCGAGACCTCGGCTCTGATACCACTAAGGCCCAACCACTACACGAAAAGACCGGCCTGTTAGTAAGGGCGGCTACCCAGGGTGTTAAGGGCGACAACTAGGGAGGAATCTTTCACCACCTAAGCCACCACCGGAGAATCTGGGGTCTTATGCAAGCCCGCCGGACACGTGGCCGCCGGGACGCACCCAGCCGCACACAGGGGACATTACAGTACCCTGTAAACATGAGTTTCTGGCTCTTGGAGTCCATTTTAGTGCGCTTGGCCTCTGGAATCCAAACATACACAAGAGAGCCAAAAACTTTCAAATGACTGATCCTAGGTTTGCGACCAGACCAAACTTCCTCAGGAGTCTTTCCCTTAACAGCATGAGTGGGTGACCTATTAAGGAGATAGATTGATGTATTGACTGCTTCTGCCCAAAACTTGGTAGGAACACTCCTGTGTTGCAACATGGAGCAAGCCATCTCAACAATCGTACGATTGCGTCGCTCTACAACACCATTTTGCTGAGGAGTGTAAGGTGTGGTTAACTGACGTTTTATCCCATGAGTATCACAGAAGTTGGAGAATGCACTAGAACATAATTCCCCCCCATTATCTGACCTAAGAGTTATAATACTAGAACTGGACTCTTTTTCAACCAAGGCCTTAAACTTCTGAAATACATTAAAAACCTCTGATTTCTGCTTAAGAAAGTACACCCACATTTTCCTGCTATAATCATCAACAAATAGAAGAAAGTACTTGCAACCAGTTACAGAAGAAATAGACATAGGGCCACAAATATCAGCATGAACTAATTGAAGTACCTTAGAAGTCCGCCAAGAGTCGCCATCCTTGAACGGTGTGCGATGTTGCTTCCCAGCCTGACAAGCACCACACACGCCCTGATGCTGAGTCTGAATGTCAGGTAAGCCATGTACAAGTGCCTCCCGAGCAAGCTGAGAGAGATAGTGCACGTTCAAGTGCCCGTACCGCTGGTGCCAAAGACTGGTGACAGCTGAATGTCTGGCTGCCAAGGCTTACTCCGGAAAATCACCAGTGTCCACAAGCCTGTAAAGGCCATGATCCTCTATCCCAACGGCCACTGTTGTGCTTGTTTCTCGATCAACAATCGAACATTTATGCGAGCTGAATACCACATCCATCTGGGGAGAATGCCGCATAATCTAATTGACTGAGAGAAGATTGAGCTCGATATCAGGTACATAATACACGTTGAGGAATATAAGATCCCTCCCGCTAGATTGAACCTGAACAGTGCCTATGCCGACAACTGTGTATTCCTCACCTCCTCCAAAAATCACTGAGTCAGTGCAAAGGGAAAAGTCTGTGAACCAGTCACGCCTATGTGAGAAATGACGCGAGGCACCATAATCTATGTACCAAGCAGAGGATTTGACATGGTCTGCGGGCCTTTTTGCCATCAGTGCATAAAAGGCAGATTCCTTCTGCTCAGAGTGCTCGGCGACATTCGCTTTCTGCTGCAACCCTCGCTGCTTCTTTTGCTCAGAAGCCAAACGAGCACGGCAATCCTTCTTAATGTGGCCAAATTTATGACAGTAGTTACACTGAACATTTTTCTTCTTCGGACTGGTCTGACTGAAGCTTTTTTGCTGTGAAGGCTGACCTTTTCCTTGATGCTTCGGATGGGATTTGGCTGTAAAAGCCTGTTCCGTGGAGGATGATGAGTCACTGCTACCAAACTGTTGTCTCCAGCGATCCTGCTGCAACAGGATAGTGCACAAATTCAGAAATTTGAGATCAACATTGGCAGACGTAATATTGAGAGTCTCTATGAAGTGTTCATAGGACTTCGGTAGACTCTTCAGGGTGATCACAACCATGTCTTCCTCCATTTTCCGACCAATCGCCTCCAACTGATCTCTGATCTCCTGGATTTTATTCAGGTGCGCTTGCAGAGTTGTCTTCTCATCCATCATGATAGAAAACAACATATTCTTCAAGAAAAACGCAAGGCTCTTGTCGGAAGTTTCATGCAAACCCTTCAAGTGATCCCAGATCTCCTTAGCTGATTTTCCCAGTGGAATCTGAGGGAGTTGATCATCAGTAACAGAAAGCTTAATAAGCATTACCGCCTCACGATTCTGCTCATCAAACTTATCCTGATCCTTACCTACTGTGTCTGGACGAGTAGCTTTGCCGAGGATCATCTGATCAAGGCAGCGGTATTCAAAAATTGTCAGCATCCGCTGCTTCCAGGTGTTGTAATTTTTACCATTAAATCGTTGACTGCCCTCCAGCATTAAATTACTTAGACTGGCCATCTTCACGCTTTTCGAGGCACAAAAAACGAGGTACTGAGAAGAGGCTGATGCACGAAACTGGAGGCACAAATTCCAATGCAGAAAAACAGAGGCAGATTCAGGTACAGACTGCAGAAAGTATAGTGTATGGATGGCACAAAATTCGAGGCACGAAAAACGATGCACCCAGAAAATTCGGAGACCAACTCAGTTGAGCTCTCGAAAAACCCACCAAGAATCTGTGATCGAAAAAATTTTCTGACTTGAAACACGAGATTTTCTCAAAACCCTAGCCACAGGTCGCGTTTTCAGAAAAACATTGCAAAACGACTTTGAAAAATTCTGAAAAAATGCAAAAAACGGCTTGAAATCTTCACAAACTCGTGGCAAATAGAGATAAGAACCCTAGGCGTTGCTAATGACAACCAGAAGTGGCTCGAACACGAGCAAGAAGACACCACGAATCAAGCACAAAGTCGTCTGAAAAAAACGCGTCTAAAGAAACTCCCGTCGGCACCAAAATACCTCAGAAAAATCGCGTTTTCAGATAGTGGAGATACGCAACCAAGAAATGCAGAGAAAACGCGGCAAAGGGAGACTGAATCGCGCCCGTAAGATGAAGAAAACGCGGCCCAAAGACAGAAAATCGCGACCTCCAGGAGTCACGAAATCGCGCACTGCAGAAGACTTGAAAAAACCCGACTTGCTTCAGATAGAAACGCGTCCAGGTATTTGCCTAAAAAAAAATCCACTGAAATCTTCAAACACAGAAGCCACAAGAAAATTTCGAAATTCTGCCCTCAGAAAATCTTCGAAAAATTCACAGAAGATTTTTATTAAATTTTTAATTCAGAAAAAAAAAAATCTTAAAAAGATTTTTTTTACGAATTGAAAATTCAATTTTGAGCAAATTGGCTATGATACCATATTACGCAAGTAATTGGTAAATTAATTGATGTATTAAACAATGAGCAAGACGCTCAATAAATAGTTTACAAGATTTACAAAAACTGGAAAGTTTCTAAAAAGAAACTCCAGATAAGATCGGAGACGATCTTATCTCTATCTTACAATATTTTACAATAATGAGCATTAATAAATAAAATAAACATTATTTTAATAGACCCCATCCCTCCCATTTTCCAAAGCACGGAAAACGAGGTAACTCTGTGATTAGCTAGCACAAACCCTGGACAATCAGCTGGCACAACTCATGATTTTTCAAAAAATGTCTAAAAAAGAGGCTCAAAAACTATAAGCTTTTTCAAAAAAACTTTAGAAAAATCTAAAATGTAGGATTTTTTCAAAAAAAATCCTCAAAAAACTGCAAAAGTTTATGAAATTAAAAACTTTTGTAAATTTTTCAATTTTTTTTTTCCAAAACTCTTTATAGATTTTTTTTTTCACAAAAAAATTCTGTCAAAAATTGGCTCAAAAAATTAACTCTTCAAGCTGCCATGAAAACTAGAAAATCAGGTCCACTGGAAATACTCAGAAAACTCCACGAGTCTCAACAAAAATTCAAGAAAAAAAATCTGGAAAATCAGGTAAACCCTAGGCATTGTAGAAAACCCTGGGCACCACAAGAAAAGGCAGGAAAACACCACAAACTCCAACAAAACCCTCAAATCTGCAAAGCCCTAGCACAAGATCGCAAATCTGCAGAAAAGAGCCTAGAAATAGTGACGAAAAATGCCCATGAACAGAGAGGTTGTGCGGATTAAAAACTCCACCCAGAAAAGGCACGAAAAATGCGACTAGAAGAGCCGTCACAGGAAAGTAATGCGCGCCAAAAAAAACAACACTGTAGAGATCGTGTCTAGAGGAAACACGATTTTGCACAAAAGCTTGGTCGCAAATCCTTCAAAAATTTTCTTGAAATCTTCTACAAAAATTTGCTTCAACAATCGGCTTTGAAAAACCCTTCGATTTTCAGAAAAATCATCTCTCAAAAATTTCTTTGATTTTTATTTTAAAAAAATCGGCTAACAAAACATCTAAATTTCTTAGGGAAAATAATGAATTTTTTAATAATAATTCTCCTAAAGGGACCGAGCCTAAGCTCTGATACCATGAAATGATTATTGATATTTATAATTGCATGATTACGAAAGGAGATGAAAACTCCTTATAAAGAAAATTACAAGACGATGTTTCAAAAAAGAAACCATTGTTAACAGAAGCAAACTAAAGCAATTAACAAAAAGATGCTAAAACCAACTAAAGCGTAAACAAAAGTTACTAAAAACTAACTAAGATAACTAAAAGTAAACTATCGACTAATTAAAGCTAAGATGACCATTAATATTACATTTAATATTTTAATATGCTTTGTTAGCACCTAGGATTACTATTTTTAGAAACTTGTGTTTTGACATCTAATTTTAGCTACCAATAGTCTATTTTATGCATTTGACCCTTCTTTCATCCTTTGATTATATTTTTTATTTTCCTTATACATTGCAACATGAAATCATTTTTTGACACATCAAATTATCCTAGTTATTTCTATGGGGACTTTGAATATTTTATAGTTCCTTCGATTGTCATCCTTGTAAATAAATAATAATTGAAGGGCCCTACAATTAAGTTCTTTGTCACACTTTCTGTCCTTGACGAGTTTTCCATTTAAGGCCTCTATGACGACTTCCTAGTTATCCTTAGCCTCGTTGATTTTAAATGTTGGTTCATGCATCTCATCAATCTTGGCTTGGGCCTTGGATTATTCTTAGATTGGATGATATATCTTCTATTCAGGCAAGGCATTGACTAGTTGAAATATTGTTAGAAATTGCCGTTGAATTTTATGGCCATTTGTTTTCCATGGATGTAGTTGATGGCTTTTGGCATATATCCACCTCAGTATAAAGGCATAATAAAGTGTCATAATATTCCTTTTGTCAATGTAATTGCCTTTGAATGAGATTTGGTTTTTAAACAAATCCTTTGTATGGCTTATTGTTGGTTTGCTTGCTTCCAAAGTATGACATAGACAATTCATTGTTTACTTGCTAAATGAATACATGACTATTTAATGCAAAGTAAACTGATTTCGTACACATAAATGATTTACATGAGAATTGCTGAGTAATTCAACAGATTTTTCATATTATATACAATTGCTTTCTTTATTCATTAGATGCTCTTACACAAAACTGGAACAAGGGAACAATTCCAACACACAGTCCCTTTCCTTGAGAGCAAAATTTCTATATAAACTCTTCGATGGTTGTCAAGTAACTACAACTTTTGGCAATGACTCAAACTATTTCTAGTAACAACGACAATTTGACAAGGTATTATCATACTCGTTGGTGATAATCAAAACATAATTAATACTAATTATACTATCTACGTCAGCCTCACCAAAGAAAAAGTCATCTTTCAGACGATAGGAAGAAAAAATGCATAACACTATTGAGGGGCAAAGGAAGACTATTGAGGGGCAAAGGAAGGAGACATCCTTGGAGGTGTAATGCTGGAAATTGAAGAAGATGGAGTGGAATGATGAAATGCAGTAACTTGTAACCTGTAAAATTTTTCGATTCATTGCTTCAAGTGATGGGTAGCCAGAAGTTTTCATTCCCTAGATGCTTTAACCATTTGCACAACTTCCATTAGCTGAGCCTTGACCTTCTCATTGGCAACTCAAAATTCAACCATTTTTTGATCTTTTTTAGCAGACTTAGTATTCCCTAACTCTGTAAGTTGAGACTGCCAGGCTAGCCGGTCTTGGAATTTGCACCTTTGATTTTCAAGTTCCTCTCTTAGTTTCTTGGTATTACAGATTGATTCATCTATTTTAGCACCAATAGTTCTTTGGGCTGCCATTTTTATTTGCAACATTAGATATAGATAATAGAACAGATACTCAATGGAGTATAAGGCTTCAAATACTTTCCCATTCTAGTCACCAAAAGAGGGGGGTACCCTTATTGGAATCCAAGTGCACCCTTCCTTGCATGAGTCAAACTGTTTAGAAAATTGGAAGTTTCCTAACTTATGCGTTAAGTTGAAAATATAAGTGTAGCTAAAGATGGTGCCTAGCTAAATCTGAAAAATCAAACTTCCAAAATAACAAAAGGAATGTCTAAACTTAGACTTATAATTCTGGAACAGTAGTAAACTCATTGCTCAAAATAGCACCTTCTCGTGCAAGTGTTGTTCTAAATATGACAGCATGCTAAAAAAAACTGAAAGGGTAGTAAAGCTGGCATATGCCTTCTATTTCAGCTTATATACCCACTATTCTTGCCTTGCCATATTTGCCAGGTTCAAATACTTTGGAACCATAGAAGTGAGACAAAATTTACCTGCTTCCCATCTTGTACAAGTTGTTTCCCTGATTGTGTATAATGGCCTTCCATTGTTTTTGGCAATGCATGCTCTTTCACCATGGTATAATACTACATTGGCATTCATTGTTGGCTCCCTTGTGAATTTTGGTTATCAAACAGTTCTTCATTAAATCCCTTCCCAGGACTTAACCCCTTGGATGTTCTTGTCTTTAAGCCTTTTTCTGAGCCGTGTTTAATTTCCACATCAAAACTTTTTCCAGAATTATTTGTAAGAATGTAGCAGTTTCCTATACAATACTATTTGTAGATTTATCATCATCCAAGAAGAAAAACATCTTCTCATCTAATTCTCTAATAACAATGATTTTATTTGTAGAAACATCAATTATCTTGTATGCCTTGTATTGCTCGCTATTTGCATCTAACTTCTCCTATTTGCAAGAACCAATACAACCAAAAACACAAGTCATTTACTAGTGACTTCCTACCTGACCATGCTTCCTTGAGAGTGATATTTTGGAAATTTTTACAAGAAGGATGAAAACTGTTTTATTCACAGCTTCCACCCAATACTGATATGGCACATTTTGACTACGCGCCATGCACTTCACCATCTCCTTAATTGTCCTATTCATCTAGTCCACAAATACCTTTTTCCTTGCATAATTCTTGAAAATTTGTGGAGGCAAACTCACATCCATTTTCAAACTTGAGAGTCTTTGATGCAATGGTAGAGGAAGGAAAACACACCTTAACAAAATCTCAGACAATCTTATACTGTCCTTTCAATTAGGACTTCACATTTCCTTCACAAGTTCTTAATCCCAAAACACTCAAACTGCAAACAAGGCCCAAAACCATTTATAGATCCCTCAAAATACTCTTAACAGCATCTAAGGACTGTTTCAAAACCAAATCCCAACTTAGACATCTCGAACTCAAAACCCTTCAATGTAGTTTGTTCAAAATCAGCATATATGCCCATTGAGATCACATAACTACAAACTCCAAATTTCCAAGCCCAAATTCATTCACCAATAGCACCAACATACATAAAACTGTCTGCAAAACAAAATTAGAGCTTTCCCAAATCTGTATTCAAGTTATTTGACCAATCCCTTATTCAAAACCTTCAATCTTGACCCCAAAGATGACTCAGACAATTCTGCCCCAAACAGGACAGTTATTAAATGATCTCAAAAAGTTATAAATATACCAATCCCCCTCTTAAAATGGATTCGCCACGTGCCAAACACCTTTACCAAACAAAAATAACACATAAAGAGCTTAAAAACTGTTGGAAATGTTGTCATTGATGTCAAATGTATGGACAGGGTTGATTAGAAGTTCGTCATTAGTATTGAGGATTGTTCCATTTTAACTGAAGAAATAATACTTACGAGATGTTACATACAATGATGCTGAATAGTTTGAGAAAGAGAATCATTGATTTAGAGATGGGTGTATGTGAAGAATCGTTGATTTGGAGATGGACGAAAGAAGCAGGAAATATTGTAGTTGTTGAAGTCAGTATATTTAAAGTAATGCTGGTATCACAACTATACAAGTATAAGTTTCAAACGTGGGAAAAGTATAAGAAAGAAGCCCGATAACCTTTCAAGCTGTCACCCGTGTAATTTGGAGGTTGTACGCATGTCTTGGAAGAAAACACAAAGATCAATAAATAAAGACAAAGGCATTATTAATGCGTGGGTCTCACATAACTTCAGGTTTCTCTATATCGCACCATAATATATTCATTGGGTTATTTACTAACTATTCTGAAGATAGAATTGTGATTATCTTATAAGATGCTGGCGACAATTTGTCGTGGTTTTCTCAAAGGCATAAAATGAGAATGTGAAGAAACATTAATTTGGAGGTATCATGGCTTTTAAAGGAGCTTCAGATTTCAGAGAAGATATCGACTATAAATTCATAAGTCATTTTGGAAAGCAGTCCAAGTGCATAGCCGCCAGTATGATTGCTTTCAGATTTCGGGGTATCAATAGAGCGGCAAATTACTATCATCAATAAACAATTAACAAAGCAACGATGATGATTAGGGAATTATGGGAGTCTTAAGGAAAAATATCGCTGCTGAAGAATTCAACCAAGAAACAATAATTAATGAAAAGAATTAATATTTAAAGAATCAATAAAGATAAGGCAAAGACACAACTTTATGAAGGAATACGATCTCATCAAATGATGCAATTTGTTAAGATTAAATCCAATTACGAATCAAAAAAGAAGAAGTCTAAAGGTTTCTGCTAAAAATTTTATAATCGAGGCAAACAAAAGCATGTAAGACTTAACTAATCTCTTTTGAAAAAGTGCGAATCAAGAAGAATTAAGATCAGACTCTTTTTAAGGTTGTAACGTTTAAAATCAAGTGATATACTTCTTTTGAAAAGACGTCTTTCTGAAGATAGGTTGAAAAGATACAATCTGTTATTTGTGAAGAGATGCGACTTGAGTCATGTGAATCGAAGGTTCTAAGAAAAGATTAGTTATGTTTAATTTGTGACTATGATTAAATGCAACTGATCAGGATTCCTAAGAGACGTGTTTATTCAAAAGTATCTACATTTATCAAAGGGCGTATTCCTTGATAAAATACAGACAGCTGCAAGATAATTAAGTAATTAAGGAAAGAATGTGTTAGAAGTATTAAAAATCTGAAAAGAAAATTAAAGACTAATATACAGAAATGAAGTGGTGTGAATAGTCAAGAGATGTGATCTTTTACCATGAGATGCAATCTTAGAACAAGGTATATTTTGGTCATTCATTTCAGACTTGAATTTTTGGTTGTGAAGTTCAAGAAGTCTACATCAGAAACCCATCTTGTAGTGTGGGCTGAGTGAGAGTTTGTCATCACTAAGGCAGATTGAAGGTATGGGAGATTGCAGATCTGATTGAAGACAATTGCTTCATCCATCAAGTCAAGGTTTGGTGCCTTGCATTAGGGGTTGGTGCTCCTTGTAGGTTGGTGCCTACTAAATAGTTAAGAGGTTTGGGTGTCCCTTGTAGATTGTACTCTGCTAAATCATCTCACTTGTAAATCAAGTAGGTTGGTGCCTACTTCCGTTTGTAAAAAAATAAAATATATTTAATATTTCAATAAATTGGTATCAACTTGTGTAAATTGATTCATTTCATAAAGTTGGTGTTGGAGAGTGTTTAAATTTTTGTAGAAAGTTATAAAAGTGAAAATTTGTGTTGATTTACTGATTCACACCTCCCCTCCCCCGCCAGCCCACCCCTCTAAGTAGATCTTTGTGCTCTTCAAAACCATGAGCAAAACTCAATAAGACTTCACTGTACACTGGTTTTTGACAGATTTTCCATAAAATACAGACCTAGGGCATCCTTGACTCCATAGCTAACCTTTTCCTTTCGGTCTGAAACTTTGAGAAATGAAAGAGTACACAAAAACAGACCTTCTTACAAAATTTCAAGTGATTCCATCGGTTAGAATAAGAGATACAACATTTTCTTTGCTTCTGGTTACCCTAAACAAGGGTTTTAACCCGTTTTCAGAAAATAAGCCATATCTTTCTTAAAACAGCATGGATTTGAATGAAACAAAAAGGATATTAAAGTAGACTTGTAGCTTTATCGTTCCAAATGACTGCCCCTTGAGAACAAGACAGTATGGAGCCGTACAGGTCCACAGGAGGCTAAAACTCAGAAAAACCAGTAAAATACAGAATTTTCATATGCAAAACTGGGCTTTTCATATTTATCTTCATGATTTACATCCCTCACCACCTGCCAGCGATGGATTAAGACTATTTATGCCTTTTCACATTTGTCGCTACGTATTCCAACTGATTTTTTCAACCACCCAACCAACTTGACCTTCCATCTTCCTTATTTTGCAATTTTGCAATTTTGCACTTTTGCCTTAACAACAAGATTTTGCTTTTCTTTGCATTTTTGAATCCTCCAATGCATCTAGACCACTAAATTGACTAATTACATGATGAAAGGGTCCACGAAGACCTTATTCTAATATCAAACCACCAAAACCCTATTGTAGACATCTTTTTACAACAATTTCAATTTTTTTGCAAATGGGATACATTGACCTTACAACCTACCTAAACACCCTTCAAATGACTCAAACACATTGTAATGGTCTTGAATGACCTTATTAAATGACCTCAAAGCACTCTTCAAACATGGTTTACATATTGGACTCATGGAGGCATATAGTCCATCAGGTGCTCCTGCACCAGTCTTGATCCATCTATCTGCTTTTTTTTCGACTAAAGCTTTCAATGCCACAAAGTGAGAGCACTTTGACTTATTTTTGAAGAAATACACCCACATTTTACTAGAAAACCATCAACTAGCAACAAGAAATACTTTGCTCCAAATGTACTAGGTGTCTTCATAAGACCATTTAGATTAGTGTGTACCGGATTCAAGAATTTTTTGGCATGCCAAGTTTTATCAGTATCAAATGTGTGTTGACTCGGTTTTCCCATTTTACATCTTGTACACTGTACCTTGAATGGACAGAGTCACGGAAGTCCATCAACCATGTTAGTCTAAGTACAAATAAATATTGATAATTTAGGTGATCATACCTTTCATTCCACAGTACATTGCTATTCTCCACTGCTGCTTGTGCATGAGCATTTGTTGTTTTTTGATCAACAAGTTTTTGCAAACCTTTTCTCACCTATACAAATTACAATCACTTTCTTATTATGGAGAATTGTAGCTATACATTTGTCGTCTTGAAAATTCTTTAAGACTAGGATTCTTTATTATTTCAGTAATAGACAAAGTTTTTGTCCATGTGAAGAACATAACAAACATTTTTGGAAGTGTAACTTATTGTATTGTTCATTGTGACATGAACATCATCACATCCTTCAATGTTTTGAGTCCAACCATCACCTAATGAAACAGATTTATTTCTACTCTAATCCTGAGTAAAAGTTACATACAGGTCTCAAAATATGAGGTTGTGAACTCAATCGATTGATCCTGTGATGCAACAAATGCAATTTTTTTATCACTTCTTGATTTCTCCGCACTTTCAACAACATTTGGTTGCTTGGATTCCATTGGCATGCCATTTCACCCATTCTTTTTTGGCAAATTCTCTTAAAATATCTACATTTCTATTCTCCACAGCTGCTAGTGCATGAGCGTTTGTTGTTTTGTGATCAACAAATCTATGCAAACCCTTCTTGCCTCTACCAATTGCAATTACTTTGTTATTATTGAGAACTGTAAACATACAGTTGTTGTCTTGAAAATTCATTGACAGACTAGGATTCCTTGTTATTTCACTAATAGACAAAAGGTTTTTGTTCATGTCAAGCACATACCAATTTTTCTTGAAAGTGTAACTTATGGTATAGTTCAATGTGACATGAACATCATTATGTCCTTCAATATTGTGAGTCCAACCATCACCTAATGAAATAGATTCACTTCTACTTTTATGATACAAGTCTCAAAATATGAGGTTGTGGACTCAATTGATTGATCCTATGATGCAATGAATGCAATTTTTTATTATCAGTTCCTGGTCACTCGGCACTTTCACCAACATTAGCTTGCTTGGATTTCCATTGGCATGCCATGTTAGTCTTTCTTTTTTGTCAGTTTCTCTTAAAATATCTAGCCTCATTACAGTAAAAACACTTCCATTTCGATTTATTGGGATGTACTGCTACCTTTGAAGGAGTACTTAATGAACTGCCAGTGTTGTGCTTGCCTTTGCCTTTGTTTCCAAGGTTGACGTTTCCATTTGATCTCTGCTGCTTTGCAAAAGAATTGTTGATAACTTCTCAAAAACAAGCATTTGTGTTCCACAATCACATGCAAAGGATTCACAAATAAATCATAGGATGATGGTAAACTTCAAGACCAAAGCAACTGTATCTTCATCATCCACTGGTTTCTGAATAGCTGATGAGTGGGATCCTTTAACTGAGCAGATATTCAGAAATTGATACTTCTTGCAAGTAAATAGAAACAAGAGATTCTTCAAATACAATGCTCAGCCAGCTTCTGATGTCTGGTACTTGTTCTTTTGGTTTGTCCATAGTGTTGGTGCTGAAATAGCATTCCATACTTAAGTTACAATTTTTTCAGAAACTGGAAATTTTAGAAGCATTAAAGCCTTTTTATGTCATTTGTCATTGTCTTTGGTTTCAAATTCTGGCCTTTGTTCTTTGTTTAACATGATTTGGTCAAGATCTCTATACTGACAACTGGTAAGTATTTTATAACTATGCAAACTATAGTTTTTCCCAGTATCTTTTTGAGGCTTGGGCAAAAGAAAATGTTGTATGGTAGCCATTTTTGACCAAAAACCTAGATCACATAGCTGCCAAAAACAAAACAATCCCACAAACTGAAATTGCAAAGACTAAAACATGATTGCCACTTATGTTGATATGTTACAACTTACAACAAACAATCTGGTGAATTTCCACAGAAAATTTCTTACCCAATCAAAAGTTATTAAAGTAAGTTTACTTGTAGCCGAAAAAAGAGAATATTTTGGCATATTTTATAGTTTGGAACTTATTAACTTCAACCCTAAATGTTTATAAAATTGTAAATTTTATATTGAAATATAAAATAATAATTAAAAAAAGTCTCTAAGCCCAGATCCGACTCAGGCTTGAAATATTTGTAAAGTCCCTTACTCCAAGTGCATGATTTATTTTGATTTATTATTGGTTTGACAGTGCAAGCATTTGTCAACCAATATTATATGACTGAGTCTATGCTTGTTTCAAATTTCAAGAGAACGTGTATAAATTATTGCCATCTTTGAATTGCCAGATTTATATTATTGCAGATTACATTCTGGAGACCCCATTCATGAAAGAAAGATAATGACAGGTACTACATATACAGACTAGGGAAGAAGAAATCTATTCAAATGTATTTCAGAAGAGAGTAACCGTTAGACATGCTCCATTCAAGATCCTTTTATGCTTAGATAATACAGATAAATAATGCTGAAAACTCTGATCTCCCTCAGACTCCCGATAAGCTGGCGCTGGTCAAAATAGCACGACTCCTTAATGATGTGGCTGGGAGAGTATGCGGTTGACCCTTGTGATTGGTGGCTGAACTGGAAGAGAACATCCAATAGAGCACTGCGGCTGACAAATAAATAAGGGTGGTGGCTGAATATTATTATTGATCCTTTCGAACAAATAGGCCACGATTTTCCTTATTTTGAATAGCATTGATCATAATATTAAATACATCAAACCTTCATTTCATAGACCTGACTTAATGGCATATGACTGGCAGAGATAAAATACTGCATTCCTTATGTGACATGAATTGGCCACAGCAAACTGCGATTAATTACTAATAATGGTGCGATAAGGGAGATTCTTGTAGCGGCGATATAATTCAGTAGTTATTCCGTTGGCATTCAATCAATGGAAAACTGTGATTAATTAGTAATAATGGCACGATAAGGGAGATTCTTGTAGCGGCGATTCAGTAGTTATTCCGTTAGCATTCAATCAATGGATTATGTAGCAAGCCACGAACTTGGAGCCAGAAATTAACAATAGCAATGAATACATACAAATATTCAACCTTCGATTCAGATGGCATTAAATTATACAAACTGGCAATAGGTATATACACACCAATATAAGTGACCAGCAAATGAACATATAGTATCAATTTGAATGTTCTCAGAAGTAATTAATCATTGAACAGGAAATATCTTTGAACACCAACAATGAACAATTCTGTGCATATATCTATTATAGGTTGTCCAGCATTTATGGGCAGATTGAACCATATAATCGAACTGGATATATATATCGAACTCCTGCAAATTCGTCTCCGAAGGAGACTCACGAATTTGCACAAACTCCAAAGGCTAGGGTGGATTTGTTTCACCACCGAAACTCTGAATCCTCAAGCCTGAAAGCTCTCAGAGAAACAAATAAAATAAACTCCCAATCATGAATAATCCATTCCCGAATCACCATTTTGTAGCCTCCCATGAAATAACCGCTTCACAAATATTTGAATATTTAAATATTGAACTTTAGGAGGGAAATAATATTTAGGTCCTACTTTAGACTTTATAATAATTAATTAGTATTATTCATAATATTTACTTTTGAGAGAATAATATTATTTCATTTGCAATGATTTCTGGTTTTGGTTTTGATTGTGTGAGAATAATATTAATTAATTAATAATTAATTCCCATAATTTATTTAATGGCTTTGGGAATAAAATAAGCCACTAAAATATCCGGATTATTAATTGGGAGGGGACATTACAATATTCACGTCACCTAATTTTGAGCTGTTTTTGAGCCCTTTATGTTTTTCACAACCCCATGCTATACATATCATTTCTAAGATCTTCTTTTTCCTTAGAAACAATTGCACAAGGCTTGATCAATAAGGAAATGACTCCAACCAGCTTCCTTCTTTAATTCAGATCAGTATGACTGGTAATGGATCTGACACCTGTTGGCGTAAAAACTAACACCTCTGGAGTGCAGGTTTGTACGGACAGATATGCACACTGCGTAATGAGTGCTCTTCAAATTAGGGAGGGAAGCTCCCTCAGTGCTGGAATCGTGGAAAAGAAAAGTAATCTAAGTCCTATCTTTTTGTTCTCAGCTGGAAGAGGCACAAGGTTAAGAAAACCAAGAACGTTGCAGCTAAGGATTTTCTGGTTTCGCAGATCATTAACTACAACTAAGCTAACTACTTTAAATCTATCTAGTTTCCTCAAGAAAAATGAGCATGAGGAAATGGAGCAAGGTTTGACTATCTGACGATAAACAAGTATAGATTCTCAACTTGAAGGCAAGGTGGCACATCTATCAAAAACAAGTTTATTGGAAACAACAATATACGATAAACTAAGTACAGATTCTCAACTTGAAGGCAAGGTGGCACAACTATTAGCTCAATCCAAATAAGTTTATTATTCACAACAATAAACGATAATCAAGTGCAGATTCTATACTTGAAGGCAAGGTGGCACAACTATCATCTCAATCTGAACAAGCTTATTGAACACAAAACAGATTTGATCTAACTATGGAAAGAATTCACCATTACGATTGCATGAAACCCTATGTGGCATAACAATTAATCATAATAGTAAAGACGCATGAACAAATACCAAAAGAGCAATATTGAAGGCAAGGCAGGCACAACATATATTCCTCTCTCGTGCAAAAGTTAATTACAAACGAGCAAAAGCTCTTATTTATATACATCAAAGGTGTAGGGAACCCTAAAATCACCTTGAGTCAACTACAGTCTTGCAATGCATGCAAGATTTATTGCTAAACCCTAATAAAGGAAACTATATAGTTAACTGGAAAACTACCATTAGTTAATCGAAACATCTAATCTAAAAATGGACAATTGTGCAAGCATGCACGTCCTTATTGAAAGCGAGTTAACTGGAACACTACCATCAGTTAACGAAAAACCCTAAATAAAACTCCAAGTGAATAAAGCTGATCTTAGAATAGATATGCATGTGATGACACAACGAGTTAACTTGAAAGGGTAACGCCAAGTTAACTCCTGTGTATAAAGTCTATTCTAAGAGGTGGGAACTGAAGTCTACTGATCGTGATCTCGAACAATCAATTCCTCAACGAGGTTGTCAACTGCATCAGCATCTGAATGTTAGCAACTTGAGCAATCTTTGCACACTCAAACTAGCATTTCACTAACTCATAACTTTGGCGGCTCCGTAACTGAAGTGATGACGACTATCTCCTCTGCAGCTTGATGCAAATCGGTCTCAACTTTTCTGATGAAATCGCGAATTAAGACCAATTTGGTCTTAAATTCAGTCTACGTGAACTGCACTTTGAAAAACTCCCTTTTGACTGTGAACATGGCTATATTTTGACAAGATTTCTGGGAAGCTAAAAATAGCCTACTGAGGCTAAAAATAGCCTTTCGAAGAGTTATTTTCGTCGAAAAATATGAGATATGGGTTTTGTCCAGAAAAAGATTCTAAGACAACCCAAAACGTCAGAAATGCGAAAATCTAACTTCTACTCGACCATGCAAAGAGTTTTCAGTTGAGAAAATTAGAAACTCAAGAACGAATGTTCTGAAGTTAAAAATTCCTGAAAAATCAAACGCACGATTTTAACTTGAGGAAGCTAAATAGAAATGATCCAGATGCTGTGTGATGTCCCCTCGCTAGACAGTTCTCAGGAACAGTGTGTTAGCCCTTTATTGGACCCTTGTGGGCTAGCCAGTTTGGATAGAGGGTCAGTGATGCATTATGGAGAGTTTGATTGTTCTTGTTTTCAGTGGACAGTGATTGGATCACAGCAAGCGTTGGCATTTCAGGAGTCCACAGCTTCTGACGGCACGGGAATACTCTGAGTTTTGAGCGAGTTATGGAATTTTAAGTGATTAAGTTAATTATTTAACTTAATGTTTTATTAAAGTCACATTGACTTTAATAATATTTTATATCACTTAAAAAGTGTTCAAAAAAGGGATTTAATATTTTTAATGATTTAAAATATTAAAAGTGCGCTCAAAGAATTAAGTCTTAAACTATGGAGAAGACTTAATTAAAAATTAAAAGATTTAAATGATGCAAAAGGCCGTACTTTCTTGAAATGCTTGCCAATTAGGTATAAAGCATTTCCTTGGCAAATGAAACTCATCTTTTGACCATTTCTCTTTGCCTTGAGCATTTTGCCTGTGCATTCTCCTGTGATCAGGGTTTGAACAACTGCCATTGAAGAACGTTACCTCTTCAGTGTGAGCACTCTTGAGATTGTGAAAGATCAGTCGAATCAGTGCATGTTGAGAGCTTCAGCCAGAGGTTCTACAGATTCATACAGAGTTTATTTATTTGAGTTTGCTTATTGTTTACAATAATTGAGGGTTTCTACTGGTGGCGCATCCTTCTTCACAGACAGAGGTTTCCAGCAGGGTTTCCTTCCTTTCTTTTCATAGCCGTACGGCCTTCATTGGGAATTGTGCCTTGAAAGAGGCGTGTGAAGGAATAATGTGAAACGCCTCCCTTTGGCTTGGTTTTAGTCTTCCATCATGGGCGTCCAGTATTTCTAGAGCATTGTGTCCAGTTTCTGAGCAGGAGAAATGAGTTCTGGAGATTTGGCGTGCCTTTATGCTTGATTTCATCATTTCCAGCTGTAGATCTGGCAACTTCTTTATTTAAAATAACTGGAGATTTCCTGGTATGTCTGATATTCATGATCTTATTGTTTCAGTATATTAACAACTTCTGCATTTCCATTTTGTGAGTTTTTGCTTTATATTTCAAATTACAAGCAAAAATATGCTACGCCCCTTCTCTTCTGTCTACTAAGAATTCTCTAAAAAACTTAAAATACACCTAAAGACTTAAGAAAATAAGGGCTTTGAGCTGAGAGCCAGCAGGGCTCATCACATGCTGAGACTTGTCGAATTTTGCCAATTTCAGGAACATGCGAATTGAAATCTGAGAGAAATTTGAGAATCAAGGAGGAAAAAGATGTTTTTTGTATGCTCTTCTTCAATGAAAATCGCCCTTGAATTCTTCAAATTGCTGAAAAAGTGAACTTTTAACCTGCAAAAAGATATGTTAGATAAAATTGCCTTTGGTAGCTGATGAAGAAATCCGCCTTCGATCTAGAAGAATTGTGAATTTGCCTTGAAAAATTGCGAATTTGCTTTGAAGTTTGTGCCTTTGTTCTTGAAGAATATGAACTCGCCTCTTGAGAAATTATGAATTTCTATTGAAGCTTGAGAATTCGCCTTTGTAAACTGAAGAAATACGAATTTTGCTTGAAAAATATGAATTTCTCTTAAGAAAAACGAATTTCTCTTTAGCTTTGTGAATAATAAATGAAGGTGCCATGTTTAAGTAAGAGAAAATTCACACCAACTTGTTGACTGCAAGATTTAAAACCTCAGCTGAAAATAGAAGGCTTCTGATTGGACCTCTTTCAGTTACACTGATACTGACACTGAGTCCGGAAATAAATAATAATAAATTAATATTCATCATGCAATTTGCAAAGGCATCAATTTTAGAGATTCGCCATTTTAATGCCAAAATATGCAAAATAAATATTAAATATTATTTAACTTCAGTTGACAAACCGAATGAAGCTCTGAGATTCACCGACAAACTTCACTGATTCCGAAAAGTCATCATTTGGCCTCATAGGCGTCCATTTGCTCAAGATATTGCACTTTTTATTAACTTCCTATTTTATAGCTGACGACAAAGTTACAACTGGCCAACTTCGACACTGATTTCTGGGTGACCAGATGATGTTGAGACTGAACTGAAATATTCATCGCGAAGCCTGCTAAGCAAAGAAGAAATGTCTGCTGGGAGTCATCACTGCAAAATCCATCATTTAACACCCTGAAAAATTAGGCGCCCTTGATTAAATTCATTTACAGGTACCAGACTTAACCATTTCTTCAAACTGCCATCTGATGCTTCAAACGGCTGCTGACGGCAAACGGTGAACCCTGCTGACAAGAAATCAAGCTCACTGCATGCCTAGAGACATTCTGCATCCAAGGGATATACGCATGGCATCAGGAAATTACATTAAGGGCCTCAAAAGTAAAAGCGCCCCTGGCCTTTAGTTGCACTGGCATCGTTTTGACGAAAGTTGAACTGTCAACCAAGTACCCTACTTCTACCTCTGATATCTGGAGCTGGAATGACCCGATTCGAGCCATGTCTGTTCTAACGGATAGCCAGAAGGATTGACAAGAGAAGTCTCTAGAGGCGACAAAGCAAGAAAACTACTTCTAAGACCTCAAATAGAAGGGCGCCCATCCCAAGATGGAATAAACGACCAACACTTGGCCATTTTCGCGAGTTGTCTTCACTTTTCAGCATTTTGCCAAAGACCTCGCACGTACGAGTGACTGCCAAATCCTGGAAGCTGATGGCTGGGCTCGTTGAATAGATAAAGTAATTACACTTGAATCCCGTGAAGACTTCAAAAGCGAACGACCTCATTTGATAGGCCTAAAGGCTAGGCGCCTCTGGACTGTAGAAATATAATGAAAACCTTGTACCAGTCCGCCTGTGAAATGACATGCTTGGTAGAAACTCTGCCACGATCACCTAGAATGTCGGATCGACAGGCAACTTGGTGCGTTGCGGAGCTGGACTAGAGTGGTACTGATGTCAGGAAGACCTCGTCAGCAAATTTGACCATCTCAAGGGTCATTTTAACCAGCGCCCCTGAGCTATACTTGCGTTGGAAATGCAAGGAGGAAGCTCTGAGACGTGAAAACTCCATAATAGGCTCATCTTCAGATGTCGGCTGCCGGAGCTCTAGGACTCAGACGACTGCGTTTGATAGCTTGTTGGACGAGCAGACTAGTCGTGAAGAAATTGATTGCATCCATCATCAGAAAAACCAAAATCCAAGCCTCCATCTAGAAGAGCGCCCTCAAGCTACAGGCGCGCTTTTGCTAGAAAAGAACAAGTTTCCGCCATGTAGAATTTTGGGAATTTCAACTTCTGTCGCCATTTGCTGGAGTTACGAGTCTCAGAAAGCTTCGCTGGATAGCTCATCGGATAGCCAGACCAATTCTGAAGAGTTTGACTGTATTTATGAGCACTTTCAACAAGATCTTGACCTTCAAAAAGAAGGGCGCCCCTGGGCTACAGGTGCGCTTTCTTGCTTTTCTCTAAGAAATCCTCATTATTTCATCTCTAAAAACTCTGTCTTGACCACTGAAATGATCATGCGAAAGCATAGTTGTTGTCATGAAATGCTGTTACGAAACGCTCCTCCATCATGAAATGCTCCGTTCTAAGTCTCTGATTCAGGTTCTGATCAATGAAACTGCCTTTGACTGACAAACTACTGACAAAACTCCATGCTTGATATTGCCCAAAACTGTACTTGACATCATTTTAGCAAGATTTAGACTATTTTAAACAAAATTCCTTGATGAAGCAAAAATTTTGGTTTTGGGTACAACAATACCATATAAGCTTTATTAATTATGCTGTTAAAATATATTGCATAATGGCTGTTTATTTAGGTTGGCAGGCCATTAAAAACTTCATAGTCATCAAATAAACACACATACAACCAAAATATTACATGCTTTAAACTTTAAGACCTAATCTACCTTGTTTTAGAAAACATAAACAACCATTAGTTTGCCTTATTATTATCCCATTTATCTAATAGCTTCTTGTTGTGAATTTCTATTTTCTGCAATATGAAGGAAGATTATATTTTGCATAATCCTTTGGGAAAGGAGATTGTTAAGAATAATTTCAAAATGTTGGACATTGGCATAAAAATTTTTAAACCTGAAATTGGGACATTAGAATGCACATGTATTAAAGGGAAAACAAAAAATTGAAATTTAACATATGGTTATTAATAAATTTGAATGGAGATGAAACCTAAATTGACTCTCTGTGTGTTAACTAATCTAACCTAAATTTCTGAATTCTGCAGCAGTTTGAGTGAAACCTACTTTACAAATAAACATTTCCATATTGATATAAGATCTATGATACATTCACTTGAAGTGCAATTAATTTTGAGCTATAATGTTGAGACTTGGACTTGGCAAAAACTTGGTGGGCCGATTAACTCAGACTCAAACTTTGTGCCATTCGCTTGAAGTGCAATTAAGTTGGAGCCATAATGTTGAACTTGTGACTGTTGGAAGATATTACATCATTGTTATATAGGTTAGTGCAGAGGAGGGGGGACCAACCACACCAAGGCTCCAGGTCACGGAGAGCCAAGAGCGGAAGGCTGCCCTAATCTACCTCAAGTTGGATAAGTGTTTAAGGTCAAGGATAAAGAATGAAGAGCACTCTCACGTGCTTCTGTCACTCTACTAACCCGAGAGTTTTGGTGGGGTTAAATGAGCAGACTTTTGGAACCCAAACTATATCTCGAACAACTCTCTTCCAAAGGATAGTAGCGTAGGTTAGGGACGATAGCACGATGTGTTGGCGTCTCATAGGGGCGATGGCGTCTGTATGGACAAAAAGTGCAAAAGTAGAGTAAAAGTACCAGGAATCTATTGACAACTTAGCAAAGAAGGTTTAAAGGATGACTAAAGTGGAAAGTGACAGAATGACAAAAATGACAAGAGAAATGACCACAAGGACGAGAAAGGAGAGAATACAACTCACGAAGAGTCTAGTTCACTAGTAAGCTCCACACGAACACGTACCTACATACAACCAAGAGAGGAAAAATGTTGGGGCTGTATAGGGGTTTGCCGCTGTCAAACCCCCGCTTTGGTGTTTCCACCTCCACGGACAACCAGATAGATTGAGAGATAGAAATATGATAAAGAAAATGATGCTAGAATGGAAATAAAACCAAGTACTACGAGAGACACTAAGCTACTTAAATCTAACAACAAAGTAATACGAAATCGTTACCACCCTCAACCAAGGCACTCAAGGCCAATGAGAGAGGAATGCAAGTCCACAGCTATGGCAGAGTCGACGTAGCCACAACAACGTCGAAAGTAGTCTCACAAGACACCAAGCTGCAACTTTTGTGGTAGATGTGTAGGATGTTGTGATTGTTGGAAATGTGAAGCCGATAGTGCAACAAGTAGCACAAACGTATGATCAAATGGGTGTGTAGAAGTGTGAAGGAGATCAAGAATTGCTAAAGAGATGAAGTGAAAGTGAAAGATAGCCATTTGAAGAAGGTTTGGGAGGGAAAGAGCCGTTCAAATGTCGGCAAGAAGGCGTAGGGGCGTTATGTTTCGTCACCAATGGAGAACGTAGCGCCTCTGCAGATTCCAGAGGTAGGAATATTGTTAGGACGACATTGCACCGTGCATATGTCCGTGTGCCGTGTGCGCGTCCCTGACAAAAATTCCTCCACTGACACTAAAAACAAGCACAAAGTGGATGGGGTACGGAATGAGGACGTGGAATTACTTGGTTGGATTTGATTTTTCTAAAGTGAAGGGTGTAAAAGGGGAATTTGCAAGAGGGGTGCAAATTCGCTCTTGTACATTTTGCCTCCACTTTAGTGAACATGAGTGCCAACGAATGTTCGGTGAAGTAGATTGAAAGAGTTTAGAAACATATACTTGAACCGTCGAGGAAGCAGACAGCAATCTGACGAGCTTGAAAGCGCAGGGTAAGCAAGTAACTCCATAGGTACTCTCTCTTGAGGAGGTTTGAACAAAGTGCATTGAAGGCCCGCAGACCAACGATGGACAAATCTTGCAGGATACAAGCGCTTCATAGGTCCTTAGACTTGCAAAGAGGGCGCCTCCAGGTACTCTCTCCTGAAGGAAGCCCAATGTGAAGGACTCTGCAGAGTCGGATTGGAAAGTGGCTTCATAGGCACACCTGCAAAGCAACATGTTAATCCGCATATAAAACATGTTAGAAGACAAAAAGCAGCCACACAGGCAAACAAGCAGATAGACAGTCAAATATTGGAGAAACTTTCAAAGGGTTCAAAAGAAAAGGGGTCCACTCAAGGGACGCTTAGTTTGAAAGTACAAGAGTGTTTTTCGCAAATCAATTCAGCATCAAAGAATCCTTTTGAAAGATGTTCACTTCATCAAGGAATTCGAAAGGAAATAGGCCCCCTCGCAAGGCGAAAGTCAGAACTTCTCTCACAAGAGAAGGTGCTCCCCCCTTAGAGGAAAGTTTTGATGAGCACACAGTTATATTGAGAGGGGGGGGGTGAATCAATATAATGCAAATTTTACCAATTTAAAACTTTATCAATCACAATAGCAACTATGTAAGAATATAACAATAAGAACAAGTTGACACCAAGATTTTAAGTGGAAACCCTTGCAGGAGAAAACTACGGTACAAATAATGTACTTTATATTTATATAAGTTTACAATGATTGTAGGCACCAACCTACTAGAGGCACCGACCTCTTAAATTGTTTTGTAGGCACCAACCTACAAGGAGCACCAACTCCCTAACTTGGTTTAGTAGGCACCAACCTACAAGGAGCACCAACTCGCTCTTCCAAGGCACCAACCTTGGCTAACTTGAGGCACCAACCTCTTGTGAATGACTGAAAATTTGAATGTAGAATGAGATCTTCAAATCTGATCTGCTCTTTGCTTCATACCCTATCCTTCTTTGTGATGTATGCTATCACTTTAATGCCCACACAAGAAATATAATCCTTCTGTTCTGATTTTCACATGACTATTCTTTCACCCCCTTTGTAATGTATGTTATTCCTTTATGCTCACACAAGAGATATAATCTTCTGCACTTCTATTCACATAATCATTCTTCCACACTCACACTCCACGAATCTGAAATGGACCTTATATATATATATATAAATGCTGATAAAACACTGCAATCTTTTGTAAGAGACTGCATCATTTAAAATCTACCTTTTCATTTAATCGCATCACTTCAAATCTGTTCTTTTTGTCTTAATCACACCCTTCCATATTTAATGAAACTTCATCAATGGTAAATCGTACCACTTGTATTTAATTGATTTTACCCTTTAAAAAATCTGGAGTTGCATAAAGGATCGCACCCTTTCATATTTCAATGAAGTTGCATCATTTAGAATAAATCACACCACTTGAAAAAGCTGTCTCTTTAATATTTTTGTCTTCTTTAAAGTAATCAGACCATTTCACTTTTTATTAATTTGAAGCCACATCATATAATACTTCCTTTAGTGATCCTTCAGCTAGCCCCAAACTAGTGCCACGTCACCCTAATTTGTCCCAAAATAATTATCAGCTCCTTTAGAAATATAATCTCCTTCAGTTTTTTGATTTTTCTTCCTATGTTAGATGTTTGAAGTTTGTCTTTTTCTGCACTTCATACACAGCAGCTTAGTCACAAGGTTGTTTTGTCTTTATTTGACCTCTTAAAAAGAAGCCCGATATCTCCTTTGTTTGCTGCGATACATGACAGTAGGTGACAGCAATAATTAAAGCCTCCAAATATGATTCGTCTTATTTATTTTTGTCTTGTTCTTCTGGTCTTCTTGTTTTATTCTTCTTGTCTTATTAAATTGCTGCATATAATCAAACAAATCTGGTTTGATGTAATCTTAATAAAATTGCTGCTCTCCTTTATATGAGTCTTCTTTAATTTTTGTGTATTACCTTGACATCAATGACAATTCTTCCTTTGGCATTAAAGATAGCAACTTCGTCTTTGTACCTTTGACATCATTGACAATATTTCCAACAAGTTTTTCAAATTCTTTCTTTATGAACCCATGATGAAGGAAAAGTATTTTGCTTGGGGTCCTTGTTGAGGAATGCGATTTTTGAAAAGTATTTTGAAGGGATTTTCAAGAAAAGATTTGTTGGCCACCGAATGCACTTTCTAAAAATCAAAGTAGTGTGAGAGCCCCCCCTTAGGATGGTGCGTGCCGAACACAAAGGCGGGCGACACCCTAAGGAGAGAAAAGCAAGAATGAAAAAGTGATGTTGTGGCTCGCGGAACATAACGAGATGTAATTGTGGTAATGTTGTCGCACATGCGAGGGACAACACATGAGCACCACAACATCACGAAACAAGCACAAACAATAAGCGCAAAGAAAGAAGAGACAATAACATCATGAACAAGAGACAGGGGCGGTCTGATATTTCGGGTTCATAGCTGCTCATAAATATAGGTAAGTAGATATAATAGTATATAAATGAATTGTCATCAACCCCCTACTATATTAGACCATATGAAGTAAGGCACGTGAAGACAAAATGAAAATAAAAAATTGGGTCAATATGGAAGGGAAGACTAAATGCCCCCAACACTTTGCATTGTCCCCAATTGTCGAAAATCAATAAACAACAGAGGAAGAATGATGTAACAAATAGAGGAAGTTTTATGACACAAAAACACTCCTGTATCCAAGCACCTACAAGGGTGACAAGGGTCATCCGGGAACACATAACACAAGCACAGGGGAACACAACACACACACACACAATCTATTCTATAGATAAAGAAGAGGTGCCCCCTAGTCCTCATCAACCAAGAGGTTGTCGTTCTCCCAATCTAGATCATTGTACGGGGAGGGTAGACGAACCTGCAAGGGCGAAATATCAAGGGGGAAACCCTTTGACCTTCCCGCAACAAGAGCCAAGGAAGAAGGCCCCTTGAGGTCTTCTCCGCTCAGTTCTTGTGGGGTGAAAGTCAACTATTTTGCGGAAATTGCTGATAGGGTCAAGACCTCGTCCACAAAATTAAACATGCACTTCATAGGAGTGCCATGTGTTAACTCAACGAGCGAGGGAGGTGGCGCCCGAGATCCACTGCTAGGCTCACCGAATGACTCGGGAGCAGTGACAAACTTTGGGGACGCTGAGGCTTCCTCCGTCACTAGGATGACACAAGCCAACGTAGAACCACCATTTGAAGAAGGTGAGCCCTTCTTCCGACCCCCATTGCTAGCAGGGTTGTCCTCCATCTTTCGCTTCATCGAGGGATTCGAGATCTCCATGGACGAAGTAGAGGGTGCGAAGGAAGAGGAGAGAACCGCGACAGACACTACCAAAGTGTTTGGCATGTCCACGGGTTTTGAGAATGGCGGGATGTCCGGAAGGGACATCAGAAGGGGCAGCTCAACTGAAGGAGCAATAAACACTTGCACCCTTGAAATATTCCCCCTTAATTTTTTCCCAAAATTAACATTCAAATCAGCAACCAAACATTGATTAGCGTTAGCTCCAAAATGTAAACCAGCAAAGAAGATAACTCTAACCAAGAATGTTCACCAAGATCCCAATGTGGGCGAGGTGATAGCATATGGTCAGAGGATCGTTAGGCATAAACAGAGCTGAAAGTACAATTCATCTGCTGGTGCAGGCATCCACAAGTGGTGGGAATACTCCACTTATTCAGTGGGTGAGTTTACAACAATTATTAGGCGGCAAGCCAGCCTTTAAATCCACTCTTCCACTTATTAACGTGGGGGGAAATTACAAACAAGATATAAGTTTATTCTAAAACTCAACCACTCAATTGTGGGAGTGTAAAACAGATATAAAATTGCAGCAAGTAAAGGAAGAGCTGTTAGTACTACTAACTAGCTTTACAAAGAATAAGAACAGCTGCAAATAGAATAGATAATCTTCCAAAAATATTAAACAGTTAGAGTATCACTTCCTCTAACATTTACAATGATATAAGATGAAGAATTGAAGCTCAAACCAGCAAGTACAATTATTTAATAAGTCTGATATAGAAACAATGTTAACAAAAAATCAGACCAGCAAACTGTACATCAATGAAATACTCATAACTCTTTCAACAAAACCTCCAAATGACGTGAAATCAGTTGCAATGATCTCCTGGAAGATAGGCGCCCATTCCATGATGAAGAAACAGCAGCAAATGATGAGTATTATTTTCTTAACACAATTCCCAATGTTCCAGAATGGTACGGCCTTGAGCAAGGGCGATTTTGACAAGTAAAAATCATAAACTCAAAACTAAAATCTGAAACTCTCCAAAGATGGTAGCCTTGGGTGTAGGAATGGATTGGAAAAGTACCCACAAGCAAATTAAATTCACTTCAAAAGCTGTATGCAAAAACTACCTTCAGCTGTGACTGTATCAACAACTTCAAAACTGAAAATTTCATCAAAATCTTCAACTATCGAGCTCAATCTGCTAGTCTGATTTGAGAAGCAGCAAATGACCAACTAGGTGTTGTATTTCAAACACGAAATTGAATTGGAACTAGGAGGTAAGCATCCCTCGAAGTATTAAACAATTTGTTATTTCGACAGCATAACTTTAGCATAATTTTCATGGATAATCAGCTCTTCAAACAACAGCAATATATAAGTTTCAATTGGCAAATGAAGCAACAAGAGACTGTTCAAATTCCAAGAAGTTGAATCACTTCAACTTCCAAAAGGGACGCCACTTTAAGCATTTCACTTTTTTGAAATATTAAAATATCATTCAACTTCCCCTTTAGGCATCCATTTCATATTGCAACAATAAAGCATTTATTAAATAATTAAATGCTCACTTGACCCCTTTATGTCCCCTTCTTTAAAACAACTTGAAGTCATCAAGCCTATGCGTGGGGTACAACTTCAAGACATGAAAATTGACTAAGTCTGAAACTCAGTCCAAGGAGATAACCAAATACAATGCCCAAGCTGCAGCTGATGAATTGCTAAAAATAGCAAATTGACAAATGCCAAACTGAACAAAGTTGACGATGATGCTTCTGCCAAAAATGAACTTACTAAAAATAGCAAATGCCAAAAATAGTAAGTTAACTTCAAAACCATCAAAAAGCCAAACTGAAGACTGAACTGCAAAGGATAGAATTGCTGCTAGATAGATACTGCCAAAAGATAGACTTGATAAAAATAGCAAACTACTATAAATAGTAAGTCTACACAACATCCTCTGAACGCCAACTGAGTAGTATCTGAAAGAGGAAACCCTAGTTTTCTACTTCAGCTTAGCCTACGGATTTTCGGAAATAGGCTAAATCCAAAAGAAGAGTGTATGGCCAAAATGGGGACATTACAACCCTCTTTGGGCGAGGATCGTTTACATTTGCGGTGGGAGCCAGAAGCAGAACCGAAGCCAAAGGAACTGAAGCAGAGAGGACGGGAGAGGACATAGCGGAGGGTGCCGAAGCAGGAATTGTCGGCTCCTCTTCCATCTTTTGCAAGGCTGCCTGCTCAGTGGCCAGAGCCTTTTTCGAACACTTGTGCTCACGTGCAAGGTATTTTCTGTGACATCGAGACTTAGAGGTCGGGGGTTGAGAATGGATGGAAGGCTCCTATTCGACCATTGGAGTATCCATCGCAGCCGTTTTCGGCAGAGGGAGGGACTCTTGGACGAGAAAAGGAAGGAGAGTGTGATGTCCCCATCCTACAGAAATGATTGAGATAAGTATACATTCTAATATATTACGTTTTTTATAGATATATGTATAGCCATGAATATAAATATAAGTATTTAAATATAATTGTATGCAACATAAGTATATTTAATTATACATGTATTTAAATTGTATTCAATTATATATATATTTAAGTATTTAATTATCCACTATTTTGTGTAATACTAATTGCTGCTAAATACATCCGATAATAATAGTAACTAAGGGATGCGAATGAATAGACGTGCATCTTCTTGAAGGACGCATGGAGGAGGAGGACGCGTCTATTGAAGCACATAGATATAGTTGAGGCAATGAAGGGAAGAGGCCATTAGAGAGTAATAGAGAGGAAAGTCGAGCCAAAGAGAGATCATGGAAAAGGAATTAGTGAACTAGAGAATGCCAAATTATTGCAGAAGCTTTTGAAGAAGAACGAACTCAAAACCAAAGCCGAGCATCAGATGTACAGTTCGAACCAAGACTTCCAAATTAGTCGACAAGCACTAAGTTAGACGTGTGCTCCTGGGAATGAGAAGAAGGCATCCAGATCAATAAACACGAATCTCAGGATAGAGGGAAAAGAGCCAAAATCCAGTAGCACGTAAGGAGGCGTGATAGACTCAGGTGGCAATCCACAACAATCTGAAGAGTCAGGAACAGTGCGCGGCCGAGACACCATAAGAAGAGGATCTTGGGGTCAAGATCGATCCCTTAGAACCTTGCCATAATATTAAAAGCGCGAGTTATTGAAGGCG
>VDFB02281492.1:871026297-871153952 GCA_007258455.2 Sequoia sempervirens | reverse complement strand
TAAGGAAGGGACATTACAGATTACCGTATCTAGTTCTTACTATCTTCTAAGACTCGACATGCCACTAATGAGAGGGAAAGCATCATCCAACTGCTTTACCTCCAACCTTGGACTTAAGCGGTCCCCCGCACACTTCCTAACTAGAAGCGGCCCTACCCTTCAACGAAAGGTTGTGTTGGGAACCCTCTCAGTTGCCATCTGAACTTGAGTCAGTTGTGTGTGACTCGGTCAACCTAATAGGTCTAGGGCATGTTCTTGTCATGTTGAAGTAAGCCATTTTAGGTTGATTTGTTTTGTTCCTTGTGTTGTGGTGAAAAGAGGTCTAGGGTTTTGTAATCCTTCTTGTTCTCCTTCTACATAAGTAATTGATCGAGCAAATATAAATATATGTTTGTCCTTGACGAGGAAGCCACATATACATACACGGGTTCGTATATGCAAACACAAACGCATATGCACGTGTGTAGACGGAACTCACGCCTACAAATGTGCATGTACATTCACGTGTGCATAAACGAACACATGTATGCATGTGTGTATATTATATGTATCTTTCCTTGCACTATCTTGATAATGTACTGGCATTATATTTTACTTCAGTAATTATGTCAAGTGTCAACATTATAAATAACGTCGCATTTCTTGTTTATGATTGTTCCTTTTTAAGTGATTATAGTTAATGGGTTGCTAAATCATTTTTAATCCCTTATCCTTAAAAAAGATAATTATTTAAGTTGAATTATGTCCAAATATTTTGCTAGGCGGTGTGGGCCTCGATAATATGGGGAACTCGACATAATCAAGCCAACCCCTTTTTTTTTTAAATATGTCGGTTTAACATTATTGAAACGTGTAATCTATTGTTGTCAAGTTGTTAGCAAGGTGGCAGCAAAAGCTAATATTCCTCTTAAATTCCTCGGTCCAATTGCTAGTTGTTGTTTCGTTATCCTGTCCATCGTGAGTTAGCTATGGTCTTGGAGCGGCCTTCAAATCTTGTTTGCCATTGTTTAAACGTGTCAATGAATTCACCAATGTCATGTAACTGTTGTTTCTGCTTTAATTATCATTCTATCATGAGTTATCAAGGAGATCAACTATCAACCCCCCCGTGCAACCGTTCCTCAACAACCGTATGGTTGTGACAAGCAGAATCTAAACTGAAACTTGCTACCATCATACGAGATTGGGCAACCAATAAGGGGTCTTGTTGCATAACAAAATTTTACCTTTAATCGATGAGTAAATCTTTTGATCGATATGGTTAAAGATGGAACCAATTCATAACTATTTTGAAAATGGTAATTGGAATTGAATCTATCGAACTATTATATATACTCCTTTTGATGTAGATTTGGGGGTTGGAAAACACAAGATTCGGGGAATACTAAACCAAGAAAAGTAACGAGTATAAACTAAACATGGAATGTCAACTAAGAAACCAAAAATCAACAGGAAGCTTAAGCTCGATAATTGGAGCCCAATACTAGTAACAATGTCTTGGTTTTATAATCATCATAGTGGAGTTGGGCCTATGCGCTGTGTCTTCTGAAAGCTTCCATTAGGCCGCGCAAGGTCAAATACCAAGAAGGCTCACAACAGACTTGTAACTGTTTGAAATTTCCAATGCTTTGGTTCTAGTCTATGAAAGATTGTGAGAAAGGTTAATGATAGGACAACTTCTTGTTTAATATGCCTTCTATTCGTGAAAGATTTATTTTCCCTTGTGGTTAAGCAATCTTTATATATTCACAAGACTTTACTCAACTAAGTTCTTGTTTTATGAAACATGTTGAAACTCTTGTTGCCGATTAGGATCAGATTGGTATCTTTAACCTATATTATTATTAACGATGTAACTGATTATTATATTCTGAATTGATATTTTTAGATTCTCCATGGATATGAAGAGCTTTCTTTGTAGAAGAGCCATGAACTCAAATACTTGATATACCAAAAAGATGCTTGTATAGTTTTGTATGAATTAAGACCTTGGTTGTGTGTTGCAGCTATGTTAAATTCTAATCAATTCAAGAGCTTTGGTTATTGTTGAAAGGCATGAATGGATGTGTATCAATATCTCCATTATTATGGGAAAGATTGTGTATTGCATAGTCTATTGTCAAGCTAATACTCAAGATAGTGTCTATTTTGAGCGTTTAGCTGCAGCAGGGCACCAAGATGCAACAATGCTACTGTTAGAAGTGGTTATTGTCGGTTTCTTCAATCTTTGATTCAAGGATTGTCCTTGTCTACTGACTGATATCTATTAATAGAGTAATTTGAGAAAGAAGTTTTCTTTTATATGATCAAGACCATTCAAGCCAAACTACAGAAGGGTTCTACACTTGTCAACTCGGAGGAGTAGTAGGTTTCCAAACCTTGTGTATTGAATCTTGAGAATGTTGTTGGGCGGGGCAAGTAGTTCTAGTACGCCTTAGGCCAGAAGTGTTTTCCAAGTGAGTGTTGTTGCCACTACGTGCACTCATCAATTCTCTATGTCCCAATCACTTAACTAGCCAGAGTTGTCATACTTAGTAGGAGGGTATCCTTAGTAGTGTGACAAAGTTAGATAAGTAGGGGGGCATGCACTAGAGCTCAGATGGAAACTAAGGGGGTTCCCAACACAACCTTTCGTTGAAAGGTAGGGCCGCTTTCAGTCAAGAAGTGTGTGGGGGACCGCTTAAGTCCAAGGGTGGAGGTAAAGTAGCCGAATGATGCTTTCCCTCTCATCAGTGGCATGTCGAGTCTTGGAAGATAGTAAGAACCAGATACGGTAATCTAACCCTCTTGTATTTACATTTTCAGTTTATTCCAATAATACTTGAAATGAATCCAATTTTGTACATGATAGATATTTAACTTGATGTTATATTATTTCGAAAAGTAAAAGAAAGAATAATTTTTTTCTTTACGTGCTTATGGTTTATTAACCTTTGGTGAAAATTTTTGGTAAATTAGTGTAAGAAGAAGTTGGTTCTAACACATGGTATCAAAGCGTTCGGGTTGAACACTCGGACCCATGAGCCCATTGCGCAAATGCAGCATCCAAATTTTGAAACTAATATTGAAAACCTTGTGCCATAAATGGTACGTACCAAGGGCCAGAGTTGTCATACTTAGTAGGAGGGTATCCTTAGTAGTGTGACAAAGTTAGATAAGTAGGGGGGCATGCACTAGAGCTCAGATGGAAACTAAGGGGGTTCCCAACACAACCTTTCGTTGAAAGGTAGGGCCGCTTTCAGTCAAGAAGTGTGTGGGGGACCGCTTAAGTCCAAGGGTGGAGGTAAAGTAGCCGGATGATGCTTTCCCTCTCATCAGTGGCATGTCGAGTCTTGGAAGATAGTAAGAACCAAATACGGTAATCTAACCCTCCTCTTGTATTTACATTTTCAGTTTATTCCAATAATACTTGAAATGAATCCAATTTTGTACATGATAGATATTTAACTTGATGTTATATTATTTCGAAAAGTAAAAGAAAGAATAATTTTTTTCTTTACGTGCTTATGGTTTATTAACCTTTGGTGAAAAATTTTGGTAAATTAGTGTAAGAAGAAGTTGGTTCTAACACGTAGTATCAAAGCGTTCGGGTTGAACACTCGGACCCATGAGTCCATTGCACAAATGCAGCATCCAAATTTTGAAACTAATATTGAAAACCTTGTGCCATAAATGGTACGTACCAAGCAGACTACAAGGAAATCCATCGCCGGTAATGAGCGATACTTACAAGCTAAAAAGGAGTAGCCAACTCTAACTAAAACTATCGAAGGGACAAATGTTGATGGGGAAGCTCGGCTTAGAGATGATTTTCTCACGCCATGAGCAGAATCAAGGATGATAGAGAAGAACTGAAGCAAGCTGCTAAGGTTCACGCGAGCATTATGGAAAATTTAGCCCATTAACCATCCACTTCGAGATCTAAACCAAGCAAACCAACTTCTTCTTGACCTGTACCGAGTGAGAACAGTACTAGCAACCCATCCAAGAAAACTAAAAGGGAGGATGGGCACCTACACGTGCATCGTCCAACCGAAGTTATTGTTATCAATTCGGATGAGTTGGAAGAATATACACCACTCACTTCCAACTGAAAGTTAAACTTATTGCAATTGTAGTGTTGAATAATGATGTTGTATCTCCTCAATAATAAAAGAGAAATTTGCATTCATGTGCTAAATCTTATACTTTACTAATTGGATGGGTGTGTAATAAAATGGAAAAGTATGTATGAAGATTTAAAATGAGAAAAATGACTAACTTAAACTTTAATTGAAACTTTAGGTAGAAGTCTAAGCTCAACATGGTTCGAACCCGAAGCAATCAAGAGAAAAGTCGCAAGGTAGGGCAAGCCTCAAGAAGAGCCGAGGGAAAGTTAGATCAAATCTTAGCCCTTTTGCAAGACACTAGATCAAGGGTTGATCACCTAGAAAGGGAAATGTCTAACAGAGGGACCACCTTTGAAGGCGACACTGGGAGTCGCCATATTCACACTAACCAGTGTAAGCCAAGTGAAACTCACTCAAACTTCGGATCTGATGAAGATAAAAATGATCAGCTAGCAAGGGAGTTGGCCAAAGACATGAAAAATGTTACTCCATTGAAATTCGATGGATCTGACAGTGGTGATGCCGCTGAAGCGTGGCTAACCGAGATGGAGAAGTACTTCAAAATCTGAAACTACTCTGAGATGACTAAGGTTGTGTGTGGGGCCTATCAGTTAGTCGAGGAAGAGTCCACTTGGTGGACAAATAAGAAGATAGAACTAGGTTTGAATTCGAGAAAAGTAACTTGGGGTGAATTTGTGATTCGCTTCAAACAGAGATGGTTGCCCCAGTTGTACTATGATCCAAAACTGATAGATTTTTAGAATTTGAAGCAAGGCGACCTAACAATACACCAATACTAGGAGAAGTTTACCCGCTATAGATTTACTAGGAGTTTACCCGCTATTGATTTGAATCACTACTCTTGTTTAACGGATTTCTCATAGACCTGGTCCATGGTGGTTGGACCAAGAACATCCACTTCACCCCCTATCAAAGCATTTGGCCCCATAATGAATTTTTGGATGTGAAAGCGCTCGTCCGTTTGATACTAAGGGACATATTTGAGAAGACGGGTAAACTTCTCCTAGTATGTCATGTCTCGAATTCTTCTTGAGCTGGCCGACATGATTTTTGCAAACTAGTGTTTTTAAACACTACTAAATAATTTAAATATTAGTCAGTTGTGGCCGACCTGCCTTATGGTTGGCGCCATTTGGTTTTGAAATTTAATTTTTGTTTATTTTATTTGTGGCCAACTTCAATTGGAGCGGCTTAGTAGTTTAGTATTTATAGTTGATTGTGGATAGGATGAAGCATCACGAAAATCTAGACTAAGTTTGTGTGGTGTTTGAGGGCGTAGCTTCTCGAGCACATTCACTCAGGCTGCAACAATGATCAAGTGGAGGCAGCGATTACATTTCACCGGCCAGGCAGAGCCTCCGACTTTGGTCAGCTCTTCTGGAGTTTGTCGATAGCAACTAAGGATGCGCAAGTCTTTTATGAGCATTTTTACCAGGTGATTGAAGTACAACGGGTCAGGTCCCTATCGGATTCAAGCTAAAGTTGTGTTGTGGTGTTCCTGAAGGGCCAGAGACTCCGTGTCTTCTCACACACTCAGATCGGGATAGCAAGATCACGTGGCTTGGCGCCACTGCAAGGGCGACAAGCCATAATCTATATCCATTCGCCGAAGTTCGGGTCAGGTCATGCTTGAAAGGCCATTCATCATCGAGCCTGAAGTTGTAAAATCAAATCTTCATATTTGAAATAATAAATACTACATTTTGCATTCCAGATCTTATTGTGGTGTGTTTACTGTGTCTGCGTATACTCAATTATCAATATTTTGTTACTCCTTATATTATATTTCCAGATTTTGAATATTGTTTTGGAGCCTTTAGTTCCTTTATGCGATGAATTCTGCCCTAGTATATTACAGTGGTATCAGAGCCTCTGACCCTGCCAGCCTGAGGGTTTTGCATGAGTCAAAGGGATCAGCATGCTATCGAAAGGGAAAAGAAGAAAGCAGCAAGTGAATCTTCTGGAATAAGGGACAGAGGTAAGAAGATGGGGGATAAGGATGATCAGTTTGAAACTTTCTTAAAGAGGATGGCCAGTATACAGGAGCAAATGGCCAAGCAGCAAGAATAAACAAACCAGATGATATTAACAATGATGCAGTCCATGAATGACCGGGACAACAACGGCAAGTCAATTTCAAACAATGGCCCAAAAGGTAATCAATCCAACAATCCCGGATTTGAAAATCAAAGCAATAAGGGTTGGCGTCCCACACAACCCACGTTCGTGCCCAAGCATGGAACAAATCATGGAAGTGATGAATAGAATCTAGTGGAGGGAAACATTAACGCAAGCATGGAAGCCTATATGCAGATCAACCCTAAGATAAGACAGCAGCTTCCTTTCATTCAATTTCACAACATTAAGAATGGATCCAAGGGAAGCCAAGTTACTTACCACCCCAACAAGGATTTGCAACATAGGGTGAGCAAGTTAACACTTCCAACATTCGATGGCTCGGGAAACATGGCTGCTCAATCATGGATACAAAAGCTGGACAATTATTTTTCTCTTAGCCCCATGACTGAAGAAGAAGCCATCAAGTTCGCCATCCTGCATCTGGAATGTTTAGCTCACAAGTGGTGGCATCATGGCATTGTGACTCAAGGATTTGGACTAGTCTCCACTTATGCTGAGTTCACACATAAATTGATAGAGAGATTTGACAGGAAGGATCCTAAAGCATACTTCCAGGAGCTAACAAGACTCAAGCAAACAAGCACCATGGAAGATTATGTCTCAGAATTTTAAAGGCTTGCAGTGATGGTATCAGATGTTTCAGACAAAAGGCTCATGTTCTTTTTTATTGAAGGCCTATCAGAGTCATTTTGTGGTTTGGTGAGAGCCTTGGAGCCAACAATATTAGAGGAGACTATTCGGAAAGCCTTGAGTCTCAAAGATTCCACCAAGAAAGGGGAGACTAATGGCAAAAGTACACCAGCAAGGCAACCCAGGAAACCCTTCATTAAGGCTAATCCACCACCAAAAGCCCCTCCCATAGGGCCTCATGGCATGTCAAGGAATGAACTTCACAAGAAAGGCTTGTGCCATTATTGCAATGAAAAATGGAACAGTCAACACAGATGCCAAGGAAGGGGACAGGTCTACTACATTGAAGTGGTCTCCGATGATGAAGCAGAAACTGAAGAAGAGATCAACGAAGAAGACACTAACGAGGAACCTCAAGAGCTCAATATAGAAGGGGGCCCCATAGGAAGTACTCTTGCAACACTATCAGGGGCACCACGATACCACTCTCTCCGAGTGAGAGGAGTTCTTTGAGGACAAAAGGTGACGGTGTTGATTGATAGTGGAGCCACACATAATTTCATCGACAAGAGGACAATGGCCAAGTTGCGTTTGGGAGCAACGGACTTCGAAGGGTTTGATGTGGTGGCTACTGGAAGGAACATCCTCTCTTGTACTAAACGGATCCAACAAATGGAGATGATATTGGGTGGACACAAGATGAAAGAAGACTTCTATGTGGTCGATATCAATGACACGGATATGGTTTTGGGAGTGCAGTAGTGTTGATGTGTTTTTCGTGACCGCACCAACGCAGAATAAAGTTGCCAACGGCTTCCCTATTCTCTCTTGATCAAAGTATTCGGCATGCTAAGATTGCAAGAAAGTTCATGCGTTCAACTCCAAGGTTCTTTCAGTGCGAATAGGCTCAGTTTGGCTCGATGTGATTTGCTGGTATTTCAAGGGGACTTACGGAATTGTTCGGTAGCGCAGAAAGGAATTCAAATGCTCGAAAGATTTGTCTATGAAGCGTGGGTTTCCTATTCTAACCAGAAAATACTGAATTGAAATAGGGGAGGGTTTAGAGAGTCTAAATCTATTCTAAGGCGTGGGATATGGAGCTCAACTTTCAGCAAACTTCTAACCGGACTTCGCTTTGCCTCGCATCAGACAGCTTCCACGGAGTCGGTGCAATCTTCAAGGGAGATGACTAAAGATGTTCAAACCACCACTTGACATGAAGATACCATCACAACGACGCATACCATCATTCAAACTGTGATTGAAGTTAAATGTGTATTCCAGTTGACCACACAAGGCGCATTCACCATCAGCAAATACACTAGTGGTATGGATAGGCGAAGTTGCTTAGATCAAACACCATATTCCACGTTAACATCTACTTGCATGGAATGAAAATTATACTACTTTGAACTATTTTACGCTACCATTTGAATCGGAAGGACGAAGAAACCTTGCTAGCTACTCACAACAAAGACGAAATTCACCATCAATGAAAAACTCTTTTATTGAGAGAGTGTTCACAACAATTTCTTACAAAGTTTTCAAAGGGAAAACTTTCCCTCTTCTTCAAACTACACTATCAATCTATACTAAGCTACTTCTAAGTTGTCCCTCTACTCTAATTCTACTCTGATCTTCTGTCTAATGAGTTACAAATGAGGGGGACTCCCCCTTTATATAGCTAGCCAAGTCCCAAAAGACGGCTAGGGTTACAATCAATAGAGTGGCTAAAATTGTGCCACCTCAGCCCTAAACAAGATTTGCCCTAAAAATTGCCACCAAGAGGAGTGGGGTAATAAATGAGCCATAATGCAGAGCATCCTTCTAGAAGATTCCATCTTTAAAATGCGTTCACACTGTTCTCGATCTTCACGCTCTGTTGATCGCTTGGAGGAGGGTAAAAGATTCTCTAAGATCGCCTCCTCAGATAATAAAATTTGATAGAATCTGGAGTTCAACTGCTCTTGATTTGCTCGAGCTTCCATTCTTTTCTCCATCTTGAGTTTTGAAAACATTTCATCTTTATCACTTGAGCCCCAACACTTAGCCATTTTCTTGCAACTTTTCCTTCCTTCATGTGAAACTTATAACTTTATCTTCCTCTGAAGGTTGTAATATCATCGTGCTCTGGCCTCGACATTCCTCCTACAAAACAAGCGAGGAGAAGAGTATTAGGACACTTCATAATATAATCTTAACTTACTTACCTGATTCTCACGCTTTGATCTTCAAGGGCTCATTGTTTTTCCTTAGCCAACTTCGCGTTCAAATTCTTCATGCCTTAGCCAAATTTTCAACCCATCTTCCTCAAGGGCGTATCATCTACTTCAACAGCATCTTCAAGAAATTCACTTCACTTGTTGGAGCTCTGACAACCTTGATTTTAATCATCTCTGGCTCACGAAAACTATCTTCACGAAGAATTTGAGCAAATTCACATAGGCAGTTCCTTTCAAATTCATCGTCTGGAGAATTTCATCTTGGAAACACATTTTCTTCATTTTGCCTTAGAAAATTTTCAAATTTCCCTTAGGAAAACTCATCAACCTGGTGCCCATTTAAAATTTTTATCCCTGGATCCTCGGCAAGCTGTGGAAGACCCTAAAATCCATTCCTCAACAGAAATCATCAATACCCAGAAGAAAATTCCCATCAGAACACGTCGAACTCATGGGTGCACAACGAACAGGTTCATTTGATTTTCTTGAATTTTGAACCTTTGAAAAAAAAAAAAAATTCAACAATTTATTTTATTCCTTCGTCTCCTCTGAGAATTTTGTTGCTCTGACTTGAAAATTTTTACTCATCCTGCAATGTTGGCACCTTCTGACTTTATCACTGGCAACTTCACTCGGACTTCAGGAAAATTCATCACTTTATCAGACTTAGGCGTTTTTCTAGAGAAGGAAATATTTGTGCCTTAGAAAATTTTTTGATCACCTTGAAAATTTTGCCTTCGGAAATTTTACTCAACTCTGTCACCTTGCCTGTGGTGAGGAAAATTTTATTTTGCTTCACTTGGAAAATTTTCCTTGAAGGCACATATCACGCCTAACATACTTCATTTTTCATCTGGCAACTTCCAATGCCTAGGCATGTATTATTCAACACCTTGCGACATTCTCCACTTAAACATTAGGCGCACTTCATCATCATGAAGAACATTCAACTTCACCACGCCCAGTAGGATCTTCCATCTCCACTCCCAACGCCTAGCTTATTTTATTTCTTATTATTTCATTTTTACTCAACATCTTAGGCGCATATCACTCTTGAAGAAAATCACGCCTTGCATTTTATTTCCACCACCCCACACATATTACTTCACCACGCCTAACATCTTGTTTTCACACTTCACACGCCTTAGAGAAATTCTCTAACACCTACCACCTTAGGCGCATTTGAGGCTTGAAGAGGGATAACGCCTAGCATTCACCATCTTTCACAACGCTCTGAAGTATCTTTTACCTCACTTACCACCTTACATTCACTTTTTACACCTCAATCTATGCGCATTTAGACATGCAAGAGGGATGACCTTTCGACTTCTCATTTCTTGTCTTCACATGCTTGTTTTGGGCGCATTTAGGAGGGTGAGGAGGACGAATTTCCTTGACTTGTTGACTTGCTTCCATCTTAAGCGCATTTTCATGTAGGTGAAGGATAAGAACTTTGACTCGTTTGACCTCTTTGCCTTTTGGGCGCATTTTGACATGTCTAGTGGATGAAACTTATAACAACGCCCTTGAAGTGACCCTTCACCTTCCATTTTTTGTCTTGACATGCATGCATTTGGGCGCATTTTGCCCCTTGAGGAGGATGGGCGCATTTGGAGGAGGATGGCGGATATTCAGACTTAGAAAATTTTTCAAATTCCCTTCAATTTCCCTTGGGCGCATTTTGCCATGCCTACTGGATAAAATTCATTGACTTTTCTTTGACTTCTTTGCACCTTGGGCGCATTTTGGCCTAGGTGAAGGACGAGCTTCATTCTTAGAAATTTTCATGCCGCCATCTTGAGGGCGCATTTTCAAGTTCCTACAGGAAGTTCAACATTTTGTATTTTTCTCAAGGCCTCCAGCTGAAGTGGGCGCATTTTGATGGTGGTGAAGGATGAACTCTAGACTTAGTCCTTTTTCCTGACTTCTGCCAACTTCACAACGCCTTACTATTTATAGTAAGTCCTTCAATTCTTGCATCTCTGAAGCTCGGAATGATTTGAAATTTTGCACACTGCATCCTCATAGCCTCGTTGTCCTGTCGACACTGCCATTTTTAGCAAGTCTGCTATTTTTAGCCCATTTTTGAGGATGATTTACTATAAATAGTAACCGCTTGCTTCTGATAGCTCCACTGCTCCGATTGACTTGAAATTTGAATGAGGCGCTCCTCACCACGTGACCTTACTGCTGACGTTGACGCATGCACCTGATTTACTATTTTTAGCCAATTTCCAAATTGACTTACTATAAATAGTAAGTGCTCCGTTTGACTTGAAATTTTACCAGCAGATAGCCTGAAGGATGCCGATCGCGGTGGTTTACACCGATTTTCAAAAATTCTGACCTTTTGCCCTTCTTTTTGGGTCCAGAAGCTGGAAACCCTAATTCGCTCTGCATGCATATCAAATGGTCTCTGTTTGCTCTCATTTCCGTGGCACTGCAATCAGCTTGTGATTTTGAACTGCTGGGAAGCGGCTGCCGGGACACACCTGCTAAAAATAGCAAGTTCCTTACTGAGTGGTTATCTCTGTTTGCATGTCACACCATCGCGAAGCTCTCGAAAAACCCATCAGGAATCATCCGACATGCAAAAGAAACCCTGACATGCAAACCCTAAAAATCGCCTCGAAAGACTGAATTCTGGAAGTTGTTGTCTCGTTTTGCATGCTATATCATCGCGAAGGTCTCGAAAAACCCATAAGGAATATCCAGACATGCAAAGAAAAACTCTGCATCTGAACCTTGAAATTTGTTTCGGAAGCCGGACTGCTAAAAATAGAAAGTAGTCTGTTTTCGCTCAAATTTTGCATACAAGCAGCCTGATGTGCCCTGAACTCAAAGTGACCGTTGGAATCTCAAAAAATGCTGACAAATTGCCTATATTTTCACACTTAATAAAAATAGTAAGTACCTCAAAATCTGATGAAAACCTGCTGAGAGCCTGCTGGAAGCACATTGACAACAACGTTAAGCTCTGTTTTCAATTTATTCACTTTATTCAACCTCGGACTGACCAGGAAAAATGAAACCCCAATTTTTCAGACTTGGCCAAACTCATGTTTAAACTCAGTGACGGGCTCAATCCCAAAAAGACAGATAGTAGAAAAGAGAGACAACGACAAAACAAACCAAAAGCAAAGCCAAAATTAGGGGGGTCCCCATTTGCAATGGGGCGATGTGTGAAAAACGTCACAACAAGTAGCTTCATTCATTGGGAGAATACACAACCAATTACAAAACTATGGAGCTAAAGTTCAAACATAATGGCAAAGAGGTTGTCCTCAAAGCCCTCTCCAGGAATGGTCCCATGGTAGTCTCAGCTAAGAGGATGGAACAGTCTTTTCGTAGGGATCAAGTGGCTTGGGCAGCAGAGTGCTTGATCACAGACACTAACCCACTAAAGGAAGAAAGAACTTTTCCCATGGACATTCAGGCCATCTTGAACAAGAAGTACAAAGTGTTACGTGAAATTCCATCAGGATTGCCACCAGATAGGGGATTTCAGCACGTGATAGAGCTTGAAGAAGGAGCTAAACCGATGATCACTACTCCTTATCGTCACCCGCAAATATACAAAGAAGAGATCGAGAAGGCCATCAAGGAGTTATTGGATATGGGGTTTATTCGGCCGAGTTCAAGACCTTTTGCTTCATCGGTGGTGCTGGTCAAAAAGAAGGATGGAACGCTCAGGATGTGCATCAATTATAGGGCTCTCAACAAGAAGACAATTAAGAACCGCTACCCTATCCGCAGGATTGATAAATTGATAGATGAGCTACATGGAGCGGTGTATTTCTCCAAGATTGATCTGCATTCGGGCTACCATCAGATTAGAGTCAAGGATGAGGATGTGCATAAGACAGCTTTCAGATGCCATTACGGGCATTATGAGTTCTTGGTGATGCCGTTTGGGTTAACCAATGCCCCCGCTACATTCCAGTCGTGCATGAATCGGGTATTCATTCTCTAGTTAAGGAAATTTGTGTTGGTCTTCTTTGATGATATCTTGATCTATAGTAAAACGTGGGAAGAACATTTGAAGCATATAGAGGAGGTGCTTGACATCCTTGAAAAGAACTCATTCTATGCCAAGATGTCAAAATGTGAGTTTGGGATGACCAAGATCTTATACTTGGGCCACAAGATTAGCGCTCAAGGGGTTAGTGTGGATGAGGAGAAGATCAAGGCCATTCAGGAGTGGGCTACACCTAAGAATTTGACACAATTGAGAGGGTTTGTGGGACTTTGCAGCTACTACCGGAGATTCGTGAGGGCATTCTCTCAGCTTGCAGCACCATTGACCAATCTCAAGAAGAAAGGAGCTTTCTCTTGGAGTCCCACAGCCCAACAAGCATTTGAAAAACTCAAAGAGGTAATGAGCTCGTGTCCCATTTTGGCCATCCCTAATTTCTCATCTCCCTTTGTACTTGAGTGTGATGCATCAGGAGAGGACATTGGAGCTGTACTAATGCAGAATAAACACCCGATTGCTTATGAGAGTAGGAAACTCACCAGTCCAGAGAGGGCTCTCTCTATTTATGACAAGGAGATGTTAGCTATCATGCACGCTCTTGCTAAGTTCAGGCAGTACTTGGTTTGCGGGAAATTTGTGGTGAAAACAGATCATAACAGCTTGAAGTACTTCCTTAATTAGCGAGATTTGAACGATAGACAACAGAAGTGGGTAAGCAACTCCAAGCTTATGATTTTGATATTGAATTTGTGAAGGGCAAGAACAATGTAGTGGTTGATGCACTCTCTAGGAAGCCATATCTGTGTGCAATGTCTGATATATCTGCTGATTGGAAGATTGCCATTTGTTGTACCCAAAACCAAAATTTTTGCTTCATCAAGGCATTTTGTTTAAAAGAGTCTAAATCTTGCTAAAATGATGTAAAGTACAGTTTTTGGGCAATATCAAGCATATAGTTTGTTAGTCAAAGGCACCATTTCATTGATCGGTACCTGAATCAGAGGCTCAGAACGAAGCATTTCATGATGAAGGAGCGTTTTACGACAACAACTATGCTTTCGCATGATCATTTTAGTGGTCAAGACGGAGTTTTTTAGTAATTAATTTATGAAGATTTCTCAGAGAAAAGCAAGAAAGCGCACCTGTAGCCCAGGGGCGCCCTTCTTTTTGAAGGTCAAGATCTTGTTGAAAATGCTCATAAATACAGTCAAACTCTTCAAAATTGGTCTGCCTATCCGATGAGCTATCTTGCGAGGCTATCCGAGACTCGAAGCTCCGGTTACTGGCAATAGAAGTTTAAATTTCCAAAGTTCCAGATTGCAGAAGCTTGTCCTTTTCCAGCTTAAGCGCACCTGTAGCTTAAGGGCGCCCTTCTTAAAGGGGTGTTAGATATTGATTTTTCTAATGACTGATGCAGTCAATCTCTTCACGACTAGTCTGCTTGTCCGACGAGTTATCAAACGCGGTCATCCGAGTCCTAGAGCTCCGGCAGTCGACGTCCGAAGATGAGCTTGTAGAGAGATTTCACATCCTAGAGCTTCTTCGTTGCGTTTCTAGTGCATCTGTAGCTCAGGGGCGCCTTTCAAAATGACCTTAAGATGATCCAGTTTGCTGACAAGGTCTTCCTGACATCAGTACTACTCTAGTCCAGCTTCGCGTTGCACCAAGTTGCCTGTTAATCCGACATTCTGAAAGATCGTGGCAGAGTTTCTACCAAGCATGTAAATAAGCGGGCGGACTGGCATAAAATTTTCATTGTATTTCTGTAGGCCAGAGGCGCCTAGCCTTTAGGCCTATCAGATGAAGTTGTTCGCTTTCGAAGTCTTCACGGGATTCAAGCGTAATTACTTTATCTATTCAACAAGCCCAACCATCAGCCTTCAGGATTTGGCAGATGCTCGTACGTGCGAGGTCTTTGGTGAAATGTTGAAAAGTGAAGACATCCGGAAAATGGCTAAGTATGGAGCGTATATTTTAAATAAAATATGCACTTGTATTTTTAAGGTCTTAGACGCAGTTTTCTTGCTTCATCACCTCTAGAGATGTCTCTTGTAGATCCTTCTAGCTATGCATTGAGACAGACAGTGCTCAAATCGGGTCATCCCAGCTCCAGATATCAGAGGTCAAAATAGGGCATCTGGTTGAGAGTTGCACTTTCGTCAAAACGGTGTCAGTGCACCTATAGGCCAGGGGCGCTTTTACTTTTGAGGCCCTTAATGCACTTTTCAGATGCCTTGTGTATATTCGTTGGATGCAGAATATCTCCAGTCACGCAGTGAACTTGGTTGCCTGTCAGCAAGGTTCACCGTTCGCCGTCAGCAGTTGTTTGAAGTATCAAATGGCAGTTTAGGAAAATGGTTTAAGTCTGGCACCTGTAAATGAATTTAATCAAGGGCGCCTAATTTTTTGAGGTGTTAAATGATGGATTTTGCAGTGATGACTCCCAGCAGACATTTCTTCTTTGCTCAGCAGGCTTTGCATTCAATTCACCAGCTCGGTCACAGCCTCACCCGGTCACTCAGAAATCAATGTCGAAGATGGCCAGTTGTAACTTTAAAGTCAGCTACAAAGTAGGAAGTTAATAAAAAGTGTAATAACTTGAGCAAATGGACACCAATGAGGCCAAATGATGACTTTTCGGAATCAGTGAAGTTTGCCAGTGAATCTCAAAGCTTCATTCGGTTTGTCAACTGAAGTTTAATAATATTTAATATTTATTTTGCATATTTTGGCATTAAATGGCGAATTTCTAAAATTGGCGCCTTTTGCAAATTGCATGATAATGAATATTTTATTATTATTTATTTTCGAACTTTGAGTCAGTGGCAGTTCAACTGAAGGGGGACCAATTGAAAGGCTTCTATTTCAATCAGGGTTTTAAATCTTGCAGTTCACAAGTTGGTGTGAATTTCTTCTTATTTAAACATGGCGCCATCTTCATTTATTATTCACAAAGCTAAAGAGAAATTCGTTTTTCTTAAGAGAAATTCATATCTTCAAAGCAAAATTCGTATTTCTTCAAAGCAAAGGCGCAACTACAAGTGAAATTCGTAATTTTCAAGCAAAGGAAAATTTTAGCAAAGCAAAGGCGAATTCATCAATTTTTAAAGGCGATTTCATCAAACATATCTTTTTGCAGATTAAAGTTCACATTTATTAGCAATGTGAAGAATTCAAGGGCGATTTTCATTGAAGAAGAGCATACTAAAAACGTCTTTTTCCTCCTTGATTCTCATATTTCAATTCGCATGTTCCTGAAATTGGCAAATTCAACAAGTTCAAACATCTGGATCATTTTCATACAGTTTCCTCGAGTTAAAATCGTGCGTTTGATTTTTCAGGAATTTTTAACTTTAGAACATTCGTTCTTGAGTTTTTAATTTTCTCAACTGAAAATTCTTTGTACGGTCGAGTAGAGGTTGGATTTTCGCATTTCTGACGCTCTAGGTTGTCTTAGAATCTTCTTCTAGACAAAACCCATATCTCAGATTTTCGCCAAAAATAACTCTTTGAAAGGCTATTTTTAGCCTCAGTAGGCTATTTTTAGCTTTCCAAAATTCTTGTCAGAACATAGTTGAGTTCACAGTCAATAGGCAAATTTTTCAGAATGCAGTACACTCAGCTCGAATATAGGACCAAATCAGTCCTTACTCACGACCTCCTTGAGACAGTTGAGACAGATCTTCACAAGGTGCTGCCAGAAGCAGTTCTAGACCCGGTTAAGATCAGGGCTTCAATTATTCAAAATATTGAGCAGTCTGGGTTATTGGAGACCGCTTCCATACCTATCTTCGTTCATTGTGTTGAGTTCGTAATGTCTTGTATTAAGCATTACAATTCTACTACTCGCGAGATAGTGTTAGTTGATGGACAAATTATTTGTAGTCTCAAGCCTGTGGATATCGAAAGAAGTTTCAGTATACCTCAACACTCGAATAGTCTGGTTATTTCTATGGAGCAGTGTGAGCAGGCATTCAATGCTGATATGGACAAATATCAGAAAAAGATGGCAGAAAGATGGTTAAAGCAAGCAAAGAACAGATTGCCAAACAATGTGGGTCGTGGTGAGTACAAGGATGAGTGTGCGATTCTAATTACACTCCTGAATCGTGTCTTAGGTCAGCCACATGCTAATGTTTTCCAACCTTGGATGTATTACATTATTGGTCGCATCATATCTAGGCAGGAACATTATGACTGGGCATCCTTCATCAGCGATATTATCCACAAGCAGATCACCGGTTTCCTAGTTGCTCATGAGTTTCACATGTGTTTGTATCTCGTGTACTTGATCGCTTATCAGGGTCAGTTCCGAGGACTAAACACCGTGGGCATTCTCAGTGTTCAAAAAGCCTATCAGTATTATGATCAGCTTGAGTTCACTAAGGCTAAACGTCATTTCAAGCGTGTTCGTAAGGCTTTCCTGACTTATACAGTGAGAAATTTAGACCGGGAGTTGCACATTCGTATCTCGGCAGTTGCTAGGGCAGCGATGGATAGTTGGGCAGATTGGATTATTCAGTTCCCGACATATACCTACATCCGAGTATACGGATTTACAGGAAATCCAGCTATGCTTCCACGTTATCCCTCGGATAAGACAGTCTTTATGGAGTACCTGAGACAGATGCCATGATGTTCATCGTCTTTTACGCCGCAGGCACAGACCATCTCTCAATTTTCCTTTTCAATTTGGAATGTATTGGTGCAAGGCGGCAATTGATGCCAAAGTTGCAGGGCAGAAGCTCGAGAAATATCATCTCAAGTATCTTGATGAGGCACGTGCTTATGATCTTTCAGGTCATTACACAACTCGCCTTGCTGGACGCACATATCATGAGCCTTCTATGGAGGATTACTGGGCAAATTGCGCAGATGACTTCGAGGTTCACAGACGCAGCTACGGCCGTTTCTCTCTCTCACAGATTTTTGTTTTCTTATCAGAAGATGTGGGAGGTTTATCAGATAATGAGGGAGAAGTCCTTCCTCAATTTTTCAGAGAGCAGGTTGACACACAGCCATTGTCGGCAGTTGATTGGTATGCCAAGGAGTACGCGACAGTGAAGGAGAGGTCAAGTAGAGTTCTTCAAAACAGTATACTTTACCTCGACAGCAAGAAGACTAGGAGGGTAAGTGTGCCTAGAGCAGAGCCGCCAGTAGTGGTGAATCCTTCGCTACCTTCCTCGTCAAAACCTAAACAAGAGAAGAGTAACCCTCCTAAGAAAGGTCAAGCGCCAAATAATTCAAAGGGCAAGGCGCTTGCTATTAATACACATACGGAGCCTGACAAACAACCTATCACAGAGCCAGTTCAGAGGCCAACTCAGAGTCCGCCAGTGCCTGAGGTGCAGCCTCGAGTTCCTATACCAGTTCCGGAGTAGTCACCAGTCCCAATTCATATTGAATTGGATTTAGACTCCCCATCTTGCAGTAGCGCATCTACATATTCACTCTCATCACAGCCTCCTGTTGCTAGTACAGACCCTTCCAGTAGCATTAGCCGAGACCAGTCTTGGATTGAGTCTCAGCTGGGAAGGAAGAGGAGGCAACCATCCTATGTTCTTAATCATTCCGATTTTAATGAGATTTATCAGGATGCGCCAGACAAGAGGGTCAAGAACATGGTCCACGTAGAGAGGAATACTGACATGGAGATCGTTGTCGAGACTGCTATACCTCCACAGGGGAAGAGCTTGGACGAGTTGGAATCTCAGGACTTTGAGGTTATCACAGTCAACCTTGGTCGTAGCACACGCCAGACTCAGGTTGATCTCCTACAGGTTGCTATAGACAGTGCTAGGGAGAGAATGTTGAAGGACGGAGAGGATAAGGCAGCCCTCAAGGCTGAAATCAAACAACTTCGTCAATACATTTCTAGTCTTGTTCACAGGTCAGATGCCATTAACACACTCCCACCGATGCTTGAGCCTCCAGCAGAACAAGGCCAACTTAATCATTTAGTTGCGTATGGAAAGCGTTTGGATGAGTGGGAAGAGGAGTTCGTTGCTAGAGGCCGTTCTATGCTCACAGAGTTATATCAGTTGGGGTACAATGCACGAGAGCTCCGTCTTCGTCTCCAGGATGAGGAGCAAGAAATGGCAATTAACAGACACCGAGATGAGATTATGATTGCTCACCTGAGTATGGCATATGAATCAGTCACAGATGCAGAGGATAGAGAAGCTATCTACTCTTGGAAAACACAGTTGGTTTTCAAGGCAAAGATAGATGAGACTATGGCGTCGGAGTTGACTGAGAGTAGAGAGCACGTTACTAGTGCACTCCGGTTTGTGAGGACTTTAGTATCTCGCTTACCGTGTCGATATCAGATTGAGGGTGGTGCCTATGTTGAGCTTACTGATGTTCAATTAGAGCTCCAGGCACTCATTCATGCTATTTTCAGTGGGGAGACCATTGGCTGTAAGATTAATCAGCTTACAGTCATGTCAGCATTGTTCGATGAGGCAACACGAAGTAGGGGCGAACTTCAGTCCCAGATCACAGCTGGTGAAGACATGTTGCGCAGGCATAGCATTCTTCAACAGAGTATCAGAGCTCCAGACAGTGATGCAGTTAACAATCTCGTTGAGGGATTGGTTGCTCGAGATCATGATCAGTAGACTTCAGTTCCTACCTCTCAGAATAGACTTTATACACAGGAGTTAACTTGGCGTTACCCTTTCAAGTTAACTCGTTGTTTCATCACATGCATATCTATTCTGAGATCAGCTTTATTCACTTGGAGTTTCATTTAGGGTCTTCGTTAACTGATGGTAGTCTTCCAGTTAACTCGCTTTCAATAAGGACGTGCATATTTGCACAATTGTCCATTTTTAGATTAGATGTTTCGGTTAACTGATGGTAGTTTTCCAGTTAACTGTATAGTTTACTTTATTAGAGCTTAGCAATAAATCTTGCATTCATTGCAAGACTGTAGTTGACTCAAGGTGATTTTAGGGTTCCCTACACCTTTCGATATCTATAAATAAGAGCTTTTGCTCATTTGTACATGACTTTTGCACAAGAGAGAAATATATGTTGTGCCTACCTTGCCCTCAATATTGCTCGTTCTGTATCTGTTCACGCGTTTTTACTATTATGATGAATTGTTATGCCACATAGGGTTTCATGCAATTATAATGGTGAATTCTTTCCTTACTTAGATAAAATCTGTTTTGTGTTCAATAAACTTGTTCAGATTGAGATGATAGTTGTGCCACCTTGCCTTCAAGTAGAGAATCTGTTCTTGGTTATCGTGTGATGTGTGTGAGCAATAAACTCGTTCGGATTGAGCCGATAGATGTGCCACCTTGCCTTCAAGTTGAGAATCTGTACTTTGTTTATCATATATTGTTGTTGCCAATAAACTTGTTTAGATTGAGCCGATAGATGTGCCACCTTGCCTTCAAGTTGAAAATCTATACTTGTTTGTTGTCAGATAGTCAAACCTTGCTCCATTTCCTCATGCTCTGTTTTCTTCAGGAAATTGGATAGATTTTAGGTAATTAAGCATAGTTGTAGTTAGTAGTCTGCGAAACCAGAAAATATTCAGCTACAACGTATACAGTTTTCAAGAAAGCCTTGTACCTCTACAGCTGAAGCAAAAAGACAGGATTTAGTTTAGTTTACTTTCCTTTTCAAAGCACTTTTGTCAAGCACAACGAGGGAGCTTCCCCTCCTAATTTGAAGAGCACTCATTGCGTAGTGTGCATAGCTGTTCGTACCAACTCTTACTCCAGAGGTGCTAGTTGTTACGCCAACACCATTACAGCTGAGTACGCTAAGGATGCATTTGCTAATGATGTTTGGAAGGGAAGATAGTTGATGACAGGTACAAGGTGGTCGAGGAGATCATTCTCTACAAGATCAGGTCTATCTTGTATCTCATTCAAAGGTCAAGAATAGAATCATTAAAGCTTGTCATGACACCCCACTTGCTGGTCATCCGGGATTCTATAAGACATACAAGCAAGTAAGGGAGCATTTTGCTTGGAAGGGGCTGAAAAAGGATGTATGGCAGCAAGTGAGAGAATGTTTATTATGCCAACAAAATAAAACCGAGCATGTACTACCAGCTGGTTTGTTGCAGCCCTTGCCCATTCCAAATCAGAAATGGGAAAACATTTCGATGGATTTCATCACCGGGCTTCCTAAGGTGCAAGGGTAAGGACTATATTTATGTTGTGGTGAATAGACTCACTAAGTATGCTCATTTCCACGCCATTACTTCAGAATTTAAGACTCCTCAAGTTGCAGATCTGTTTTTTAGAGAAGTGTTTAGGCTCCATGGATTGCCACGAAACATTGTGAGTGACAGGGATAGCAGATTTATCAGCTTGTTCTGGCAAGAACTCTTCCCAGGGTATCTGCTGTTTTATTGTGTCTGATGTTATGATCAAGTGGAGGGTTTTCCCAGGGTATCTGCTATTTTATTGTGTCTGATTTTTGAATTAAATTCTGCATATCTAATTTAATCATAAAACTAACATGGTATCAAAGCGGGTTTGAAGAAGATTTTGATCAGATTTAGTCTAGCAGTGATACTCTTAATTGTCTTTCTCATCTTTGATCACTTCTATCTCTTCTTCAAGATGGTGAACAGACTCAAGATTGAGGACAGACTTGAGGGAGCAACAAATTTCACATCTTGGAGATTCAGAATTATGCTCACCTTGGAGGAAAATGAATTGGCTGAGTTCGTGGAGAGAAAAGTCCCCGAGCCTACTGATGAGGAAGAAAAGATTCAATGGAAGAAGAAAGATACTAAGGCGAAGAAGATGTTAGTTGATTTCGTGAAGGACCATATTGTTCCAATCATCTCTAAGTTGAAGACGGTAAGGGAGATGTTTAAGTCTTTGGAGGAGATGTATGAGATCAACAACACAAGCCGTGCACTTGCATTAAAGCAACAACTTCATCATGTCAAGATGATGAAAGGAGAATCTGTCATTGCTTACTTCATGAAGATTTCTGAGTTGAGAGATCAGCTCTCTACTATTGATCATATTGTTGATGACAAGGACTTGACCATGTTGGCTCATAATGGTCTTCCTTCATCTTGGGAGTCTTACATTCAAAGAATCAATGCGAGATCGAAACTTCCCAAGTTTGATCGTTTGAGGGCAGATTGTATTCAAGAAGAGTCAAGGTTGGCTGCGAGAGGCATTGGTCAAAGCTCCACTAATGAAGACATTCATGTTCTTGCCGCACAATCCTCGAAGAAGAAAGGGAAAGATGGAAAGAAAGGATATTTCAAGAGGAATAGAGATAAAGGAGTTGATGGTGTTCCCGCATTCAAGAAGAGGAGGGATCTCTCCCGAGTCCGGACAGTATGGTCACTATGCAAAGGATTGTTCAACCAAGCCTAAGCAGCAGGCTTCCATTGTAGATGTTGATGAGATCTCTCTGCAGAAGGATTCAAGTGAATTTCTATTCTATTCGGCCTTGTCAAGCAATGTACCTACCGACACCAACACTTGGTTGATTGATAGTGGTGCCTCTCGCCACATCACCGGATTTAGGGAGCATCTAACTGATTTGATGGAGAGAGATTCTAGTGAACAAGTCATTATTGGAGATGATGCTAGTTACTCTGTGAAAGGAGTTGGGACCTCCTCTCTTCATTTGGATTCTGGCATTTCCTTGCAGCTGAGTGATGTGCTATTTGTTCTAGGCATCAAGCGAAACCTTGTTTCTATTTCAGCCTTGGAAGGCAAGGGGTACCAAGTTGCATTTTCAGAAGGAAAAGTTCTTGTGTGGACGAAGAACTCAAATTTCAAGACTGCTCGAGTGATTGGGGTTAGACATGAAAGTCTCTACAAACTATGCACTCGTCCACTTCAGGCTCTATTGCATGATTCTTCAAGTTTGTGTGAACTTTGGCATTGAAGATTCGCTCACCTTCACTTTCGAGCTCTGCCCACCATGGAGAGAATGATCACGAGCCTTCCAAAATTCAACCAGGAGCATGAAGCTACTTGCAGAGGCTGAACTTTGGGTAAGAATACAAAAGGTCCATTTCATAGTAGTGAAAGTAGATCCAAATGTATTCTAGATCTTATTCATTCTAATTTATGTGGTCCAATGTCTGTTGCTTCTTCGAGTGGCTTCTTGTATTACATTATTTTTATTGATGACTACTCTAGAAAGACTTGGATTTATTTCTTGAAATCTAAAGAATTTGAGGAGGTATTAGAGAGGTTCAAAGAATTCAAAGCTCAGGTAGAGAACCTGTCCGGGAAGAGAATCAAAGTCTTGAGATCCGATAATGGTGGAGAGTAAACTTCTGGCAACTTTTGTAACTTTTGCATTGAAGCTGGGATTAAGAGGGAGTTTTGTGTCCCTTATAATCCTTAACAAACCGGTGTTGCTGAAAGGAAGAACAGATCTATTGTGGAAGCAGCCAAAGCCATGATTCATGACCAAGATTTGCAAACCTTCCTTTGGGCTGAAGCATCCAGGACAGCTGTTTATATTCAGAATAGGAGCCCTCACCGAATCTTGGAGAACATGACTCCCGAAGAAGCATTCATAGGGGTGAAGCCAGAAGTAAGTCATTTGAGGATCTTTGGATGTCCAGTGTATGTTCATGTACCAAAGGACAAGAGGACAAAGTTGAAACCTTCTGGCAAGAAGGGGATTTTTGTAGGTTACAGTGAGACATCAAAAACCTATAGAATCTACATTCCAGGTCAGAAGTTGATTGAGATCATTAGAAATGCCACATTTGAAGAGGATGTTGCATTCAGAAGATCCAAGGGCACTCATATGGAGATTGATAATGAAGAGTCTCCTCAAGATATGGAAATCAACCATGCTCCTGAGATTCAAAGGGAGGCTCCAAAACCTAAAGAAGATGATGATCCAGTTGAGCCCTTGGAACCTACTGATGGGCCTACAGATATTGTGATTGGAAGAAAAAGACCTCTTTGGGCCAGGCAAACAATACAGGAGGCAGAAAGGTTTGCAGCCCCGAGAGGAACATTCAGAGAAAGTAAGAGACCTCATAAGTTTTCCAACTATGTTGCATTGATGAGTCAAATCATTGAATCCGAGCCTTCCAGTGTTGAGGAAGCTTCTAGTCAGCAAGTTTGGAGAGATGCTATGGCAGAGGAGTATCAATCCATTCTCAAGAATGATGTTTGGGACATTGTGCCTAGACCTAAAGGCAAATCTGTGGTATCTTCTAAGTGGCTCTTCAAGATCAAGCATGCAGCTGATGGGAGCATTGAGAAGTACAAGGCTAGGTTTGTGGCTAGAGGATTCTCACAGAAAGAGGGAGTTGACTATGAGGAAACCTTTGCTCCAGTTGCTCGTTATACTTCAATTAGAACCATCATTGCTATTGCAGCATCTAAAGGATGGAAGATTCACCAGATAGACATGAAGACAGCATTTCTGAATGGTGTAATTGAGGAAGAGGTATACATTGAGCAACCTGATGGTTTTGAGGTGCTTGGGAAGGAGTATCATATTTGTAGGCCGAAGAAGGCTTTGTATGGCCTTAAGCAGGCTCCTCATGCTTGGTACGAAAGGATTGATCGTTACCTGATGAGCTTGGGTTCCTCCAAGAATGATGTTGATTCAAACCTATACTTCAAGGTAATTGATGGCGAAGCATTGATCTTGGTTTTGTATGTTGATGATTTGATTCTTATTGGAGAAGATCACCTCATTATCAAATGCAAGGAGTTAGCTTCTAAATTTGAAATGAAGGATCTTGGTGTCATGCATTACTTCCTTGGCTTAGAAGTATAGCAGAAGCCAAATGAGATGATTCTAAGTCAAAGGAAGTATACTATTCATATTCTGAAGAGATTTGGTATGATGGATTGCAAATCCATGTCTACGCCTATGGAGACCAACTTGCATAAGTTGAAAGAGGCTGCAGCTAGTTCAGATCTAGTAGATTCCACGATGTACAGGCAGTTGATTGGATCATTGATGTATCTAGTCAATACTAGACCGGATATTTGCTATGCAGTGAGTGCACTTAGTCAGTTCATGTGTGAACCAAGGCAAATACATCTAGTTGCAGCAAAACATATCCTGAGATACTTGCGTGGCACAATTGGATGTGGGTTAAGATATTCTTGGGTGTGGATTTGAAGCTGCATGGTTATACTGATTTTGATTGGGCAGGGCGTGTTACTGATCGGAAGAGCACCTCTGGATGTTGCTTCAATTTGGGGTCCGTGATGATTTCCTGGTGTAGTAGGAAGCAGTCTTCTGTGGCATTGAGTACAACAGAGGCCGAGTATATTGCAGCTTGTGTAGCAAATCGAGAAGCAGTGTGGCTTCGGAAGCTCCTTGCAGGATTGTTTGGACAATCAATGGAGCCAACTATCATTCATTGTGATAACTAGAGTTGTGAGAAGCTTTCTGTCAACCCTGTGTTTCATGACAGAACTAAACATGTTGAGATCAAATACCACTGTATCAGAGATATGGTATTGAGGAAAGCAATTCAGTTGAAGTATATCAACACTGATGAGCAGACGGCAGACATTCTCACCAAGCCTCTCTCCAGTATAAAGTTTGTGTACTTTCGAGACAAGCTTGGTATGGTGGAGAATCAAGCCCTACCTGAGAAGGAGTCTCAGTATCAATGATCTTCTTTAATGCATTTCTCTTTGAGAGAGATTTGAGGTGCAAGCCCTTGTTAATGCATTTCTCTTTGATATTTGAGGTGAAAGCCCTTGTTTCCACCCTCTGGGAGAGCCATGGTGGATGTCATGTGTGTGACTCCATGACAACATCACGTGAGAGAGTCCGTGATGATTTTCTTGTACTTGTGTTTTCACCCTCTGGGAGAGCCATGGTGAACGTCACGATGAGGTGACAACATCACGTTGAGTGATGAGCACTTGTACATACCATACATGGGTGTAGCCATGATGGTTGATATCACGATGAGGTGATATCTTTCCTTTCCACATATGGGAGTAGCCATTGTGGTTGACATCATGATGAGGTGATACGTCTTATGCAGCTGGAAGTATCCTCCCTAGCTGAGAGGGAGTGTCGATGTTATGATCAGCGTCGATTGTCTATTCCAGCCCAATCTTCTTTACACTAATGAATAAATTAAATCATAGTCGATGGCTATTTAATTTTTTGTGATATCAATCCTTGAGGAGGCGCCTCATTTGATGACAAACTAATATTTAATTAGTGGTGACAAGGCCGACATCTCATAAGCACGTTTTTATGAAGAGACGTAATTTCTTGATGAGGCCGACCTCTTGCTTATTATGGACGCAATTTATTGAAGAGACACATTCTTCTATGGAGGCCGACATAATGCTTTGAAGGGTCACGTCCTTCACTTCAGCGTGTATATATGTTCGATGGCATTTCATTGTTTGTCATTCATTCATATCCATTCATTTTGTTCATCTCAAGTTCGAATATACAAGTGTGAGTTTATCATCAAGTGCAGATCGATATTGTGGAAGGCTGAGATTATTATCAGCAGATTGCATCACCTTGTTACTGTATTTGCATCAGATTGTGGTGCTTCTTATTGGCCCTTGTAAAGGAGATGTTTTCTTGTGACATTCAATATATAAGTGATATATTGTTGCTGGGTTTTTCTCCCTCAAGTGGAGGGTTTTCCCAGGGTATCTGCTGTGTTATTGTGTCTGATTTTTTAATTAAATTTTGCATATCTAATCTGATCATAAAACTAACAGCAGCAATCAACTTGGGTGAAGTGGTTACATCTAGGGGAATTCTGCTACAATACCACACATCACATTTCATTTGGAATGTCACCATTCAAGGCACTCTATGGGTATGAGGCCACCTCCTTCGTGAACCTAATTTTTGCAGATAGTAGAGTTCCGAGTGCCAGAGACATGATTCAGCAAAACGTGAATATCATGAATTCCTTGAAGGAAAACCTCCATGGAGCTCAGAATCAGCAAAAGTTATACGCGGATCAGCGAAGGACTGAAAGGGTTTTCAATGTAAACCACATGGTATACTTGAGGTTGCAGCCATACAGACAGTCTTCTCTCAAGGGAAATGGAGCAGACAAGCTGAAACCAAGATTTTACGGGCCATTCAGGATCACAAGAAAGATAGGAGAGGTTGCATATGAGCTTGAGTTACCCCCAAGAAGTAGAATCCATAATATTTTTCACGTGTCATGCTTGAAGAGGGCATTGGGACAACAGGTTACACTATCAATAAAGCTGCCACCCCTCGATGACGAAGGCAAATTGATTCTAGAGCCCAAGCCAATGTTGCATGTGAGGGAAAGGCGTTTGAGAAATAAGATCATTCCGGAATATTTGGTGAAATGGAAAAAATTTCAAGCTAAAGATGCTACTTGGGAAGGGGTGGAGATCTTTGAACATCCAAATCTAAGGTTGCTCAAGGACAAGCAACTATCTAAGGGCGGGGACTGTCATGTTGCGAATTCTTCTTGAGCTGGCCGACATGATTTTTGCAAACTAGTGTTTTTAAACACTACTAAATAATTTAAATATTAGTCAGTTGTGGCCGACCTGCCTTATGGTTGGCACCATTTGGTTTTGAAATTTAATTTTTGTTTATTTTATTTGTGGCCAACTTCAATTGGAGCGGCTTAGTAGTTTAGTATTTATAGTTGATTGTGGATGGGATGAAGCATCACAAAAATCTAGACTAAGTCTGTGTGGTGTTTGAGGGTGTAGCTTCTCGAGCACACTCACTCAGGCTGCGACGGTGATCAAGTGGAGGAAGTAATTACATTTCACCAGCCAAGCAGAGCCTTCGGCTTTGGCCGGCTCTTCTGGAGTCTGCCAATAGCAACTAAGGATGCGCAAGTCTTTTATGAGCATCTTTACCAAGTGATCGAAGCACAAAGGGTCAAGTCCCTATCAGATTCGAGCTAAAGCTGTGTTGTAGTGTTCCTGAAGGGCCAGAGACTCCGCATCTTCTCACACACTCAGATCGGGATAGCAAGATCACACATGGCGTGGCTTTGACGACTTGGCGCCACTGCAAGGGCGACAAGCCATAATCTATATCCATTCGCCAAAATTTCGGGTCAGGTCATGCTTGAAAGGCCATTCATCATCGGGCCTGAAGTTGTAAAATTAAATCTTCAGATTTGAAATAATAGATACTACATTCTGCATTCCAGATCTTATTGTGGTGTGTTTACTATGTCTGAGTATACTCAATTATCAGTATTCTATTACTGCGTATATTATATTTCCAAATTTTGAATATTGTTTTGGAGCCTTCAGTTCCTTTATGAGTTGAATTCTGCCCTAGTATATTACATAGTATTGGTGTACTATTAGGTCGCCTTGCTTCAAATTTTGAAAATTTATCAGTTTTGGATAATAGTATAACTGGGGCAATCATCTTTGTCTGAAGAGAACAACAAATTCACCCCAAGTTACTCTTCTCGAATTCAAACCTAGTTCTATGTTCTTATTTCTCCACCAAGTGGACGCTTCGTCGGCTAGCTGATAGGCCCCACAGACAACCTTTGTCACCTCAGAGTAGTTTCAAATTTCGAAGTACTTCTCCATCTCGGTTAGCCACGCTTCGGCAGCATCACCACTGTCAAATCCATCAAATTTCAATGGAGGAACCTTTTTCATGTCTTTGGCCAACTCCCTTTCCAGGTAATCATTTTTATCTTCATCAAATCCGAAGTCCAAGTGAGTTTCACTTGACTTACACTTGTTAGTGTGAATATGGCGACTCCCAGTGTCGCCTTCGAAGGTGGTCTCTCTATTAGACCTTTCCCTTTCTAGGTGATCAACCCTTGCTCTAGTGTCCTGCAAAAGGGCTAAGATTTGATCTAACTTTGCCTCAGCTCTTCTTGAGGCTTGCCCTACCTCGTGACTTTTCTCTTGATCACTTCAAGTTCAAACCATGTTGAGCTTAGACTTCTACTTGAAGTTTCAGTTAAAGTTTAACTTGGTCATTTTTCTCATTTTAAATCTTCATACATACTTTTCCATTTTATTACATGCCCATCCAATTAGTAAAGTATAAGATTTAGCACACAAATGCAAATTTCTCTTTTATTATTGAGGAGATACATCTTTATTCAACAGTACAATTGTAATAAGTTTAACTTACAATTGGAAGTGAGTGGTGTATATTCTTCCAACTCATCTAAACTGATAACAATAACTTCGGTTGGACGATGCACGCGTAGGTGCCCATCCTCCCTTTTAGTTTTCTTGGATGGGTTGCTAGTACTATTCTCACCGATACAGGTCTAGACGAAGTTGGTTTGCTCGGTTTAGGTCTTGAAGTGGATGGTTGATGGGCTAAATTTGCCATAATGCTCGCGTGAACCTTAGCAGCTTGCTTCAGTTCTTCTCTATCGTCCTTGATTCTGCTCATGGCATGAGAGAAGGTTTCATCATCTCTAAGCCAAGCTTGCCCATCAACATTTGTCCCTTCGATAGCTTTAGTCAAAGTTGCCTGCTCCTTTTTAGCTTGTAAGTATCACTCATTACCGACGATGGATTCCCTAGCAGTCTGCTTGGTACGTACCATTTATGGCACAAGATTTTCAATATTAGTTTCAAAATTTGGATGTTGCATTTGCGCAATGGGCTCATGGATCCGAGTGTTCAACCCGAACGCTCTGATACCACGTGTTAGAACCAACTTCTTCTTACACAAATTCACCAAAAAAATTCACCAAAGGTTAATAAACCATAAGCATGTAAAGAAAACAATTATTCTTTCTTTTTCTTTCTGAAATAACATAACATCAAATTAAATATCTATCATGTACAAAATTGGATTCATTTCAAGTATGATCGGAATAAACTGAAAATGTAAATACAAGAGAAGGGTCAGATTATCGTATTTGGTTCTTACTATCTTCCAAGACTCGGCATGTCATTATTGAGAGGGAAAGCATCATCCGGCTACTTTACCTCCACTCTTGGACTTAAGCAGTCCCCCACAAACTTCCTGATGGAAGTGTCCCTACCCTTCAACGAAAGGTTGTGTTGGGAACACCCTCAGTTGCCATTTGAGCTCCGGTGTGTGCCCCCCTACTTAATTAATTTTGTCACACTACTAAGGATACCCTCCTACTAAGTACGACAACTCTGGCTAGTTAAGTGATTGGGACACGGTGAATCAATGAGTGCACATAGTGGCAACGACACTCACTATAGCCATAGTTTTTGTACAAAAGAACAAATGCTTCAAGAGTGAAGTCTTAGTCCACCCACCCTGCTCGACTTGGAAAACACTTCTGACCTAGGGCATACTAGAACTACTTGCCCTGCCCAACAACATTCTCAAGATTCAATACACAAGGTTTGGAAACCTACTACTCCTCTGAGTTGACAAATGTAGAACCCTTCTGTAGTTTGGCTTGAATGGTCTTGATTATATAAAAGAAAACTTCTTTCTCAAATTACCCTATATGCAACCCTTGTAGGGTTTGGTTTTAACTGCATCAACTCATCACTCAAGACAAGGACAATCCTTAAATCAAAGATTCAAGAAACCAACAATAACCACTTCTAACAGTAGCATTGTTGCATCTTGGTGCCCTGCTGCACCTAAACGCTCAAAATAGACTCTATAAACTATCTCGAGTATTAGCTTCACAATAGACTATGCAATACCCAATATTTCCCATAATAATGGAGATATTGATACAAATGCATTCATGCCTTTCAACACTAACCAAAGCTCTTGAACTGATTAGAACTTAACATAGCTGCAACACAACCAAGGTCTTAATTCATACAAAACTATACAAGCATCTTTCTGGTTTATCAAGTATTCGAGTTCATGGCTCTTCTACAAAGAAAGCTCTTCATATCCATGGAGAATCTTAAAATATCAATTCAAAATATAATAATCAGTTAAAGCGTTAATAATAATACAGGTTAAAGATATCAATTTGATCCTAACTGACAACAAGAGTTTCATCATGTTTCATAAAACAAGAACTCAATTGAGTAAAGTCTTGCAAATATATAAAGGTTGCTTAACCACAAGGGAAAAGAAATCATTCACGAATAGAAGGCATATTAAACAACAAGTTATCCTATCATTAACCTTTCTCACAATCTTTCATAGACCAAAACCAGAACATTGGAAATTTCAAACAGTTACATGCCTGTTGTGAGCCTTCTTGGTATTTGACCTTGCACGGCCTAATTGAAGCTTTCAGAAGACACAACACACAAGCCCAACTCCACTATGACAATTATAAAACCGAGACAATGTTACTGGTACTGGGCTCCAACTATTGAGCTTAACCTTCTTGTTGATTTTTGGTAAATCTTAGTTTACATTCCACGTTTAGTTTATACTCGTTACTTTTCTTGGTTTAGCATTCCCCGTATCTTGTGTTTGCCAACCCCCAAATCTACATCAAAAGGATTATATATAATATTTCGATAGATTCAGTTCCAATTACCGTTTTCAAAACTATTATGAATCGGTTCCATCTTTAACCATATTGATCAAAAGATTTACTCACCGGTTGAAGGTAAGAATTCGTTATGCAACAAGACCCCTTATTGGTTGCCCAATCCCGTATGATGGTAGCATGTTTCAGTTTAGATTTTGCTTGTCACAACCAAACAGTTGTCGAGGAATGGTTGCACAAGGGATTTGATAGTCGATCTCCTTGATAACTCACGATAGAATGGTAATTAAGGCAGAAACAGTAGTTACATGACATTGGTGAGTTCATTGCCACATTTAAACAGCAGCAAACAAGATTTCAAGGCCGCTCCAAGACCATAGTCGGCTCGCAATGGATAGGATAACAAAATAGCGGCTAGCAATTGGACCAAGGAACTTAAGAGGAATATTAGCTTTCGCTGCCACCTTGCTAACAACTTGACAACAATAGATTACACGTTTCAATAATGTTAAACCGATATATTTAAAAAGACAGGTTGGCTTGATAATGTTGAGTTCCCCATATTATCAACAAGGCCCACACCGCCTAGCAAAATATTTGGACATAGTTCAACTCAAATAATTATCTCTTTTAAGGATAAGGGATTAAAAATGATTTAGCAACCCATTAACTGTAATCCCTTAACAAGGAACAATCATAAACAAGAAATGCAGCGTTATTTATTACGTCGACACTTGACATTATTACCGAAGTAAAATATCATGCCAATACGTTATCAAGATAGTGCAAGGAAAGATACATATAATATACACAAATATATGCACATGTTCGTTTATGCATACATGAAGGTACATGCACGTTTGTAGGCGTGAGTTTCGTGTACACACGTGCATATGCGTCCGTGTTCGCATATACAAACCCATGTATGTATATGTGGCTTCCTCATCAAGGACAAACATATATTTATATTTGCTCAATCAATTACTTATGCAGAAGGAGAACAAGAAGGATTACAAAACCCTAGACATCTTTTCACTGCAAAACAAGGAACAGAACAAATTAACCTAAAACAGCTTACCTCAAGATGGCAAGAACATGCCCTAAACCTATTAGGTTGACCAAGTCACACACAACTGACTCAAGCTCAGATGGCAATACTAGAGACTTCTCAACATAACCTCTCTTCTAGATGATACTTTCCCTCTTTCTCCCTAAAGGTGGTTGGTTTGTCCTACATCAACACTCAGGAAGGTAAAGGTAGTTAGCCTGACAATCATTCCAATATCTTCATCATATCACATTCATATTCACATTTGCTTTTAAAGAAAGAAATTCCTTGCATACATTTCATTTGTTTCATGACATCAACATCCATGATTCTATCAGAAAGCAACCAAAACATACCATAATCTCATTAAAACATGACTAGTTTTCAAGATCATAAACTTCATTGCATAATTCACCCATAGTAAAAAGTAGTTTTTATGAAATAAGGGTAGGATGTAACACCTTCCTCTTCCTCTTTCAAGACATGAAGGTTTTCCTCCCTATGTTTAGTCATGATCATGAAAAGCATTTGCTTCTAATTCATGAACATGTTCTTTTCCAACATTTGGCTAATTTCCCCCTCTTGAAAATCTGCTTCTTCCCCTAGGTCTATTTTGTTGCCTTCTTGATAACTTTTCCTCGGCTTTAAATGCATGTTAATAAGCCTCTTCTACAATGTGCAACTGTTATCACGAATTCTAGCAACGCTGCTCCACGGATAACCCCTACTTAAACTTGTTCTGCTTCCTAGATTCGTGAAGTTCGGCACATTATATCCTAGCTCAAATTTGGCCATATTTAACCAAGGGCTTCAATTTTGTGGTACGATTTATACCACACGCCAGATGGTCAGCCAATTTTTTTAGGTTTCTGCTGACGCCATGATGATCGCCATCCTGATGTCCTCTTGCCCTCCTAACCCTAGTTTGCCCTAAAAGAGCAGTTTTTTCTTTTGGCCATAACTTGGGCATACGGTATCAAATTGGCAAACAGATATCGTCGGAAAGCTGGTTCCGAGCACTTTCATTTGCGCTTTATTTTACAGTATTTTTCTGTTTTACTGCATTTATTGCTGTTTGAAGTCAGATGTTGTTTTTGGACTTCCGAGCTCATAACTTTTTGCCACGATGTCCAATTTTCCCTGCTTAAGGCGCTTGGAAAGGTATTAAGGAGCCTCTATGTTGTCCATGCACTTTTTGTATCTATCCCCGGTTTATCAGCTTAGTCCAGATTTGGCCCGATGGGTTGTTTGGCGATTACTTGGATGTTTTGGGTAGAGAGTGCATCCGCACTTCGCTTTCAGAATACATCATTCAATAATTGCTTGCTGCTCATAGATTCCGTAGTTGTTCCCGCTTTGGAGTTTTCGAGTGTTCCGTGGCATCGGGTTTTCTGTTACTTTATCATGATTCCTTGAGTCAACTGACTCTCATCCGGTTTCGTGAGTATACAGAAGAATATTTCCTTGCTTGCCTATATCAAGTTCCAGTGTTACTCTACAGAGTTCTTCCAGTGCTTCTTTGCAGCATGTTATCTCATTGTAAGGGGGTTTTGTCCCACTGGGTTTTTCCTTCTCTTACTTATTCTTGCATTTGTAAATGGGTACCTGATCAGGCCTCGTTGTCGGGACCCATCTTTGCTTTCATGCATCCTATTCTAGTGTTTTAGCTTCTTCCTAAGTTCATCTTAAGGGGGGGTGTTAGAGTAATAAGTTATTATGCTTAATTAATTACATCACATTGATTAATTAATTAAGTCACTTATTCCTCTTTATTACTTAAGCTAAACTTAGGCACATTAATAATTAATTATTAATTATTAAGTGTGCACACTAGGGTTTCATTTAGGGTTTCCCTTTTAGGGTTTCTTGATCTCCTTCATAAGGATTGATCACTTTGTAATAATTGATTCTCTTAATGCATTTTTACTAAGAGGTTTTACAGAACATCTTTTTCGGTTCTTCATATCTTTTGCATGTGACAGGTATCCATCTTGCATGCAGGTGATCTTGGATTCTAACATTCCTAAGTCTCGAATAGTCAATTCGAGCATTCCCCCATGTTCGCCTCGCGAAGACCTTCGAAACAAGATCCTTCACGAAGTTTCACTGTCCGTACTTAGTGAATTACGAAAAATGCAGTGGCACTGAAAAAGTGTGCTCCTGCCCTAAAGCCAAATTTGGCTAAGTACAAAAAATGCAAGGGCGCTAAAATTTAGCGCCCCTGCATGAAGTGAAATTTCTAAAAAATGCAATAGCGCTAAATTTTAGTGCCATTACACTTTTCTTCGCCACTTAGACTTTTTCTTGGCCTTGGCACGTTTCTTCATGAATTTCGCGTTTTTCGTCAATCGTGCCACTTTTCGTGCCTAAATTTATTGCTCGACTTGAGTTAGGTTTTTAATTTTCCTTTTCACTTAAAGGTCTTTTAATTCGCCATTTTTCATTATTATGATCTTTGTTCTTTTCTCTCTTCTTGTTGGGCGAGTTTTCTTCAAACTGCAAAAAAAACGTTTTTGAGGATTTCGCCTCTTCTTCAGCAGGTTTCGCGTTTTGTTTTGGGTAAGTCGTTCCCTTGTTCTCTTTTCTTTTCCATTCGTTTTTGTATATGATCTAAGTTCTTCATATGTGTTTTAGCTTTGAATATGTTTTACCCTGCGCGTTTCTTTCCTCTCCTTCGTGTTTTTGTTTTTGTTTCTTCTATTTCTCTTCGCGTCTTTTCTTTTCCATTCGTGTTTTTCTTATCCTCACACTATGGAACCCTCACTTATTGTTTTGAATGCGCATTTCTTTCCTCCATTCGCGTTTTTCTTTATTTCGCATGTTTCTCCACATGCGTTTCCATTCGCGTTTTCTTTCCCTACGCGTTTCATTCGCCATCTCCTCTATGCACAATGTTCTTTGAGAACTTGTATCTCTCCAACGTTTTTGTGTTGAAATCTCTCTTTGTCTCCCTCTCTATGCATTTTGGTGTGAACATTGAAAAGATCTATCACTTTGAAAGAAAGTTTCTTTAACCCTTGAATGCGTATGCAATGGTATTGAAACAAGTTTCAAAACTTTCCATGAAAACAAAAATTGCCAAGCATGAGCGCCATTTCATTTCATCCTTACATCTGTTTTTCCAAAAATGTGCTAAAATGCTGAAGCGCTGAATTTTAGCGCTATGACATATTGAAACTTGTAAAATTTTCTAACTATGAAAAATGTAAGGGCGCTAAAATTTAGCGCCCTTGCATCAAAAGTGAATTTCCTGAGATGTAAGGGCGCTGAATTTTGGCGCCCTTACACTTTTTCCAAGTTTTCTACAATCCTTTATAGATGAGCTTCATTTTCGACCAGTACACTCTAGAACCTTGTTTTTCCCGTTTTGTGCATCGTTTTGCGTGCCTCGTCATATGCTCCATGCTTTCCCATCCTTGTTGCTCATTTCGCGCTTTCCCATGTTTCCTAACAATTAATGTTTGTTCTGGCTAAACGGATTGCAGTCTCTTTTCAAAGATAGTCAAGTCAGAGTGATCAGAGTTCCAGTTCTTTTAGATGACTGCTAGTAAGCCTCCTTCTTCGAAAGCAAAAGGCAAGATGAAGTACAAATATCAAGGTGTCTATCCGCCGACTGTAGTGCTCTCCAAGGTGGAAGAGATAAAAGACACGGAGGTTGGTCATCAAGACTTGGTTGATTTCGCAAAGCAAACAAAGACGAAGCCTCTTCCTGATTCAATGAGAGCGATCGTACACAGCAACCTTCATTTGGTGGCAATGTTTCCTACAGCTGCGCATAATACAAAGTTTTTTCTTTAGGTGGTGTCTCATTACATCAGAGAAAGTAGGAGTGTGATTGATTCTTCCGGGCACGAGATTCTGAGACTCGACCCTGATTTCTTTGATATTGTCTTCAAGGTCCCTCATATGGAAAAATACATTGATATTTCTATATCAAAAGCACAGGAGATCTTTGATGCTGATCCCAATAAAGCTAAACAGTTGATAAACACTCAATGGTTAAAGAAGCCTAGATCATCTGTTTCCAGATGGCCGAAAGGACTCCTACGAAGTGACTTCAAAGATGACGTCAAAGATATGATCACATTTCTAAGCAGAGTGAAAGGCTTGCCGGAATCATCCACTTTTCACGATTGGATGTATGAATACATTAGGATCATAAGAAGACAGAAGGTGCATATTGATTGGGGCAAACAAATCAGTGATGAGATACACGAGCAGTTGATCAATGCTCCTTCTACATTGAATTTCTACATGACTTCTTACCTGGTGTACGCGGCGGCTGTAATGAGACAATTCCCAGGTCTATCTACAAAAGGGAATCGGATGATGGTGCCTGTGTACAGATATTTCTATCAGTTGGAGTTGAAGGAAAGCTTTCATCACTTCAGACGAGTCACAGATGCTTTCTTTGCGCCTTTGCTTTTCAATTTTGATCCAGCTCTTGAAAGGAGAAGAGTATCTGATGAGGCTTATAAGGTGGTAAGTAAAGTTGGATGCATATTTCTTCAATTCCCAACGTTTACTTACTTGAGAGTAGGCTGCTACACTGGTTGTCCCTACATGCTACCACATTATCCTTCGGATAAGTGGGTTCTCATGGAAACATGCAGTGATGTCAGTGCAAAAGAACGAAGAAGCAACCACAAGCGTGGATTCAAGTTCCCACTGACCATCATTGGCCGATATACTATCCAAACTGCACAAAAAGCTAAGTCTATTTATGCTGAAATGCAGATCATGACCATCAAAACCTACAGGTATAGGTTTGATTTTGATTATGAGATGTCGAAAAAATTTGCAAAAGGGTCACCACACAGTACCGCTTTGAGGACATCTGGGCGATTGCAGAGATGAAGAAGCCATTCGCAAAATGGACTATTGCAGATTGACGGTTCAACAAATCAGAGATCTTGATATTGCTGACCTACCAGAGGATTTTGCGATCCAGGTGATATCATGAATGCTGTCTATGATGAGCAAGAAATTGCTAAAAGGCCGTTGCCTACAATACAATGGTCTAGGAAAGAAGTTACCAGCATAAGAGAAAGGTTGAGGCCAATCCTAAGCCAATACTGCAGAATGGCTACATAAACATGGTTATGAAATGAAAAGTTTCAGAACAGACTCAGAAGGAGAGGAATCCGAAGCAGAAGCTCGCCAACAGCAAGAACTCCGCAACAAAAATAAATCACCGGCCGTTCCCACTTCTTCACGAAGAGGTCCTAGGATCAAGTTCACTGTTGGCAAGAAAGATACTCAATCCGTCCCAGAGACAGTAATCACGGAATCTAATCCATCTCGCTCTAAAGGTAAAAAGCCTATTCTAGAGGAGGTAGATTCCGATGAAGAAGAAACTTCAAGTGACCAATCCGCTGAAGATGAAGATTCGCCAGGCTGCATTCACCAAGATGAAGATTCGTATGACCATGCGTAAGAGGCTTTTGGAAAAGCTTTCGGCAAGAGTCCGATGAAGACTCAAGAAGGATCCGGCGATTTTGAAGGTGAACCAAAATCAGAGAGACAAGAGGGTGATCAACAAGAACCCAAGCATGATCAAGAAAGAACTACGTCTCCACCTAAGAATGTAGTTGAGGAAATTCCTAGAACGTCATCGCCTGTGATTTCCAGTGTTCCTCATACCCTCCGCATTCAAGAACTCTCCACATCCCGCTCCTCGCTACCTTATTCCTACCACATGCATTCCCGCAATGAGATATCCCTATCCGAAGATCAACCCAAATTTTGATACTCCTTCGCTGACAAGCATCCATACGGTTGATATATCGTCAAGCCCTCCATCGCCCATTCCTAGCTTGTCTTCGCCAACATATGATATCACTTTTGAAAATGGATTCAATCGTTTCATGAATGAGTCAATGCATGATCAGCTCAATGTGTCAACTACAGGAGAGATGATGACAGACACTTCTCCCATTGTCACGATACCTATGGTAAGTTCAGATGTGACAATAACTTCAAAAGTAGCAATGGCGACTGAATTGACAGTAAATCCAGAAGTTCACACTTCTTTTCTTCCTCCTTGGCTAATATCTCAAGTGTCGAAGCGTAAAAAGCAAATGATTTCTCCGGAGGAGCTCGACCTCAAAGAGATAGTTCTTCCAAAAGCTAAAGGGAAGAAAAAGGCAAAGGTATACTCAAGGCTAAACATTGATAAGTCTGGCCACAAGTATGCTGAAATTGGCATACCACCAAGTGAAGAAGGTGATGTCAATATGGAAGACTACACGGTAACAAAGGTCCAGCTTGGCAAGGTTACCAATGAAAGTGCAAAAGCCGATGCGCAAGTCACTTTGGATATCTTGGCTGGAAGGCTGGATAAAGTAGAGCAAGCTCGTAACATGTACAAATAGAGGGCAGAGCATTATGCCACTGTTGTAAAGAGACTTGCAGGTTCTCCAAGTAATGCACAACCGCTGACAGTGGTGAATATTGAAGACCTAGCTGTCAAGAAAGCTGAGAAGTTCGCCTCCAAAGGCAGGGTGTTGTATGATTTTGTTGAGAAGATCATTGAACACAGATCTCAGATTATATTGGCTGCGGACGAGAAAACTACCTTGTTGGCCAAGCTCACCACAAAGCTTGATAAAGAAAAAGTGTACTTTCCCAGGGCGCAGAGACATGGAAAAATGCCTGTGTCATGGTCGGAAATGAAACAGGTAAAGCTCAGTAAATTGGTGGAGGTTGGGGTAATTCCTGACAAAGAAAAGTTCGTTGAGGTAAGAGAATCTTTGAAACACAGAATTCAAGTGGTTCAATCTCTTATGGAAGATCTCCACCAAGTACAGGAAGATGTCGAAGGACATCGTGCTATTCTTGAAAAAGGTATCAAAGAGTTGCCTGGTCAACTTCTTGAGGAGAATCGTATCTTCCTGCCGGCCACAGAAATATCCCAGATCTTCAAGGAAGCCATCATGAATTTGATTGATGGTTGGACTTCGAAGCTTCAATGAACATCATTTGTGATACAAGGCTCACATTGGACAACTCGAAGACGATCTTGATAGGTGCAGAAGGTTCACTCATCTGCCATGAGATCGATCACGAGAATTCACACCATTGTGGATTACACCGTTGGTCCAGATGAGAAGTTCGTGCAGGAGACTAGGAGGAAATTTGAAGACTTCCGCGCCCAATGCAAAGAAACATGAAGCAACCCCCTATTCTCCAGTGTTAGACATTTCCGGTGCATCCCATTATGCATCTTGTAAATATTTCTCGACATTTTCGAATGTCTTTTTGTAAATTGTAATTACACCAAACTCAAAGATGTAATATTTTGAAAACAAATTACACTTTGACTTTGGTCAAAGTTAGGTGAGATCTCCATAAATCGCTCACCTAACTTTCCCTGATTTCCTCAATCTGTTTCCTATTTTTGCTCATCCCTCTTTCTATATAATGGGAGGGATTTTCATTGTAAATTTATCCTTTAGTGTTTTGCAACAAAGTGCTGCCCTTTTTGAAGCAAATTTGTGAAACTTTGCGTTCATGCTTTGTGAATGAAATTCGATTAATAAAGAAGAGGATTGCAAGCCAAACTTTGCATTGGATTCGATACTTTTGTGAGTTGATCTTATTTGGTGGTGATTAGCTTGAAGAATCTGAAGGACACTTAGTTTATGTAAACTTTGTGTTACATCCATTATTTAGATTTGCATTTGTATTTCTGTATATCATTTGGTTGAATGATCTACAAGACTTTGTGCTTGTAATCGTTCATGCTCTTGCATATTTTGGTTGAATGATCTACAAGACTTTGTGCTTGTAATTATTCATACTTTTGGATACTTTTGTCGAAAGATCTACAAGACTTTGTGCTTGTAATCGTTCGTACTTTTGATACTATTGTTGAGTGATCTACAAGACTTTGTGCTTGTAATCGTTCATGCTGTTCGAGGAATTGCTGCGTCTAAGAAGACTTTGTGCTTCTAACTTGACAAATGGTACATCTGCACAGATCCAACATTGATAAAGCTACGGACGACTTTGTGCCTTCGTGAGCTTTCCCTTTTTACTTTATTTGTTTATTATTAATCACTTCTGGTATCTCTACGCTTCGCTTTGACGAGATAGAGGTATTGGTATTACTGCTAGTTGTTAGTTTAAGGTTATCAAGAATTGTAAACTTCCAATGGTGAAGCATTGTAAACATCTTCTCTGAAAAAAGAGAGAAGGATGAATGTAACACACCCCCCCCCACTCCGTAAGTTTCGTGTACATTTTGTAATTATTTGTTTGTTTTACTATCGCTTCTGTTAGCAGTAAGAAGGGCGCCTCCCCTTTCCGAGAGGAGAGATTTACATCTCACATAGTTGTGGCTGAAGTCCAAGTTGTGTAATCTATCGAAAAGCTGATTACATAATTTTCACCCAACACAATCTCACCATGGTCAACTCATCATAGATATTCATTCTTAGCCAATTAATATACTTTGCCACTTTTGTGTCTACCATGTAATATTGTACATTTAACTCTCTTTGTTTCATATTTTGCAATTTCTTCAACAATTCATCTTATAATAAACAAGTAAAAATTTGCCTTTCAACTAGGCAACAATTTGATCCCAACTAGTAATCTTTTCTTTACCCTTTCTAATTCTTAGTCTAAACTTCCTTCTACCATAAAACTACATGATCTTTCAATTTGGAATGAGCCAAGTTTACTCTTCTTGGGTTGGTTACCTCATCAAACTCAAAGTACTAAACAATTTCTAAGAACCAATCAATTAGTTGTTTGAGATTGAAACATGAAGCTAGCAAAATGCAATCTATTTGGCACAAAACCCAACTTATCATGCTCAAACGAAGCATATTGATGTACAATATCATTTTGTTACAGACATGTTTGAAGACAAAAGGTATCAATAAATAAGGTTGAGACCTTGGAGAATGTTGTTGACTCAATGATGAAGTATGTTTGTACTGAAAAGTTCTCTGTGTAGGAAATCAATGGGTATAGCTGCATTTAGCAGTTGATTTATGTATGTATGGCCTCCTATACAAAGTATTCAACAAGTGGCAGATTTGTCCGATATGTGTTGTATTCTTTGCATGTTTGATAATTCTTATAGATTGTATAATAGCACAATTATTGGAGGTTGAAAGGAAAATAGCCCCTAAAAAAAATAGGCCCTTTTTTAAAGTGTTTTTTCAGACCATGGCTTTATACCCATTGTATTGTAATAATACTTAGCAGTTTTCTATAGTGATGTGCCTATAAATACTCACACCTGGATTAGAGTTAATCACGAGGGCAAAATATCTTATTATATTGTGAATGGATGAGTTAATACAATGAGTGTTGTTTTTGCCGCATTTTTTCTAAACTGTTTTCCTAGTATAAATAATCTTATTATATTGTGAGTGCACCATTATTTTCTTTGTACTATACATTTAAAATTTTGTTAGCAATCCTTCACTTGCATAGGTTTATTGTTATCATTTCTCTTCATTGGTGTGATAATGTAGATCATGATAATGAATGTTCACAATAATTACCATCATTGGAAATAGATTAAGCTGAAAGAAGTCCATGGAAAGCTTTTCCTTGTTTCTTCTTAACTTACTTGGCTATAGTATAGGCAATGTAAGTCTAATGGACTTCCAACCTGAGATATGGCTATAAAGGTCTTTTTGCCTCCAATATGATCTTCAACCTTGTTGAAGTAAGCCTCCCATGTCAACTTCTAACATCATTCTTTATTCATTATATAAAAGTGTCTCAAGTGATACAAGATCTAATCTTCTGAGTCGTAATCTGAAATTGACTTGTCACTATGGAATGGCTAATAGATATCAGCAAAATCTAAAATCTAATGTGTACAATCATGGCCAAGAATTGGTCTCATGTCCATATGGGTCAAGAACAGAGAAAAGGGCTTGGGACAAGGGCATACTGTAACAATCTACCAAACAATTAGAAATTCCCTTCATATCCCTAATTTTCAAGTAGAATTGTTGATGATATGGAGACCACTCTTGCTACAATTTGCTCTCCATATAGAAGACCTCCAATGATTTGTGATCTAAATGAATGGCAATCTCTTTCACCATTATTTGTGATCCTTTTAGTGCCTATATTCTTGGATAATGATCATATGTGGTATACATTCATACAAAGACAGTGAATGTTTCACTATGTTGGGTGATTGGATTGCAAAGTTGAGTTGAGGATTACTCCAAATGCATATTTTAATGCATCAGTCTCAATTTCAAATGATTGTTAAAAATCAAGTAATGTGAGCACAGTGCAAAATAACGTTTACATTTCAATTCTTCAAATGTTTGGTGTTAACAACTTGGTTCAAGAACCAAGTGATGTGAGAGAAACCAACTACAAAATTACTATAAAAATGCTTGAACCCTAAGAAACTACAATGTTCTATCAGGGTCTTTAAGTGTAGGTCATTCTTGAATGACATGAATCTTGTTTGTCAACAATATACCTGTTGTGACCTAATTCACACCTCGCCCCATTGCAAATGGGGACCCTTGTCGTTTGCCTTTTAGGGGTTTTGCTTTCGCGTGTCTCGTTTTGTCTGCTCTCTGTTTGGGGTTTTGATTCTGCATTTTGAACGGTCACCCGAGTCGAGTCAATGAATTTTAACCTGGATCACCGAATAAACGTCGCCATCGTGCTTAGAAGGCCTAGGAGACGAAGATCGACTGTCGTTTCAGTCAAATCCGACACCTCCAAGTTTTTAGGGTTTCTCACCCCGGGCCCCCTATTTTTTAGGACCTACTTTTTGGGCACTTTTGGGCAATTCTGGGATCCCTATTTTTTAGGGTCTATTTTTGGAAAGTTGCTATTTTTGGAAAATTTCTATTTTTAGAAAGTTTCTATTTTTAGAAGGGTCACGAGTTTCAAAAACGCACTCAGAAGTTCGAAACGATCAACGAAACTCTCAGAAAATCGATTCGAAGTTTTTTTTGAAATTTTGGGTAAAATCTGGAAAATCACATAAAAAGTTCAAAAATCTAGAAAAATTGTTCAAAAATGGTCAGAAATTCTGGAAAATCACAGAGAAAATTCTGGAAAATCACAGAAAATGGTGGAAGATCTGAACATTCATGTAAAAATCTGGGCGATTCATGGGAAAATCTGAACAATCATGGAGAAAACTGAGAAATTCGCCTAAGTATAGAGGACCTTCAGCTCACAAGGTAATGGTGAAAGCTTCAGCCTGAAAGAAGTCAATGGCAAACACCTTCAGCCAAGCAATGAATGGCATAAAAATCTGATCAATGGCCAGGTCACAGCCAAAGTCCGCCCTGTTCAATGGCATAAAATCTGGTGGAGGGCAAGCAAATGAAGCAACTCCGCCCATGGCAATGAGGAAATGGCCTAACAAATAAGGAAGTCCGCCTATGTCCATGTGGTAATTGGCAAAGGAATCAACAAAGTCCGCCCTTGGGAGAGAAGGAAAATGGCAACAGATTTAAGGAAGTCCGCCTGGTCAAGGATGCCAATGGCAAGCAAATGGAGTAAGTCCGCCCAGGGAAAGAAAAGAAAATGTCTAAGGAAAGGATGCAATGGCCAGACCAACAGCCAAGTCCGCCCATGTATGGCTGGGTAAAAGTTAGCAATGGCCAACCAAAGGCCAAAGTCCGCCCTAAGCAAAAGTGTCCAATGGCAACAAAATGTGGAAAGTCCGCCCTTGAACAAAAGAGAAATTTGGCTAAGGCATGGACAAAGACAAGGTTAAAATGGCAAAAGAAATGTTAAAGTCCGCCATAGCCATAGAAGAAGTGGCCAAAGAAATGCTAAAGTCCGCCGTGTATTGGAGAGAAAAAGATTAAAATTTGCCTAAGTCCAAACCTTTGGAAAGTTAAAATATGCATGGCACGTTGAAGATTCGCCCAAGTGACTAAAGAAAATCTTCGCCATGGCTAGGAAGATTGTGGAAAAATCAAGCAAATGTACAAAATAAAATCGGACATGGTAAGATAAATTGCGGAAAATCAAGAGGATTTGGACAAAATAATATTGGACATGGCTAGCTAAATCATGAAAAATCAAAAGAATATGGCAAAATAATTCTGGACATGGCTAGGAAAAAGTTAGACATGGTTAGAAAAATGTCAAACGAGAAATATTTATGGCCAAATAAAATTGGACATGGCCAAATATTTTTGGAAAACGATTAAAAAATCATGGCCAAACCAAATTGGATGCTAGAAATTTTGGCGAGAAAAATTGGAAAAAATGAAAATTCGCCTAAGGCATTGGCAAGGAAATTTTCGAAAATCAAAAAATTATTTGCCAATAAAACGAACGGGTTGGAATGGACACATAAAATAATTATTTTAATTATTTTAATCATTTATTTTCCAACACCAAAAAAGAGATAAGTCTTGAAAATTTCGAAATTGGAAATAGAGAAAAAGAGTTTTATTGGACTGTGAATGAAATTAGAAACTTTCCCGGACGAGGTGATTGAGGATAGAACTTGCCATACGAAAGCAAAGTGAAAGATGAGTTCGAACTTGGTTCAAAGGGAAACATTGCAAATTTACTAAAATGATCGACCTTCTCACTTCTATAAGTGATTTCGTTTTTCATTTGTGCAATCACTCGATTTTGAGAAGAAGAGTGGTGAGAAGAGAATTGCTTAAGGCAAAAGGTTGAAGAAAAGTTGCAGCAAAGTGAAGGAAATAATCTGTTATCAGCTTGCATAGCAATCGTGATCACGTCTCCAAGAAGTCACAAGGCAGATTTTTCTTGTCCATTTCATGTCAACATGAAGCTTCACCATTTATTTTTCTTTCCAGCTTGTTATTTTTCGCGATGTCTAATTTGATTACCAGCTGGAATGTTCTTTCAAACTGATTTTAATGTCGAATTCTTATTATCTCTTTTTTCCTTTTCTTGCAGATCTACTTTTCGAAGCATTCAAGATGAAGTTCGCAAGTAAAGGTGTGCAAACACAATCAAAGATCAAGTCCAAGTGGGAGCACGTTCTAGACACTGATCTTGGCCACGTTGATCTTGAAGACTTCCGAAAGAGAATGTACGGGACTGACGGACGTCTGTCTACACCAATCGCCATGAGAATGATGCGCAACGGAATCGTCCATGCAGCTGGATTTCCACCAGCTAAAGAATGTCCTGAGCTGATGGCAGAATGCACACTACATTACAACGCACAAGACAGACAGATAGAAACTCCTGACGGAAGGGTCCTTGCCTACTTGTCCGAGCCAGCAATCCAAGAGACTTTTGGCATTCCAGTATACAACCGAACATCCTATCGCACCAAGCAAGATGCACTCAAACTTTATCAAAGTCAGAAGGATCTCTGTGCATCCAACATAAACAAGAATTGGTTATTAAAATCAAAGCCTACTACAAGCAAGATGCCGAAAAATTTGATCAGAACCCACTTCAAAGAGGAATATGGTGATATTGTTCTGCTACTTAACAGAATAGTAGGCAGTACCCACGGTGCTCCTTTCGAAGAATGGATGTACTATTTTATTGATGAGATAATCACTGGAGTCAAGATGTTCAATTGGTCCAGGATGATTAGTGACAGCTTGCACGAACAATTGGTCAACTTTGAGCAGACCAAAATTTTTCACATGAGCTCATACATTGTATATTCACTCGCAAGATATTATAAATATCCTGGCTTGACATGCAAAGGCGTGGTTGGCAACAGCGAGGGAGGCTAAAGACTGGATGATTGGAAGGAAAGAAGAGGCGTTGGTATTCGCAGAAAAGTTGGCGCAAGTAAATGAGCAGGCTTCCTTCATGCTTTCACGAGTTGCAGATCTTGCAGAGTCATGGAGCAGTCTCGAGGATATTCAGAGCAGGATCATCCCATGTATCCGGGAACTGAAGGGCATTTCAAAGCAACGGTTGATCGAAGATAAGGTTATTGAAGCCGGAGCAGCATATGACTTCAACGGATGGTACTATGCTTTGATCTCAAGGAAAGGAGTCCTCGATAAGGTGAAGCAGGATAGTGGTAGAGTTGAAGAACAAGTAAAAGAAATTCAAAGAAAAATCTATGAGATGGCTGCAGATATGCTAGACAAGGAGGTTGTCCGAAGGAAACACTTGCGGCCAAGGATTCTGAAGGAGCAAGTACAGAAAGTTTTCTCCACCACCGGGCCAATCATGAAGGAAGGCTTCACCAAAGTGTTCGATTTCATGGCCATCAAAAGTTCTTTCTTGTTGCAGGATGTAGAAACCCCTGTTTCCCTCTGACACTGCTCTGACTGATATTTTAAGTTTTTCTGACGTTTTTGAAGTTTTGTGATTTTTTTTGCAATTTTGGAGTTTCAGTGCAATGAAGAACAGTACGGCTATTCTAGGAAATAGTAATAAATTCTTTAAAATTGCCAGATCCTCAATATGCTTAAGGAAATACACTAGAGATTGAAGCCGTGCCTTTATTAAATCAACTGGCACTAATACAAATAATATTTTGAAGCATGCAAATGAAAGAATAACATTTTTATTGAAGGAACCTGGTAATACAGCTTGCTGAAGATCCGTACGGCTGCTCCAAATGATTCACTTCTCCTTCCTTCCGTTGATGGTAGATGACTCTAGCAATGTGGACGCCTTCTGTGATGCATAGATGAAGCTTATACAAGGGGCGTTTCTCTCCAAGAAAGGAAACACGTGTTTCTGCACAGGTACGGCCTGGTAAGAAGGTACGGCCTGTCAGAAAATGACTACAAGAAAGTACGGCTGAATCAATAGGTATCTTCTCCCTCTTCCTGGTGCTCTGGAGTGGACACAACTTTCAAGGCGCCTCCACTGATGAATATGAATGACCTCAATGAAAACGTTTTTGCTCCTTCCTGTGAATATGCCCTTTAATGACAAGTACGGCCTGTACATAAACAGTACGGATCTGGTACAATAAATATTTAATTCCCAATAAATGGTACGCCCTTTGATAAATCTCTTCAATCTCTGAAATATGCGTCTGAGATGATTGGGAATACTCTGAATACAAATCACTAAAGAATCTCTGATAATAAACAACCTCTGAAGCTCTGTAGTTTACTCTGAATGAGAAAACCTCTGCTGGCAATAAATCAGATGTTATTTCACATCCTCTGAACTGCTTCGAAGGAGATGGCTCGTTCTCCGACGATTTCGAGACGAAACCCTAAGGTCTCAGTGCTCTGGCAAGACTCGATCAATTCCTGATTTTCCAAAATGTCATAATGGCTCTAATCCCAATGCAAAAACCTTTATTCCTCTCAAAAGGGCAAATTCCTTAATAATAGGGATTATTAAAATATTTCAACTTTTTAATCTTTTATTTCTTCAATAGTCTCAGCGTTAATTTTAAATTATAAAAATAATCTCAAACTGGCCCCTTTTAATATTGGGCGCCCCCTTCACTTAATCACTTAAGTTATAATTAAAATATTATAACTTTATATTATATTCACCAAATAATTAATATTTAATTAATATAATTAAATATTAATATCTCCCTCGTTATTCGTCCGATGACTGATCCGTCTGAAGCTGACGAACTCTGAAGTGATCCCGGACGCTGCCAATCTCATACTGCTAAAAATAGCAGGGGTCCCACACTGCCTGCCAGGAACTGCTAAAAATAGCAATTCTGCAAAAATGTCTCCGAATGAGCCCGAACGAAAGCTAATTGATCAAAACTGCCAATCTGACGCTGAGCCAAGCTCCGAAACGACCCTCTAACCACTCTGTCGGCCTACGAGGGTCTCATGATAGGCCAATCTCACGATCACTGATGCTTGCCAAAAATGGGGACATGACACAGGAACCATCGTAGGCTACTATGTTTGCAGAATGTGCCGAGAACTTGGATTTGCTGGAGTACAACGTCAGCGTGCTGCCCAACATTGCTATGGATGAGGTCGACCTGATAGTGTCCAGGTTCGCCGAACGTGAGGCTGCACAAGTGGATAAGGATGACACTCCAGTTGTCTAGCGTTCTCTTCAGTTAACTGATTGTGGTTTTGGAAACCCTAATTAGGGTTTAGTTCTGATTAATCTGGGCCATTGATCTTGAATCAATCTCGGCCGTTCTTTGTAATCTTGAAAAACTATATAAACCCCCCCCTCACTCTCTCATTTTCATAGTTAGATTCTTAGAAGTTAGATATTCATTAAGAAGTTAGAGCAGATTTGAGATAGATAGATAGTTAGAAATAAAGAGAGTTCTTATGAGATTGTTGTGAAAAAGCTACTTTGATAATGAAGTTCAAATGCATGAGGTGCCTTGAATACTTGATTGTTGAATAGTTGCATGGTCGCATATCTTCTTTCTCTCTTAGTAGATTTGAATTAAAATGTATGTTAGAAGAATGATTGATTGATAACGGAGATTAGTGAAACCGAGCTCATACTTTCTTTGGGTGGATGATTTCACTCAATGTGCAAAGTTAGACTGAGCTTTACTGTGGATGCTTAACTTCTGTTTTAATAATTGTTGTTCGATCTGATGGCAATTATTTATCACGTGAAAATCACAAGCACATTCCTAGAAGATTGCACTTGCTCTGCGTAGTTGTCGTTGAACGTGGCGAAACAGAGTATGGTTTATTTGGTTTCACTTAGTCTTCGTCTTCTCTTGATTTCTTAGGAGTAGCATAAAAGTCTCTAAACCCTAAATCTTTTTTCACTTTTTTTATATAAATCAAAAAATCCAAAATGGTACTGCATTTATGTCTCCACTTCTTTCGAATAACTTGCAAAATCTTACTTGTGCCCACAGCAAATCACATCCATACCACAGAGCCTATCCGCGTTCATCTTAAACATTGGAATTACCCTATGACCTCACTTGCAATCTTAGCATAGGAAGTAGTTTTTCAAGAGAGAATAGAGCGTCTGTGACACTTTGTTCTAAAATGTTTGTTGTGTCATAAAACGCACGTCAACAATACCTATGATGTTGGATGACAGCACAATAGTGTCTCACTTTTTGGCCTCAATGAACTGCAGAAATCAACACTTTTTAAAAATTAATCTTCTCTCAATTATAGCAAGCAAACCATTAAGAATTCAAAGATAATGTAAACTAATGATTTGTGTGATTTTCTATGTAGATTATATTTCTATTTTTTTTTAAATTAAAAAAAAAATCCTCATTTTTTAATATTTGTTTTTTATTAGATAAGCAAGGAAGGGCCCTAATCCCATACAAAGCATTACATTAGGGCAGAACAGCCCAAGAAGACAGATTGGGAAACAGCAAGCACTACAACGCAAAAACCAAAAAACAGAAACAATGGACCAGCAACATGACAGCAAAACGCTTAGGGTGGTTTAAAGAAATGGTCAAAAGATTGTTGGCTAACCTTTGACCCAAGATCCTTCTCTCCCAATCTCATTTTCTTATTACTAGGAGAATCCAAAAAGACACCTTTAGATCCATCCTGCAGCCTCGAATCTTTAGTAGGAGTGGAAAAGTCAGAAGAAAATTTTCCCTTACGATCCTCCCTGTGCACCTCCATGCAAGAAGAAGAAGACAGCTCTAAAATAGGAGGCAAATGTTCCTTTTTCCTCCAGACAAACTGCTGATCCTAATTGGCCAAACAAGTAGAAGCAGCATGTCCCACTTTCTGCCAAGCATTGCAAATAATAGGAGAGCTTTCAAACTCCATTTGCTGAACCCAAGTACCATACTTGGAAGATAAGGTACAGTGAGTGTGAAGCACCTTGTTCCTCTCCACAAACATGCACAATCTAGAAAACACCAAATGCTTCATTGATTTGCTAATAGAGTTAGCAACACGAAATTGCCCAAAAGAATTGGCATTGATCATAAAAACCTTTTTATTCCAAAATTCCAAAGGCAATCTTGACAAACGAACCCAAACAAGAAACTTAAAATCCCACGGGGTGAAACCAAGAGACCACTTTGTTAGACAAGGGGCATTCATGCTCATTAACCAAGGGCCTTCACTAAGACAAAGGGCATTCATACCCATTAACCAAGGGCCTTCACGAAGAATCCTTATGCAATCCTCCATATTAGAAAATGAAAAAAGAAAACAATTGTTCCACATAGCATTTACCTTAACCTGACCTCTTAGAAGCCAAACCTTAAGAGCCCATCTTTTGACAGAGTCAATATTGGGACGATTACCACTAAATCTCCCAACCAGCGAGCTCGAGAGACAATCCAACAACTCAGTAAGCATAGAATCAAGACCATCTATTTCAATCTCCTTAGCACAGAGATCCACCAAAATCGTAGGATTGGGGGCAAGACCAGCCACCGTAGGTGAGAGAGCGAAAGCCACAGGTGACTTAGCCAACACCTCACAATTTGAAGAAGCAACCACCACCCCTGGAGCACCTCTACCATCATAGAGAAAACTACTAACTGCCTCCCCACATAGATTAGGGGAAGCAGGAGCAACACAAGTGGAAGCATCCTCCACTCCTTTAATACTCTATAGCAAGCAATCCTATTGAATAGGAGATTGCTGAATAAAGAAGCCCCTACGTAACCCAGAAAAAGGAGAATAAGTCTCCTCCACATTCTTCCCAACAGCCTCACAACCTTGCGACTTCCTACGAGCCTCTAAAAGAATATCAAGGAGGAACTCATCTTCCTCAATAGCCAAATCATACTTAGAACTAAAGAGATCCAAGCCAAATCTGTCACAAGAGAAAGGGGAAAAAAATTCCTCGAGGGTATGCGGATCCTCGTCAGAAACATCAGCATCTTCCATTCCCAACCCTCTTGAGCATGGAAATTGAACTCTTCAGCTCCCACATCAAAGCCGCCATAGCTAAGTAACCCAACCTTCACCATAAGCAATTTCTTCTTCCAAGCCATCTTCATCCTCTACATCATCATCCTCCCCAACAAATTCTCCATCTGCAATGCCATCACCTACAAATCCGCCACCACACCCACAAGAGGAGCCCACTAGGGTTTGAGCTCGCATCCTCTACATCACGTTTTACTTTTTCTTTTTAAATATTTGTTAATAAAGTATTTTTGGTACTTTCTATTAATTTTTACTTTTTAGTAATATTTTTCCATAATGCATAACTTGAGCTAATATAAAAGCTTTTAATAAATTTTTAAACAAAGATCATTAGAACTAATATTTGAGGCAACACTTTTTTTTAGTAATTGCTTATCATATTTACTTATTATTTTTAAGTGAGAATATAGTTATATCTTAGACATATTTTCCCATAAAGCATAAATCATTTCATATGTACCCATATTAACTTTTTTTAAAGAAAGACATCAATATGGAGAAGCATCTCATTTTAATGAATTTTTTTCATTGTTTGCTATTTTTCCATGTGTTAAATAAAGGTCTTTATTTTTTTATAATGAACTTATGTTGATTAAGAAATAGAAAATAAATGTAATGATAAAATATGCTACAATCTATATTTTTCAGAAAGCTTGCAATGAGGGTTACTTTTATACAAAATTGTGTTATGATGACTTTGTTTGATCATGAAAAATGTGACCTGAATTGACAATTTGTGTCCAATGAAATCCTTAAACTTGGCTTGGAGGGAAAAGAGCAACACATAGCATGTTTAAGGGACACAAATATACATGTCAAGAACGTCATCTACACTAAACTTAAGGATTGGGGCATACTATTTTGTATAAATTGTTAAATCAGCATGTGGAACACAAGTGAAACATACCTTTATGCTTCCACCCTATCAATCTCCTTTATGGCAAAAGAACATTTCTCCAAATTTGAATCCAATTTACATTGTCGCCAAAGTGCTAAGAAATTGTTAAATCTAATGCATATGTTATTTCCATGGTTTTCTATAGATGAGCATTTCATCCACATTTCTGTTATGGTAATATTGATCAAGCCAAATGGCATAGAAACCTGATTCATACATAATTTGCAAACCTTGATTTGCTTTGAAGGGTGTCTTCTAATTATTTGAGGTTTCAATGGAAATTTGATGGTACCTTTACTAGAGATTGATCTTGATGAAGAACTTGGCACCATAGAGCTACTCCAATAAGGCTTCTAGTTGAATGATCCAATGGTGTATGGTTGTGGGTGAGGCATCAATAGCATGTCCATTCTCGAGACTTCTTTAGGGGAAATCAAATTCTTCTAACTCTGTTTGTCAACATTGAAACATTGGGGTGTCCATTGACCCGCATCTAAGAATGGAACAATCTTTCTACTACTTCTAGATCTCAATTTAAAAAAGACACTATGGTAGCAGTTGCTATCACGGTGTGCAGCTCACCATCCATGATTTCTTTGCCTTTATCTTATGTTGTTGTGGTAGAACCCAACACACCCAACTAATTTGGGATTTCAAAGCACAACATTCCTAGTGGAGTGTCCACTAGAATATGTATTGTGAACCATTTGCCAATCTTTTGTGTTCAATACACAATGTATTCTTCTTTTGAGAATCTTTTGTGTTCAGCTTTTCTCTAGACTTGGAGTTCTTATTCTATGCCTTGACCTAAGATTTGGAATCATCATTCTTAGACTTGTGCTTAGATTTTCCATCCATGTTGATTTGGATACATGATCCCAAGTCTTGCCTATACTTCAAAATGAGGTTTTGCTTTGTTCATTTCGATGTTCATATTAGAAGCCAGTGTATTTTGGGTGAAGATATGGTTTCCAACAAGGTAAAAGGTTTCTTGCAAGACTTCAACAAAATCATTTTAGTCATCTATTGGGGTAATATCTTCCTCATGGGTAGTGCATTAGTTATCCACCATTTCTTTAAAAACAATGAAAGTCTCAAAAGGGCAAAGGTGATATTTTCTTGATCAAAAAATGAATTAACCACATAGAATAAGCATACAAGATTAAGGCAATTCTCAAGAGCATCGATATTTATTTTTCCTTCAAATATAGGATCTCCAAACTACTTATAGGCTAATTAAGATGACAAGTGCAAAGTAAATTATATTGGCTGCAAGAATGATTCAGCAACAGTTCAAAGATCAAATGAACAACTAGGCCAGACATGCAGAGCACACAATGGAAACAATTAAGGAAGAACTAGTGGAGATCAAACAAGAAAGACATGAACTAAATAATAGAAGAATGGAAAGAATACAAAGGGCCACCAATATGTGAAACCCAATTGCACTCTGTTACCCAACCCTACGGATATGTTCAAAGACTCTCTACAACTACACTCAACTCAGCTCTCAGCTCTACCCAAAACCCAATCAACCAGCAACAACCCCTTTAAATGACCAAAATTTCTCATTATATAGCACATGCCACTTGCACTACCACATAGGATAGAAGTAAGTTGCCCAAATAAATGCAATGTCAAAAGGTAAATCGACTAACAAGGTGTCATCTAACACAAAACATCCAACCATTCCTCAATATTTGAACCTGACATTCTTTTGACTCTAGAACAAACATGCCATTAGAAGACCTAATTGATGCCATCTAACAAAAGCATTCTAATGGAATGAGCAATTCCCTAACATTTCACATTAGTTGATCACTACTATGTGTGCAAAAACAACATGTTGCATGATATAACAAGTTGGTGTGCGGCAAAGCTATTCAAAGAATAGTGGGTTTCAGCATTGAAGAACTTGTGCTCAGTAAAGATGCACAGGGACCTGCCAAAACATGTATGGGGCACCAAAAGCCACCCAACATAACATGGGTGAATGGAATAAGCCCAACACACAACATCTACCATAGTTTGGAGCATGCACAAATTAAACTTATGCACACAAGGAACTAAACATACATTGTTGTGGGGTGATGAAACACTGGACTAACCCAAGAATGCTTTTGCATCAAAGAACTAAGAAAAGTGATCAATGATCCCGACCTTTTCCCATGCATAGTGTTTATCTAAATTATCTATCTCTACCATCTTCTAGAAAATTTCTGAAGTCAACATCTCTAGCATGGATGTATTTGTCATCTACTAGGGTTGTAGAAAGTGACTAGGAAGAAAGACAAAGGGTCACAGATTTTCATTCAAACCTCACGAGAGTAAAAATACAAAATGTAAACAAGGAATCATATGAGAAAATCTAATACAAAATGTAAACAAGGAATCATATGAGAAAATCTAATACCACTATTATGTGATAGGAAATAGGCTATGATATCACTAACCTAGAACTTAAGGTGATACAAAATGCAAATTAGAAATCATATGAGAAACTTGAGGAAATAGACGGTGATATCACTAATCTAGAACCTAGCGTGATACAAAATGCAAATAAGGAATCATATGAGAAACCCCAATACCACTATTATGTGATAGCAAATAGGCTGCGATATCACTAATCTACAACCCAGGGGTGCCTAAGGATCAAAACACTAAAACGAATTATAATTTGTTGTGTGGAAGTGATATGAATGATAGAATGCTATAATAACAACAATCAAAGTACCAAGATAAAGAGAATATAAAGAAAATTGAACACCATCCTAGAAATATAATCTAGAATTTTATTATACAAAATTATACTAAGAAAAATTTATATAATAACCCAAGAGACAAGATGTGTAGCCAGATGTGTTTATATACTCATCTATTTGATGCCCATTCAACCAATGATTAGTATAAATTAAGGGGAGAGCGAAAAAGAGATGTTAGGGTGGTTACAAGAAATGCAACTGCTCACATTTTGTCAATTTGTATCCCATGTTGTCATTTTGCTGCATGTGCTGTAGAAAAACTGTGTTGAAAAAGGTTGACACCATCAGAGCTATGCAGTAATCAAATATTGGGAATTAGCACTTTGTGGTATGGCCACATGTGCTTGAGATGATTTTGAAGCTAGTAGGGAACCGAGATGTGCCACATAGTACCATGGTTGGACTGCAAGATGAGCAAAGTCCCAGATCCTCTTGGATCAATACCAAGCACAATGAGTGAGCTATCATGATTATTACAGCCCTGTCAACAAAATAATGACTGACATAAACAGATTTACAGCTTCTATGGAAACTCAAACAAAGAGAACAGAGCAAAAAAGACATGACAACAGCATCGATGCAAATATACACACAATGACAAGACTATCCCTAAAGCATTGCTCATTTCAAGTTTATCTCAATCATTATTGTACTTTCTTTGTTTTTCAAACAAGAATTTTACTGAGATATTTGGTGATTTATGAATCTCTCATTAATATTTATCTGTCAGAAAATTACTTTTGGCATTGTGTATCTAAAAAACTTATAAGCTAAGCATATCAATAGCAGCTTTAAAAGGGAAATAAAAATTCATGCTGGGAGTCAAAATGTTCTTACTCGTTTATCTAGATCTCTAAATGCTTACACATATGTAAAATGAATATGAACTGCAAACTCCTGGTGATAATAAATAAAGAACAATAAGAAAAATATCCAAAGCCATACGAGTGAGCTGTCATGACTGTTATAGCCCTGTCAACAAAATAATAACTGGCATAAACAGATTTGCAGGTTCTGTGGAAACTCAAAGCAAGGAATGAAGACAAAAAAGACAAGATAACAGCCTCGATGCAAATACAAACACAATGACAAGACTAGAGTGGCTCATTTAAAGTTTATCTCTATCATTATTGCACTTTCTTTGTTTTTCAAACAAGGATTTTATTGAGATATTTGATAATTTGATAAATCTCCCATTAATATTCATCTGTCAGAAATTTACTTGGGCATCCTTGTACCAACAAAAGTAAAGGCTAAGCATATCAATAGCAACTTAAAATGGAAATAAAAATCTGATGCTCTGCAGCTCACATGGAATGCATGCTGGGAGTCAAAAAGTTTGTACTCATTTATCAAGATCTCTAAATGCTTACACATATGCAAAACAGATATGAAATGCAAACTCCCATGATGATAAGTAAAGAATGATTAAATTTATCCAAATCCATGTGAAAACATCAAAATAATGATCCCTGCTTCAACTCAGAGTTAGATTGATTGACATACCTCAATTTCATTTTGAAAAACCTGTGGCTCATCTAGCTCATGCTTTGGGTTCTTCAGATAAAAGGAACCAAATGGCATGGAATCTGTCATATCTGCATCTTGTTGTCCAAAATTATTGGTAGGAGGCCCTTTCTTACTTTTCACTTCAAAATGACCATCTCCCACCATTGTGTTTTTTAAGCCAGATTGTGTTTCTTCATGATAGTGTTTATTCTCAAGCACTCCTGTTTGTAAATGGGAGCCTTCCCCTGATTTTGATGACTCTTCTACCATCGGTGTACAGCTTTCCCCTAGGTGGTTACTACAATCAACCTGTTCCAGTCTACATTCAGATGAACGTGCCAAAACAGACATACTCTTTACACACACAGACAAATAATGATAACCATTACATTCATTTTAGAGTTTAGTAAACACGTTTTCCATCCTATAAAGAGACATTCACAAGAGGCCTGAGATATATTACATAGAAGGTGAACAATATATTATCAACAAATAAATTGAATGAAGACTCGGATAGTGCAAAAACAGTACATTCAAAAGGGTATCACCCTACCTGTTGCTCTTTACAAGTCTGAGGCATGGTGCAACCACCTGGAGAAGAGGCTAATAAGAATCTCTTTGCTCCAGTGGGAAAGAGGCCAGACCTCACTCTGCTTGAGAACCTATTTGCACCATGAGGAGGTATAAGCATTAAAGATGCACGCCTAAGCTCCCTTGATGCTCCATTTCTTGGGGGTATATTCTCTGGAGAAGAAGCAGCAAGACATCCTAATCTCAAAGTACCCAGATGGGGATCTCCAGAATCAACATGTTGAATTTCTGAGATGGCCCTCTCTGTCTGAAGAACATGTGAATCAATGAACTTGCTCAACTCCATTTTCTTGCCTGCTAGATTGGAAGTTTCTTCAGAGATTCTAAGGCTCTTCATAACATTTCTCTGTACATCCACAGCATAAATATTGCATTCAGATGGTAATAATCTATAATTCTTAGTATTCAAACCTGCAGGAGTATTGTTTTTCTTATCAACGTGTAATTTATTACTGTACTGACAATAGAGAACTAAGAAGAGTTGTCAGCAACAACATCAATAAGTTCAATACCCCTGGAGACCCAATCACTATCAACAGTGAGATCTCTCTTCCTTCCAATCCCCTCATTAATAGAGATTGGTTTGTGAAGAATAACTTTATTACTAATAACTTCACCAGCTAAGTCGTGAATGGATTCTCTTGTTGATGAAGCATCACTAAAAATCCTGAGTGTACACTCATTCCCCACAGTTTTAGTCCCAACAGAACACACCTTATTTAGTAATCCATTACAAACATCTTTGACAATATCAGCTGCTGTATCTGAATTCCTGTTTGCACCGTTCTGGTCAATTGCTTCAGAAGCATGGTCTTTCCCAGTCAGACCATTATCCAAGTCATCTAAGTTACTCTGCATTCCATGATTAAATTGAAAGAATTCATTAATATTTATACCAGAATTGAAGCATTCGAGGTATCAGCAAACAAAGGTAATTAATAAAATAGCATGATTTGAATAGTCAATGAGAGAACTGAGCAAAAAATTTACCATGAGCACTGCATTTTCTTCCTCCCCTCTACCCCGCTGAAAACTTGTCCATTCTTGATGATTTCTGTCATTTTCTTTTGCAAAATTGAACTGTTTTTCTGCACAGATATCATCATGTTCCTGATTAACAACATCCATTTCAAACTTTTCTGAAAAAATTGACTTTTTATTGGCTGGGTCCATCATCACAGTTACTATTTTTCAATATCTTTTCCAGTATTACATCTTCAATATCCAAATGCAAAGAACAAGATTCACCTTCATCACCCTCAAAAATAACCTTTCGTGCTACTGAATTGCCACGTTTATTTTGCATCTCCATGTGAGGAGGACTAGAAATCTGCATTTCATCCTCCAGCCAAGCTGTGGGGTTTTCTGGAGCAAAAACAACCTGCAGACAATCCAATCATTGGAGATATGCAAAATTGATATAATAATCAACTTTAATAATAGCTGTTATCATGCCAAATTATTCTGTTTTGTACTCAAAACAATTTCGCAATTTATCACAAAACCAAGATACAATGATTCAGAGAGGTTGATTTTTTCTGCTGTTTAAAGAAAAAGTAAATCTTAAATATAACTGGATCCCCGAACCCAATAATTCATAATTTCAAACTATTAAAAGAACATTGGTGAGTATTCTACCAAAAAAGGGAGAAAACTATATTGACCCAATGGTGCATCCTTATGTTACCGGTCCAGGGGTATGCACAGGCAGGTTCTAGTTCCGTTCGGCTTGGGTCCGGACAAGGCTCGGCCCACAGACTATGGGTTCAAACAAGGTCCAGATCACAATCTATGGGTCTGGTCCTAGTGGACCCGTGGAGGACCCAGTTCAAACCCAAGATAAAATCACGCCCAGCCGCGGAAAAGTTCTCTTTTTTTGCAATTTTTTAATATTTTTTTGACTTTCTTGTTGATTTTTAAACATTAAATAATGCTTTCAACCCTAATTCATGCCTCCTAAAACATCTAATAGGAAAAAACATACTCATTTATCAATTTGTGAATGAAAAACAAAACTTTTTACCTCCATTGCTGAACTTTTTTCCTTGCTTGCACAAGCACGAATAGAGTTGACGATTGATCGTTGATCGTTCGAAGTTGGTCGTTATGCTATTCCTAAGCACTTGTAAGTGTTCGTTTGTTGCCAAGAAGATTGTAGAGGAAGATTTCTTCAAAAGAGGTAGGTTTTTTGAAGTTTTTTGGTTTTTTTCTAAGTAGCCGGTTCGGGTTCGGGTTCGGGTTCGCGGGTTCGGTTCACCGGTTCGGCAAAATTTTTTGGGGGGTGGGTTCGGTTCGTCTTGGGTTCGTTAGTACAAATTACAAAATATGTAAAAAAAATATATATATATATATATATGCAGCCTAGAAGCATGAATTAGGATTAGAATATCACATAACTGATAACATCATATAAACAACAAAACCACCATAAACTTGAATGTCATTTAAAACATGCATGATAAATATTCATTGTTCAAACTTCAAGTTCAATATTACAACACTTTTAAAGTTTTAATCATCATATGGATTCTCTAGATCATCCATATCAATGTCAACATTGACATTAGATGAAGTAGGAAGACTAGATGAATCACAAGTAGTGCCAATGGCACCATCACTAGCACTACTATTGTGCCCATGCTCCTGTTGGATATCCTCATCCTCATATGCAATATGTTGGGAACTGCAAGCATCCAAGTCAGTATCCTCTGGCACTATATCCCACAACTTCGTCTCCCCTTCCTTGTAGTTAGGTTGTTTGTGTGAAAGGAGACGCAAGTTGGAATGCACATATACTAAGTTCTCCGCTTTTTTTGACAGCAATTTATTGCGCTTTACTGAGTGGATGAAAGAATATGTGCTCCAATTCCTCTCAGATGCAGATGAACTAGCAACCTATGAAGACAAAGTAAACAATTAAAAATTTATAAATGGAATTATGAAACTTTTAAAACTAAAATATGAAAATTTATTAAACTTACTTGTGATAAAAATTTGATTGCAAGGGGCTGCAAATTTTGGAAGTATTGTCCATGGAAGTACCACCAAGAATGAACATCCTTTAAGAACCTATCACGGGAGGCATCAACATCTAGATGATTTGAGTGCACAAAATCAGTGAACTCATCTGTGACTACACTCCGCAAATCTCGATCAGGGAAGAGTCTCACAAATGCTGCCTTGTACCCTTCAGCCACTTCTAAATCTCTATATGGAGGAAGCCTTCCTGGTTGTGAAAGAACCTGAGAGCTGTAGTATTTTGGAGTCAATGCAAAGGCAAGAAGGTGTAATGGAGTTGTCATTTTGTTCCATCTTTCTTCAACAATTGTATGCACTTGTTTGAAGAAAGTCTCTTCAGGGTCTTGCTCTCTTGCATTTATGGTGCACTTGATCTTCTCAAGCATTGAGTCTATACCATCATATATTTGTCCAATGCATGGCTTGTCCATGTCAGTATAGCGAATCATACTCAAAATGGGCTCGGTGAAGCTAAGGAGATACTCCACACGATCCCACCATGAGTCATCTAATATCATGCTCCTAATTCTTGTTGCTCTTTCAGTGCTGCTTTGCCTCCATATAGACCAATTGGTGCTAATTACCATGCTAGAAAGTGCTTGCCTAACTTTCACAAGTCGTCTCAAGACGATTGTATTAGAGGCAAAGCGGGTTTCTGCAACCTATTGCAAATTAAAAAAAATAATTAATATTTAAAAATAAACTTTAAAGAAGAATTTAAATTAGATTGAACAATCAAATTATGAAAATCAGAAAATGACAAATGTAAATATTACTTCTCTTACCTTCAATAGCTCCAATTTTGAAAATGTTCTAAAGATCCCTTGAGACAAGTGGTGGTTGGTGACGAACATCTGAATGTCCTCAGCCTCAGTATACAATTGTTTGATCCATTCAATTTTATTCCCAATCTTTTGCAGCATAAGATTGAGTGAATGGACCGCACAAGGTGTCCAAAAGATATGTGAATATCTTTCCTCAACCAACAACCCTGCAGCTCTACAATTCTTTGCGTTGTCCGTTACAACTTGAACAACGTTGCGGGCTCCCACTTGCTCAATGGCTGCAATAAGAATATTAGCAATAAATTGCCCATCTTTTACTTGCCCCTCACAATCCACGGCTTTCAAAAACATTGCCCCTTTAGGGGACACCGCTATGACATTGATCAAAGGCCGATTTTTTGAGTCCTTCCAACCATCTGAAACAATGGACACACCTGTCTCAACCCATGAATCTCTTATAGGCTTCAATGCATCTTCAACCAACTCAACCTCCTTTTCCAATAAAGTGCTACGCACCTTCTCATAACCCGGGCCCTTGTACCCTTTTGGAGCTTCATTAACCGTTCTCAACATCTCTTTCCAATATGGAGAACGAACAACATTAAAAGATAGTCCATTGGCATATATGCATCTTGCTACACATTGGTCGGCAAGGGCTCTACTCTCATTTTGAAATGCAACTTCCAAAGGTCCCTTTGCTCTCTTGTTTGCAAAAGGTTGTGCACTTTGAGCTTGAAGATTTGGAATGGCCATAAATGGGTGGTCTTCTACCACAATATTGGGATTGGGATTAGATGGGGGCTGCATTCCCTTTGATTTTTTTTTTAACAAAGGGTGATTTCCTTTTTGGGCTTCCCGTTGATCTGCTGCTTCTTGCTCCATAATGTATTTTGCAATTGTCTCAGGTTGAATAGGGGCATCTTTCTTTCCAGGGCAAGGTGAGATGCCTTTTCCACTTATGCCACACAAATGTGCTTTCACCCTATGGTATGAACTAGAATATTGAACTTCACACCCACTGCATTTCCAAACATAACCACCACCACCTGGAATCTGTCTTATCATTTCAACATACTGCCATAGAGGAGAATTTGCACTTGTTTTGAACTTTCGGTTTGGTTTAGCTATGGAGCCGGAGGTAGAACCCATTGACATTGTGATTCCTATGGCAATTTGTTTTGCAAACAACACATTCAAAATTTGAATGAAAACAAAATATAATAATTTTTTAAAAATTAAAACCTAGCTCTTTTGAATCTTGCACAATGTATACATTCATAGAAGAACAGAAAAAAAAAGAAGCAAAACAAAGTTTTTGTTTGTAAAACAAAAAAAAAGAATGAAAAAATGAGAAAAAAATGAGAAAAACTTACCTTTTTGCAAAAATAATCTTCAACAATCTTTGTAGCAGCCAATGAACACTTGCAAATCTGTAGGAATGGCAATGCAATCGTTTGTAGAAGCTTCAACAATCAATATTCAACTCCTTTTGTCAATCCAACAAGTTAAAATAAGAACTCAGCCTCTTGGAATGAAAATACTTGTTTGCAAAACAAATGAATGAAAATGAGGTAGTTTAGGTGTTTAATATGTTTTAGAGGTCACTTTTAGGGTTCCCATGGGCGTGGGTCAAAGTCAAAGTGAAGGAAACAATAAAAAAATACAAAAAAAAACGCCTTTTTGCCGCCCAGACGCGTGGGTTCTGCTCAGGTTTGCTTTGGGTTCGCCCGGGTTCTGCTCGGGTTCGGCCAGGTTCTTCACCGGCGAACCAAGGCCCAAATGCAAGGACCCTAGTCGAACCCACAGAGGGACCGGACCAGGACCCGGACCCAGTGCAAACTCGGACCAGGACCGAGCCCAAACCAGGCGAACCAGCTACACAAGTTTTTTTTCTACATTTTTTTTTACAAATGAACTCTTTTGTTTTGTTTTTAAGTTTTTGTTTTGTTTTCATTCTTGTAGGTGTCTATAACACATGTTCAACTTTTTTAAATGAATTAAGTTATTTAGTTTCAATACTTTGAAATTTTGAATAAATGGAATGTGTTGTGCCTTAAGTATTACAATGGCAACCGGTTCTAGCTCCTCAAACCAATCTTGTTTCAAAACAGACCCAAACTCTCCCCTTTGGAAATATGTTGAAATAGTTCAATAACTTCCAAGTGGTGGAGGATATGTTTGAATTTGTAGTCATTGCAATGTTAAATATTCGAGCTCATACAGTCGAGTGAAAGGGCACTTGTGCAAGATCCTTGGACTAGGCATCAAAGCTTGTCTAGGTGCAGATAAAAAGGACATTCCAAAAGCCCAAATATTGGCATACATTGATGAGAAAGAAAGAGCAAACCAAGCACTAGGTCGTAAATCAATTCATCCTTTGATAAAGAAAGGATCTCGAAGGATGAAGCCCTCTACAATGCCTTCTCATTTTCCACCTACAAAGAGCCATCCATTTATGCCTATACCTCATGAGCAAACCATGCCCTCTACAAATAAAAGATCAAAGGGACCGTTGGAAACTTCATTTCAAAATGAGGCTAGAGAGATTGTCAATCAAGACATAGCGAGATGTGTCTATGCCAATGGATTGGCATTCAACGTTGCTCGCTCACCATATTGGCAAAAAATGGTGAAATCTATTAATGAGGCTCCAAAGGGGTATAAGGGCCCAAGTTTTGAGAAGGTGTGTAGCACCTTATTAGATAAAGAGGTGAAATATGTAGAAGACTCTTTGAAGTCCATAAGGGATTCATGGATCAAAACAGGGGTGACCATCGTTTCTGATGGATGGAAAGATGAAAAAAATCGCCCACTGATCAATGTTATTGCAGTGTCCCCTAAAGGGGCAATGTTTTTGACAGCAGTGGATTGTAAAGGAGAGGTGTGTTGATGTGTTTTTCGTGACCGCACCAACGCAGAATAAAGTAGCCAACGGCTACCCTATCCTCTCTTGATCAAAGTATCCAGCATGCTAAGATTGCGAGAGAGTTCGTGCGTTCAACTCCAAGGTTCTTTTAATGCGAATAGGCTCAGTTGGCTCAATGTGATTTGCTGGTATTTCAAGGGGACTTACGGAATTGTTCGGCAGCGGAGAAAGGAATTCAGATGCTCGAAAGATTTGTCAATGAAGCGCGGGTTTCCTATTCTAACTGGAAAGTACTGAATTGAAATGGTGTAAGGTTAAGAAGATTCTAATCTACTCTAAGGTGTGGGATATGGAGCTCAACTTCAGCAAACTTCTAACCGGACTTCGCTTTGCCTCGCATCGGACAGCTTCCACGGAGTCAGTGCAATCTTCAAGGGAGATGACTAAAGATGTTCAAACCACCACTTGACATAAAGATACCATCACAACGACGCATACCATTATTCAAACTGTGATTGAAGTTAAGTACATGATATTCCAGTTGACCACACAAGGCGCATTCACCATCAGCAAATACACTAGTGGTATGGATAGACGAAGTTGCTTAGATCAAACACCACATTTCAAAACTAACATCTACTTGCATGGAATGAAAATTATACTACTTTATGCTACCATTTGAATCGGAAGGACGAAAAAACCTTGCTAGCTACTCACAACAAAGACGAAATTCACCATCAATGAAAAACTCTTTTATTGAGAGAGTGTTCACAACAATTTCTTACAAAGTTTTCAAAGGGAAAACTTTCCCTCTTCTTCAAACTACACTATTAATCTATACTAAGCTACTTCTAACTTGTCTCTCTATCCTATGTCTATTCTAATCTTCTCTACTGTCTACTGAATGTACAAATGAAGGGGGACTCCCCCTTTTATAGATGGCCAAGTCCAACGGACGGCTCAGATTACAATCGACTGGATGGCCCAGATCGTGCCACCTCAGCCCTAAACAAGATTTGCCCTAAAAACCGCCACCAAGAGGAGTGGGGGAATAAATGAGCCATTAATGGCCACCATCTTCTAGAAGATTCCAGCTTGTAGACGCGTTCACACTGTTCTGCTGTTCGTGTTCAGCCAATTCTGTTGATCGCTTGGAGGAGGGTAAAAGAGTCTCTAAGATCGCCTCCTCAGATAATAAAATTTGATAGACTCTGGAGTTCAACTGCTCTTGATCTTCTTCTTGACGTTGTTCTTCAACTTTACTCGAACTTCCATCATCTTAGATTACTTTCTTCATCACCTTAAGTCATCATCGCTTGATCTTGACATTCCTCCTGCAAAACAAGCAAGGAGAAGAGTATTAGAACACTTCATAATATAAATTCAACTTACTTACCTGATTTTCACGCTCTAACTTCCAAGCGTTCATCGTCCTCATTAGTCAACTTCATCCTTCTGCATGATGCCTTAGCCAAATTTGCAACCCATTTTGCATTCTGCCTAGCGCACTTCACTCTGATATTTCATCTAACTCAGACTCGAGAAGAAATCCTTTCATCAAGAATTTGATCAAAAATCATCTAGGCGATCACCTTCAAATTCATCTGCCAAGGCATTTTATCTTCAACAACATCATTTATTCCTTGCCTTAGAAAATTTTTCAAATTTCCCTTAGGAAATTCATCAACCCGGTGCCCATCAAAAATCCTCATCCTGAAGGCCACAGCGAAGCATGGAAGACTTTAAAATCAACTCCCTGTTAAAGATCTTCAATACCCAGAAGAGAATTTTCTTCAGAACGCGTCGAATCCATGGGTACCCAACGAACGGGTTCATTTAATTTTCTTGAATTTCGAACCTTAGAAAATATTCTTTCATCAAATTTATTCTTGTTCTTTGATCCTGAAGTATTTCTTTGCTCTGACTTGGAAAAATTTTATTGTTCCTGCACTGCCAACATCTTTTGACTTTATCACTAGCAATTTATCTGTGCTTCGAAAAAAAAATTATCTCCTTCAAGTCTAGGCGTATTTTCTTAAGGAAGAAAATATTTTAAATCATTTTGAAAATTTCGCCTTGGGAATTTTATTCAACTTCATTCAATTTTCCGTGGTGAGAAAATTTCATTAACTTCACTTAGGAAATTTCCTGAAAGCACATATCATGGAGAATATTTTATTCACCACCCAATGTCTTGGGCGCATTTGATAGTTCATGAGGGATATATTTTTAAAACCCAACGCCTAGCATATTTTCCCATTCTCACCTTAGGCGCACTTCACTTGAAGAGGATATTTCACATCCACGCCTTGAGATATTTCATCTTTATTCATGTCACTATGGGCGCATTTAGCACTTAGCAACCCCTAATTTCACCACCTTGGGCGTACTTAGGGAGTCCTGTTGACATTTTCCACCACTTAAAATAGTTTTCAAGGCCTCCTAGGCTTAGGCGCAAATGCCATGTCTTACTTCAAGTCTAAATTTAGAAAAAAAAATTCAAACCTTTTCATCAACCCCTTAGGCGCATATAGGAGCCCTCACTCCAAATTTTCTACACTTAACATACTTTTCAGCCTTTCCACAAGTCAAAGGCGCATTCAAAGGGGGAGGCTTTAAATTTCCACGCCTTGGAATATTATCACATCCGCCTTAAAATATTATCACACCCACTAACCTTGCATGGGCGCATTCAAAGGGTAGAGGTGGAAGTCAACATTTTGTCCTTTTCTTAGCTTGCATGGCACATATGACACATAGAGGAGGAAGGGCGCAAATTCAAGGTGGAGGTGAATTTACTTTGACACTTAGCTATTTTCATAGCTCCTTTTGTGAGGTGGGCGCCTATGACACATGGAGGAGGATAAGCACCTTTCAACGCCTTAACTCTTTGCTTTGAATTTTCGTCTTTGCTAATCTTGGGCACATGTATAAACATCTACACCTTTCCTTTTAACCCCTTTGAATTTCCTGAGAGGTGGGCGCATTCTAACCCTAGAGCTTCTAATTTTCATGATTTAGAGTTTTTATCCACTCCTCCCTTTATGAGGGGCGCATTTGGAGGCATGGGCTTCCAATTTTCAAACTTAGAAAATTTCAAATGTCCTTCTCCCTCTTAAGGCGCATTTAGGGGGGTCCACTTCCAATTTTTAATACTTAGAAAAAAAAATTCTCATCTTTACTCCTTGCTAGGCGCATTTTGATGGGGGAGCTCCCAGTTTACTTGCCTTAGGAAAAATTTTATATGCCCCTTCCAAGTCTAGGCGCATATCAAATGGTAAGCTTTCATTTTATACATTAGGCGCATATAGAAGAGTCTTCTTCAAATTCAAAGACTTAGAATATTTTCAAGTCCCATATCTTGAAGTTAAGGCGCAAATGAGGCCTTGAGCTTCTATTTTATCAAACCCAGAAGAATCTTTGACTTGGGGCGCATTTAAGAGGTCATGCTTTGAATTCAAAGACTTAGAATATTTTCCAACTTCCTTCACTTCAAGGGCGCATTTGGAGGGTCCTTCTTCAAATTTTCTTGCCTTAGAAATTTTTTGGAGTCTTCTTTACCTTGGGCGCATTTAGCCCCTCATGCTTTTAATTTGTCAACTCTAACTTCAAGGGCGCACTTGGAGGGGTCTACTTCCATTTTGGACGACTTAGAAAAAGTTTAACTCCATCTTTCAAGCTTGAGGCGCATTTGACCCTCTGAGCATCTAATTTTGAGCATTTAATGAATTTTCACCTTCCAAGTCCTTGGGCGCTTGTAGAGGGGTCCACTTCCATTTTTTAACACTTAGAAGATTTTCACCCTCATTCTCTCCTCAAGGGCGCATTTGACCCCTTGTACTTTCAATTTAGCAATCTTAAACAAATTTCAAGGCCACCTCTTTGTCTTCTCAAGCTTGGGCGCATTTCCCTAGGCAAGCTTCCATTTTTCAATGCCCTAGTAGAATTTTCATCTGTCTTCAACTTCTCAAGGTGAATTTTGACCTGTGAACTTCAAATTTCAAGTGCTTAGAGAATTTCCACCAACCCTCAGCTTTTAAAGGCGTTCTTCACTGGCTAGACTTGAAAATTTATCAATTTCAGTGAATTTTGTGCTCTTTGGCTGATTTAGGGCAACTTGATCATGCTAACCCTAATTTGCTATTTTTAGAAAGTTTGTTAATTTTGCACTTCAAGCTAATTTCAAGCTCCAAAAAGGCTGGATTTTGCTTTGTTTTGAACCTCGGGATGTGTTTGTGCTACTGATGCCTAATATCCGTCTGTGCCCGCTATTTTTAGCAACTTACTAAAAATAGCAATCGCTCAGAATGTCTTCAAACTTTGTATGCCGATTGCCTGAAGTGTGGTGGTCGTGGCTGGACGCTGCATCTGCATGGTTGTCGTGCTCTGCCCTCGATTTTAGGAAACCCTAATTTCTCTGCCCCGGCCTGCTAAAAATAGCAAGGTTTGATTTCTCATCCTCTGCAACTCCGTTTGATCTGAAAGTCGCGCCAAGGGGTGTTCATCACTTGCCTGACCTGTTTAAACTGAGACTTCGCAATGACCTACTATTTATGGCTGCTTCTGAAGTGACTTACTATTTATAGTAAGTGCTTGTTTTTGAGACTTCCTTAGCTCTGTTTGAATAGCAAGTGTTCCAATTGCCTTCAAATTTTGCCAGCAAACTCCCTGAAGGATACTGATCATGGTGGACACTTCAGTTTTGGACATTTTGACGCCTGATTCCTCATTTTTAGCTCTCAAGCTCGAAACATTAATTTTTTGCATGTCCCTCAAACGAGCTCCGTTTGACCTTGTTTCAGTTGCATGACGATCAGTTTGCAGTTCCAAAGTGCTGAGCAGCTGCCTAAGTGGTACCTGCTAAAAATAGAAAGTGGCCGAAAAAGTGACCGTCCGGCTGCTAGATGATTTTGCATGTCATACTGCCCGAAAAATCTCGAAAAACCCAAAAAAACCCAGAAAAAATCTTCAACATGCAAGCACTGGCTAAAAATAGCAAGTTTCAGAAAAGTGATCAGTTTCACTTGCATGTTACACCGTTGCGAAGCTCTTGAAAAACCCAGAAAGAATATGTCGACATGCGCTGAGAAAGTCCGCATGCAAACCCTAATATCGGCCTCCGAAGGTCGAATGCTGAAAGTCGTCATCCTGTTTTGCATGTCAGATCACTGCGAAGGTCTCGAAAAACCCAAAAAGAATCTCCAGACATGCATCAGAAAGTGTAACATGTGGACCCTGGAATTTGCTCAGGAAGCTGGACTGCTAAAAATAGCAAGTCGTCCATTTTTGCTCAAATTTTGTAGGTGAACAACTTGATGTGCTTTGGACGCAGTGTGACGGTCGGAATTTCAAGAATGCTAAGAGAACACCTACAATTGCACACTTACTAAAAATAGTAAGTACTTGGAATCTGACGAAATTTCAGTGGAAACCTGTTGGAAACACACTAACAACAATGTTAGTCTCAAATTTCAAGTTATTCACTTCATTTGACTTCAAGTTGGCTGGAAAGATGGAAACCCTAATTTTCAGACTTGGCCAAAAGTTCACATTAAGGTTCAACAGCGGGCCCATCCCGAAAAGACAGACAGTAGAAAAGAGAGACAACAACAAAACGACCGAAAAGCAAAGCCAAAATTAGGGGGTCCCCATTTGCAATGGGGCGATGTGTGAAAAAGGTCACAACAAGGTGAAGGATAGTGCATTTATTGCTAACATCCTTTGTCAAGCTATTGATGAAGTGGGCCCTTGAAATGTTGTGCAAGTTGTAACTGACAATGCAAAAATTGTAGGGTTGTTGGGTTATTGGTTGAGGAGAGGTATTCACACATTTTTTGGACACCTTGTGCTATCCACTCCCTCAACCTAATGCTACAAAAAATTGGAAACAAAATTGAGTGGATCAAACAGGGGTATGTTGAGGCCAAAGACATCCAAAATGTTCATCACCAACCACCATATGTCACAAGGCATATTTACATCCCTCTCAAAATTGGAGTTGTTGAAGGTAAGTTACATAATAAACATGTTTCACTTTAGTAATATTTAAAATTTAAAATTTTATTTTTTGTAAACTAAAATTTTATTTTATTTTGATTTTCAAACATGTTGTTGAGACCCGTTTTGCCTCCAGACACAATTATGTTGAGACGACTTGTGAAGGTTCATGAGGCACTCTATAATATGGTCATCAGCCCTAATTGGTTCGTATGGAGGCAATCTAGCACTAAAAAGGCAACTAAGGTTAACCAAATGATCCTAGATGACAATTGGTGGGATCGTGTTGAGTATCTCCTCAATTTCACTGAGCCCATATTGAGCATGATCTGTTATACTGACATGGATAGACCTTGTTTGGGCGAAGTATATGATGGCATCAACTCAATGATTGAGAAGATGAAAACCATCATCAATGCAAAAGAGGAAGATCCTGAAGAAAAAAAATTCAAAGAGCTGCATCAAATCATTGTAGAGAGATGGAACAAAATGACCACTTTGTTGCATCTTCTTGCTTTTGCATTGAGTCCCAACTACTATAGTGTTGAGCTACTTTATGTGACATCAAGAGTTGCCCCATATAGAGATGCTGAAGTGGCTCAAGGGTACAAGGCAACACTTCGTAGACTCTTCACTGATCGTTACCAATGTGATCTAGTGAGGGCTAAGTTCATGGGTTTTGCATGCTCCAGTGATTGTGGTCTTGATGCTCTTCGAAACAAGTACAGGATGGATGCTCATAGTTGGTGGTACTTCCATGGCCAAGAATACACGTACCTCCAACCTTTTGCAATAAAAGTTTTATCCCAAGTAAGTTTTATAGTCAAAATCTTTTATTTTTTAAATTTAAGTTTCATATTTTGTAATTTTTATTTTTATTTATATTTTAATTAGTTAAATTTTGTAACTCTTAACTATTTAATTTGGTCTTAATAGGTTGCTAGTTCATCTTCTTCTAAGAGGAATTGGAGCACATACTCCTCCATCCACTCAATAAAGCGCAATAGACTACATTCAAAAAAGGCATAGGACTTGGTATATGTGCACTCAAACTTGCGCCTCATTACACACAAAGTTCCTACAAAGAAGGAGACACGAGGAAGTGGGATATTGAGCCAGAGCATCTTGACTTGGATGCTTCCACAAGCCACTTAGCTCCACTTGATATTGATGATGACTATGAGCGTAAGGCAGCTAGTGAGCATGAGAGTGCTAGTGGTAGTGCTTGTGCAAGTGCCACTGACGCTATTTGTGGTTCTTCTAATTTACCACAACATGCATCATCTAATATGGATGCTCTTGATGACATTTTTGATGGCCCATATGATATTTGACCAACGATGGCTGATTGTAAACACTTGACATTATTACGTTTGAACTTTAATTTATATCATGACATTTGAGTATCACTAATATTTTATTATTTGACTATGAAAGTGGTGGTGTATTTTTGCTGTGTTATTTGGCTATTAATATGATGGTGTATTTTGAACTTAATTACTGCTGCAAATATGTATATATTTCTGATTTTTATATATTTTTGTATTAACAAACCCAACACCAAACAATATTTTGTCTGAACCCTCAAACCTGAACCAGTAACTTAGGTGCATCCTAATTGATACAATAATCCAGTTCAGTACTGATTGTTGAGGTTCAAAGAGTTATACAACAAAAGAGCAGCTTAATAACATCTGATTCCCAAAACCCTATAATCCAAGTATTAGAATAAACAATGGCGTGTTTGTCTCCAAATTAAAAATCTATATCAGTCCAAAAGTGCATCCTAATTGATGCAATAATCAAATTCAATTCTGTTGTCAAGTATATCTAAACATCTGAACTTTTATAATGGAGCCCCAAGTTCAAAACCCATTGAGACACATTACTAATATTTTGTGTCAACCAAAGATAGCCAGCAGTACGACACTTGGAAGACTTTGAAGGAAGATGCACACTTCAATCATGCCATCTAAGCCAAAAGTAAACTCAAAAGGGAAACTTCACAATCAAAAAATTGCATCCTGTTGCTAGAAGATCTACATAGAACCGGGAAGCTAGAGACACAGTAAACATCAACCTGGCCAGCAATGGCATGCTCCCGCCACAACCACACCATAGCTGGAAAAAACATAAAGGATCAGATAAAGCTTAGAGGAAAGAAAAAAAATGGGGCTAGGATTGGCATAATGATAAAGTTACAATGACGTGCACTGTCATTGCCTAAAGTTTGAACCCTCCCTACTAAAATTTGACACATGCATTGCCATGATTCACAATTTTTGTTCCGGTCATTTGAGCCTACCAAACTTCCTTAACAAACTGTAGCTAATTGTTAGCTATGAAAAGCTGTTAATTGGACATGATAAAACAGAGAATCGTGAATGAAAGGGCATGAAGGCACGGGTCTATAGACCCCAAAAGTTACAGCTAATTCCACTACCTAAAGGATTGAAATTGAGGACAAAGTCTTTCTTTAAGCAGATTATTACTTTCACCATTGATGTGGATCAACAATTACCCAAGACTCCAAAGTTTGGATCCTTGAACAAAGAAAACCTATGGAAATCTTCAAACCAGAAAGAAAAGATATATACCTTGGCCGGAAAGGAAGGGTCGTCAGACATGGTGGAACTCATTTCTCCGCTACCAATTCCATGGTTCTCATCATCTTTATGAAACTCCGTATCTGTATTAAGTCCTGGCATCCTGTTCGTATTTATCGTGGCACTAAACGAACTTGGTTTTATCAATGCTGGTTAAATTACAATTAAACGAAAGAAAACACAAGTCAACTAATCAAAAAAGGCAAAAGAACCATTAAAACCCACCGCTCAATTTTAACAGTAATGGCTTGAAACATAAAATTCTTGTACAAATCAATACATGAAAACGATTAACATGGCTTCAGCAGTAAGAAACGCGTATAAATATAAAATTTGTTGTAACATACCTATTAATACCTAATAATTGCCGCTCTGGATTGGTAAAATACAGGCTAAAGTTAAGGAGGGTTTAGCGTTTTCGATTCCCAATAAGGAAATTACAGTTGGGAATGGAAAAGAAACAGCGAGGGCAGAGAGGATTTTGTGGCGTTGACCCGCCGATCGAAATGCAATCACACCAAAGCGAACCTAAAATTAGAGGGAAGATGCACATCAAAAAAAATTGTATGGATACAAAAATTCAAACAATAAGACCGTTGACGATGCTTGTTATGGAGAGTAACAAAAGCCGAACGGCATTAAAGGCTGCGGTTTTATGGAGGAGGCTTGAGTGTTGCTAAAATGTTTTAAGATTATTTTAAAGTCGATGGTCTCATGAATTTTGTACGGAACCGGCTAACTCCTAGACAAAACGCACTTATGTATATACAAAAACGCATGAAAAACATACATAACATGAAGAGACATCATAGTGCGGGGCCCGCCAGACAGGTGATCAAAGTAACTAAACCGGCAGACGGGACTAAACATCCGGGGAATGTTAGGTAGGAGTTAACGGTGTCGTCAGGTGGGTTTTCCCACCTCTTCACAGTCAAGAAAGGCAGGCACCTTAGCTTTGTCGTGAAGTTTCCTTTGGCTGACGCAGGAAAAGTGGAAGGGAATGACGTGTGTCTTTTTTGTTTGGAGAAAGAAAGGTGAAAATACTATTTGTTTCCAATTTGCACGTTGAAAGTTGAAGGTTTGAGTGCATGTGGAGGAGTTGGAGGAGAAAACTGACCAAACCTAGGTGTTATTTAGTAGTGTGCACGTAAGCTGAAGTTTGGAGTGCACGTGGTGGAGTTGGAGGAGAATACCGACCAAATCGAGGTGAGGCGTGCTAAACAATTTGATTGCAGGCAAAGGGTTTTACAAAACCTTGTAATGTGTAATTTGGGAAACACAATATGTAGGATTTCAGTAACTTGAATTTCCTTGTTTAAATGTATGAATGTCTTTGAAATCACACATTCGATTGTTCTATTTAAATTTTGCATGATTGAAAAAAAAGTGCACAAAATAATTGTAATTGGGAAAACACAATGTTGGGTTTCAGTTATTTGAATCTCCCTAGTTAAATGTAAAGGATTGTCTTATGATTGGTTGCTTGCTTCTTAACACCCACCGATTTGCAACATGGAATGTTACAAAACAGTATGAATGTCTTCAAAATCACACATTCCATTGTTGTGTTTAAATTTCGCATGATTGACAAAAAAAAAAAGCACAAAATAATTGTAAATGAGAAAACACAATGTTGGGTTTCAGTTATTTGAATCTCCCTATTTAAATGTAAAAGGTTGTCTCATGGTGGGTTGTTTGCTTCTTAACACCCACGGTTTTGCAACATGAAATGTTACAAAACAGTATGAATGTCTTCAAAATCACACATTCCATTGTTGTGTTTAAATTTCACATTATTAAAAAAAAAAGTGCACAAAATAATTGTAAATGGAAAAACATAGTGTTGGGTTTCAGTTATTTGAATCTCCTTGTTTAAATGTAAAGGGTTGTCTGATGGTGAGTTGCTTGCTTCTTAACACCCATGGTTTTGCAACATGGAATGTTACAAAATAATATGAATGTCTTCAAAATCACGCATTTCATTGTTCTGTTTAAATTTTGCATGATTGAAAAAAAAGTGCACAAAATAATTATAATTGGGAAAGCACAATGTTGGGTTCCACTTTTTTTAATCTCCTTGTTTAAATGTAAAGGGTTGTCTCATGGTGGGTTGCTTGCTTCTTAACACCCACGGTTTTGCAACATGGAATGTTACAAGACAATATAAATATTATAATAGGAATAAAAGTAATTAAAAAATTAATTTGCAATATTAATATTTAAATATGAAGTATTGAATAAATAATTATTTAATTTTTACTTTCATGCATTAAAATGCCTGTTATATGCAAAAAGACACACATTTCATTGTTGTGTTTAAATTTCGCACGATTGAAGGAAAAAAAGTGCACAAAATAATTGCAATTGGGAAAACACAGTGTTGGGTTTAAATTATTTGAATCTCTCTGTTTAAATGTAAAGGGTTGTCTCATGGTGGGTTGCTTGCTTCTTAACACCCACGGTTTTGCAACATGAAATGTTACAAAACAGTATGAATGTCGTCAAAATCACACATTCCATTGTTGTGTTTAAATTTTGCACGATTGAAAAAAAATGCATAAAATAATTGTAATTGAGAAAACACAGTGTTGGGTTTCAATTATTTGAATCTCCCTCTTTAAATGTAAAGGGTTGTCTCATGGTGGGTTGCTTACTTCTTAACACCCACGGTTTTGCAACATGAAATGTTACAAGATAGTATGAATGTCTTCAAAATCACACATTCCATTGTTGTGTTTAAATTTTACACGATTGAAAGAAGAAAAAAAGTGCACAAAATAATTGCAATTGGGAAAACACAGTGTTGGATTTCAGTTATTTGAATCTCCCTGTTTAAATATAAAGAGTTGTCTCATGGTCGGTTGCTTGCTTCTTAACACCCATGATTTTGCAACATGAAATGTTACAAAACAGTATGAATGTCGTCAAAATCACAAATTCCATTGTTGTGTTTAAATTTTGCATGATTGAAAAAAAAAGGTGCACAAAATAATTATAATTAAGAAAACACAGTGTTGGGTTTCAATTATTTGAATCTCCTTGTTTAAATGTGAAGGGTTGTCTCATGGTGGGTTGCTTGCTTCTTAACACCCACGGTTTTGCAACATAGAATGTTACAAAACCGTATGAATTTGTTCAAAATCACACATTTTATTGTTGTGTTTAAATTTCACACGATTAAAAAAAAAGTGCACAAAATAATTGTAATTGGGAAAACACAATGTTGGGTTTCAGTTTTTTGAATCTCCCTAGTTAAATGTGAAGGGTTGTCTCATGGTGGGTTGCTTGCTTCTTAACACCTACGGTTTTGCAACATGAAATGTTACAAAACAGTATGAATGTCTTCAAAATCACACATTCCATTGTTATGTTTAAATTTCACATTATTGAAAAAAAAAAATTTAAAAGTGCACAAAATAATTATAATTGGGAAAACACAATGTTGGGTTTCAATTTTTTGAATCTCCCTATTTAAATGTGAAAGGTTGTCTCATTGTGGGTTGTTTGCTTCTTAACACCCACGGTTTTGCAACATAGAATTTTACAAAACAATATGAATTTGTTCAAAATCACACATTTTATTGTTGTGTTTAAATTTCACACAATTGAAAGAAAAAAAAGTGCACAAAATCATTGTAATTGGGAAAACACAATGTTGGGTTTCAGTTATTTGAATCTCCTTGTTTAAATGTCAACGGTCATCTCATGGTGGGACGATTAATTATTAACACCTACGATTTTACAATATGGAATGTTACAAAACCGTATGAATGTCTTCAAAATCACACATTTCATTGTTGTGTTTAACTTTCGCATGATTGAAAAAATCAATTGCAAAAAATAATTGTAATTTGGAAAACACAATGTTGGGTTTCAATTATTTGAATCTCCTTGTTTAAATGTCAAGGGTTGTCTCATGGTGGGTTGTTTGCAACATGGAATGTTACAAAACCGTATGAATGTCTTCAAAATCACACATTTCACTATTGTATTTAAATTTCACACGATTGAAAGAAAAGTGCACAAAATAATTGTAATTTGGAAAACACGGTGTTGGGTTTCAGTTATTTGAATCTCCTTGTTTAAATGTCAAGGGTCGTCTCATGGTGGATTGATTACTTCTTAACACCTACGGTTTTGCAACATGGAATGTTACAAAACCATATGAATGTCTTCAAAATCACACATTACATTGTTGTGTTTAACTTTCGTATGATTAAAAAAATCAAGTGCACAAAATAATTGTAATTGGGAAAACCTTGTGTTGGGTTTCAGTTATTTGAATCTCCATGTTTAAATGTGAAGGGTTGTCTCATGGTGAGTTGCTTGCTTCTTAACACCCACAGTTTTGCAACATGGAATGTTACAAAATAGTATGAATGTTGAAAATTGAGATGTTTTCTTAGCTTAATATTTTGTAAAACTTTATGATTGTTGATCTAAATATGTATTCTTTGTTACAAATTCTTTGTGGGTGATTATCTGATTAATCCATTTTACCATTTGTAGAATGAAGATAGAAGGTTGTAGAAGAATTAGATAGGATATTAAAAGATACACAACATATACCGTAGAGAAACCCTTTCGAGAAAAAAACTCCATCAAGAATCAATGTATTATTTAATCTCTGAAGTAGATTATAATAATTTCAATCCTTGCTTGAGAATGCTTCTTTTTCCTACACCAAATCTTCTTCATAACCTGCAGTAAAATTGATACTAGCTCTCTTCAACTTGCTTAAGATAAATAGGCAATAATCAACTTTGTAAACTCCAAAGAGTGACAATTACAAAGCTCAATCCCTATCTCACAAAAGGTACGCCTATCTCTTCTAAGTAGAGTTCTACTGTGAAGAACAATGCCAAAACATAAGCTTCATCCATTTGGGCATCCCAAACTGAAGTCACAATTGAACCTTGATTTCGTAGATATCTTCAAAGCTTATCCTCAAAGTAGGTGCCCAAGAACAGGCCCACTTAACCTTCTGAAATATCTTAGCATGCAAAAAAGTTAACTCCAAGAAGCCAACTTGGGCACCCAAGGTGGGTCCAAGTCATTCTCTATTAACTGAAACATATATCTCCACCATTCATGCAATAATGATCATCCCCTATTAACTGAAAGTAGTCACCTGTTATTTGTCATGCAACTCAAGTCATTAGTCATGCATTCCAAGTTAACTGAAGTCAACTAGCATTCAACTAAAACTAACTGAAGATAACTGAACCATAACTGAACTAAACTAAACTAATTTTGAACTAAACTGAACTGAACTAAATTGATCTAAACTTAACTTAACTTAACTGAACTTCATGCATGTAAACATCAATCCCTAACTCCTAGGATCTTTCAATGCATTCAAAAGTGTTATCTTTTACTCCAAATAGTTAACTTAACTCATGGTGAGTTCCACCTTCCATGTGGGTGCCCCATGTGCTCCTATTATTTAGGAACTCATCCTGGATGCCCTCACATGCTCCTATCATTTAGAATTAATTACAAATATCAATTAACATGATTATTTCATTCAAAATTAATCTCTTTCTAATCCTAGTGTTTGAGAACACTTTCCAAGGACTTAGGAGATACATGAAATAAATAATATTTAGAATTGCAATTAAATGGCATCTTATTTCCAACAATGTCTTCAAAATCACACATTTTGTTGTGTTTAAATTTCGCATGATTGAAAGAAAAGTGCACAAAATAATTTTAAATGGGAAAACACATTGTTGGGTGTCAATTATCTGAATCTCCTTGTTTAAATGTAAAGGGTTGTCTCATGGTGGGTTGCTTGCTTCTTAAAACCTATGATTTTGCAACATGGAATGTTACAAAACAGTATGAATATCTTCAAAATCACACATTCCATTGTTGTGTTTAAATTTTGTATGATTGCAAAAAAAGTGCACAAAATAATTGTAATTCTGAAAACACAGTGTTGGGTTTCAGTTATAAGTACATTTTATTTGTAGCTTTGGAGCAGCTGCCTCCTTATCAGCCCTTAGGACAACAACGTTCATTTTTTGGATGAAGTTTTGAGTGTCTTCAATACTTTTCTGTAGCTTTGCAGTCACTCTTTGCTTAGCTTTGAGAGTGTCTTTCTTATTAGAGAATGCAGATGTTTTATGTTTGATAAGTTGTTTACAAAACTTGTCTACCTTTTCACATATGGCTTTCATGTCTCCAGCCAACTGATTCTCTTTTTTTACAATGAAAACATTTTCTTGTTTACACAATACAAATGTAATGAAAGGAAAATCTTCAAAATATATAACAAGTCTCAAGTAGACTAAAAATTGTGTTTCAACTTTCTCTAACTAATAAACTATAGGCATGTTGAAAAACACTATGGGTTGTAGTTTCTATATTTTTGCTTGTTGTAAGCTGAAGGGTGGAATTTTTTGCTTTTGTGCTTGATGCTCTTTTGCTAGTCATGTTTAATTTATGTTCACAGATGTTTGACTTTGGTACTTGAAATCTAGTTATAGGATCATCTTTCATTTTTTCTGCTTAGACAAATTCATATGCAAATACAAAATCTCTTGACTTTATCCACTTTTGCATTGCAATTTGTCCATTGCACATACTACACGTGCTCCTTCATCAACTTCTCAAGAGTGGTAAGAATCTCTTCAGTTAAAACATATCTCATTAAGTTTGATCTCCTTGTGTTGAAGTGTTTGTAAAGCAGATTGCTTTTCAATTTCATAAATTATAGAACCTGTTGCGTCCAAATTTGCATTGTTTCTTTGTGTTTGCACATACTACAGATACTTCTTTTTCAATTAATTGAGAGCATAAAGAATCTCCTAAGTCAACACAATATCTATTTCATTCACTATGGTTTTCAATGCAAGTTAGCTTCACAATTTATTGCAATTGTGGTTTACAGTTAAAATTGCTTTTCGAATTCTTCATATGTTTCACAAATAAATGCACAAATAAATAACGTGTTCTAACCTACGTTCATTGAGTCATTTTTTATCACCAAATGCAAAGATTGTGTTTTTTTCTTTTCACATTGCTGGCAGCTATAGAAGTAATTACATGTTATTATTCACTTTAGGGTTATAGGCTACATATAAAGTTGCAAATTGGACTTCCCATCCTCTTGTTCAACCTGCACTTTTTTAGTTCATGAATTGTCATATACGCTTTTGTTGGTCATGTTAAGTCACCCCAAATGGAAGGCTCGATATCACAACATGCCTGCTCAAGTAAAATAGGTTTGTATACCCCATATACTATGGCGTCTTAGTCTTCTTTCATGTGAGGTTGTGATTTTACCTATAGTCTTTATGTCCGCTTGGAGGTTCAAGTAGACACTGTGTTTTCCAACATGCATTAGTTGACATCATGGTTGATAGGAAAATTTACACATCTATGACTTTCTTGATTCACTCCATTACTGATTCATGATTTTGTCAACAGATGCAAAAAAAATTTAATTCTTTTGGTGTTGTTGGCAGCAATGGATGCACATTTATTTACATAGAAGGTTGTCATTAAAGGTTTTGGTTGCCCTCTAACCTTTCCTCTCCATTAACACATACACATGCACCACAACCAATATATCTTCCCTAATACATCTATTCTTGCAACTATAGAATTAATTACATAGTGTTATGCACATTACACTCATACACCACATACAAAGTTGCAGGTTGAACCACTCATCGCGTGGTTCAACCTTCACTTCCTTATTTCATGAATTTCTAGATGTGCCTTTACTACACATGTTAAGTCACCCTAAATGGAAGACTAAATATCACAACATGCCTCCTCAAGTAAAAGAGGTTTGTACACCCACATACTCTAAAATTTTAGTTATATTTACATGTGTGGTTGCGAATTTACTTGCGGTCTTTATGTCAACTTGGAGGTTCATCTAGACGTTGTGTTTTCCAACCTGCATTCACTTACATCATGGTTGATACGACATTTTACACCTTTCTTCTTCCTTTTCTCATTCTCTCCATTATTGATTCATTTTTTTTCAACAAATGCAAAAAACATGTTATCATTTTGGCGTTGTTGGCAACAATGGATGCACTTATTCTTTTTACATACAAGGTTGTCATCAAAGGTTTTGGTTGCCCTCTAACCCTCCTCTCCTTTAACACTTACACACATAGCACAACCAATGTATCTTCCCATGATAAGACATGTTGTTGCTATTGTATAAGTAATTATATACTATCATGCATGTTACACTCCTACGCCACATACAAAGTTCTAGGTTGAACCACTAATCGTGTGGTTCAACCTTCACTTGTTTATTTTGTTAATTGCTAGGTGTGCTTTTGCTCCTCATGTTAAGTCACGTGAAATAGAAGGCTAAATATTATAACATGCCTCCTCAAGTAAAAGAGGTTTGTACACCCCATATACTCTGAAATCTTTGTTATATTTACATGCGGGGTTGTGAATTTACTTGTGGTCTTTATATCAACATGGAGGTTCATCTATACGTTGTGTTTTCCAACCTGAATTCACTTACATCATGGTTAATAGAAAATTTTACACCTTTATACCTTTCCTCATTGTCTCCATTACTGATTCATCTTTTTTTCAACAGATGCAACAAACATGTTATCATTTTGGCATTGCTGGCAACAATGGATGCACTTATTCTTTTTACATACAAGGTTGTCATCAAAGGTTTTGGTTGCCCTCTAACCCTTCCTCTCCTTTGATACATACACACACAACACAACCAACGTATCTTCCCATGATAATACATATGTTGTTGTTATTGTATAAGTAATTTCATACTGTTATGCACATTACACTCCTACACCACATACAAATTTGCAAGTTGAACCACTCATCGTGTGGTTCAACCTTCACTTGTTTATTTCATGAATTGGTAGATGTGTTTTTGCTCCTCATGTTAAGTCACGCCAAATGGAAGGCTGAATATCACAACAATCCTCCTCAGGTAAAACAAGTTTGTACACCCCATATACTCTGAAATCTTTATTATATTTACATGCGGGGTTGTGAATTTACTTGCAGTCTTTATGTCCGCATGGAGGTTCATCTACATGCTATTTTTTCCAACCTGCATTGGCTTACATCATGGTTGATAGAAAATTTTACACCTTTGTGCCTTTCCTCATTCTCTCCATTATTGATTCATCTTTTTTTCAACAGATGCAAGAAACATGTTATCATTTTGGCGTTGCCGGCAGCAATGGATGCACTTTTTTTTTTTCATACAAGGTTGTCATCAAATGTTTTATTGTACGTTGAGATGGACTATCTAATTTCCAGTTTGTGTTTGTGTTATATTTTATGTGTAGCTTGATTCAATCTATCACCTTTAATTTTTCTCGGTTGAAGCTAGCAACCTCCTATTGGTTTCACATTGGTGACAACAATGCAAGCACATTTTATTTATGTTTAATGAATGAGTTCTTTCTTTTTCTTGACACAATCCACACTAATTTTAAATATTCATCCAATTATGTCCTTTCCTAGAATGGGGAGAGGTTTGAAATGGAAGAAGCAAGATGAATTGCAGGTGCAATATGTACAAAATGGAGGCTCTCCTTTTTCCTCTTTCGATTTGGAATGGGTTGCTATTTCCATCAACAAGGATAAGGTCCCTGACCTTGTTGCAGCAATTCCTCTTATGAGACTTGATTATTTCATTCATTGTGAAATGTTCATTGAAGGTTTTTAAACTAAATTTTAGTACAAGAAAACAAGAGAACCTACAACCACGTGTCCCCTCAATGACAAAACTTATGGTAAAACAATTTGGTATTAGAGGTTAGTATCTTTCAACATTCATTTGTATGGTTCAATGATATTTTACTCTCTCTTGCTTCAACATGATGAGATGATGCCTTTTTCGTAGCTATTGGTGTCAATACGGTCCTGCAGACAACAGAGACTAGCCTCCACTAGAGAAGAAACCACATAAGACGTTTATACAAATGTGAGGTTGTCAATACCACTTCATGGTAAAGGTTATGAATGGAAAACCTAATGTTGCCTATATTATCTATAAAGAAATGTTCCACGTTGATAAAAACGATCAATTTGCCATGGCATTCATGACACAAGTGGAGATAAGCGTTCTATGTTTGCTGCTAATCTATCTGTGGAGTGCAAAAGCTATATTAAAAGCCTTTTTCTCATGGATATTAGTGTTAATGCTATAATGGATAAACACATTAGCGATCTTGTCTTATGTGGCATGATGTCAAAGAGAGATCAATTCCTTACAAGAAAGGATGTAATGAATGTCTGGTGAAAGGTTCATTCTACTCACGCACAAAAACACAAAGTCGATTCGACAAGTATCCTACAGTGGAGTGTACAGGACTTTGACAACTTCTACTTTCAACGACCCAATGGGAACAATACACCTTTTGTTACCGGGGTTCAAACTTCATGGATGCTGGATAGGATGGTTAGCTACTCACACAATTTAGTCATCTCAATGGATTCCATGTTTGCAACTAACAAATATTGGGTGAGGCCTTACAAACATTGACAAATACTTCTTCGTGTTTTCAATGATCTTGTTGGCTATAACCCTAACAATGCTCACGCTGAGTTGTTATGTCTATAGTTTCCATTGTATACTCTGCTCATTTTTTACGAGCAACAGAGTGGTGTGCCAGTTGCGTGGGTATTCTCCTCACGAAACAAGATTGAGGACATCTTTGTGTGGCTACGTGTATTGCATGACTGTGGAAGAAGAACCAAACCCGATTGGAGAATCAATGCATTTTTTATTGATGATGTGATTGTAGAAATCCAAGCCATACAATATGTGTATCCCTTTGTTCATTTTTGTACCTTTCTCATTTGTTATTTATTTTTAATGCCACTTTCTCATGCAGATGAGTGGTAAACAATATCGTTTGTATTGTCTATTAGGGTTGTCTTTCAATGTTGTGTGCTTCTATGCCTCTGGCATGTCAAAAGGGCTTGGCTGAAGAATCTATATAAGTATGCAGCCAAGGAAAGGGCAATGGACATCTTCCGTAGTCTTGGCACGATCATGATGGTAATCGGTGACAATGAAGATAGTGTCACTCAGCTATTGAACTCTTTCTTTAAGGAGTTCAATGATCAACCCCGATTTTTATAGTACTTCAACAAGACTTGGTGCAGAGGAGAAGGTCAAATTGGTGAGTTGACAATTTCCATCACCTTTTAGGATTCACATCGTTCACATTCTTTGATGTTTCCTCTAATACGTTGTGGTTTACTTGACTATTGGATTTTTTTCGCAGCCATGTGGGAAAAAAATTGTAGACTATTCCCACATGCCAACTAGGATACAAATGCAGTCATTGAGTTGTACCATTGCGCACTCAAAACTCAGAACTTATGTGATCATTCTAAAAAATGCACTAAGAGAATGGACTATTTGTATTACACACTTGTGTATAAAATGGAACCATTAGATAGGCAAAAGGAAAAGTTGCAGCATTATGGTTTTTTGATGAACCAAAAGTGTTTAAATATGCGATCTAGTTTGGAGCAGGCCAAGGTAATTATGGACGATCATTGTATTCCCAATGAAACAAATCCTGGATGGTACTGGGTGAAAAGTCAAAGTAGGTCTGACCACTACCTTGTTCAGAAATTTGGGGAGCACCTTTTTGTTTGTGACTGCCCTTGGAGTTTGTAGTGGAACACTTGCAAACATGTCCTGAAGGTTGCTAACTTGATTAAAAGATCATCTATCACTGAAGTGGTGGTCCACGGTAAGTGAATTTCAATTTGAATTATGTTACTTTATGGGAGTCAATTGTTTTTTGTATTTTCTACTGCCTAATACAAGTTTCTTTTGTGTGGTCATTTAGATGGGGGAGGTCAACCAATTGATAGAGGGATAGATTTGAACGAGACATTGTCACATGGGGGCGTAGAAGAAAACAATCCTAATGTTATCACCCCTACACAAGATCCTTCTATCACTCATGTATATGATGAAAATGTGCTCAAAATGTCTCTTTGGAATGACACAAATGAACTCTTGAACAAAGTGATGTGTACACCACCACAGTGTCTACAACAGGTGCAATCATACCCACAATGCGTGGAGAGGTTACAAGACCTATGACAATCAAATGCATTGTCATTTGAATTCATTCTTGATCCTGATGAAGTTGCAATTAGCACCGTTCGCATGCGTCCATGGTTTAGGTTAAGCAGGGATCATCATCAACATGCAACCTGGCGTACGAAGCCTGCAGCAGAACAGTCAGATCACCGAACCCCTCTGGATGACTCCTTTCCCTTCTCCACGAACAATAGCTTGAATGTGAATGTCAATATGCAATGTGAGACTTTAGGCGTAGCTGCTATGGATGTGGAAAAGGATACAACATCTAATATGGGTGACTATGAGAAAACCCATTTCAATTTCTATATTGTAATAGGAAATGGTATTGCAGATTTCTTTTTCCAGTATGTGCTTGTACCACGTCATAAACTTTCTAATTTCTTTTTTGGCTTATTTTGTTCACTTCAGCATTCCAATATGGGGAAAGGAGTCCTCGCCGACAATTGTCTTTCCCAAGTGTAAACCCAATGGGATGTATGGTTCGAATTTAATAACTATGCATACGTAAGTCCAATTTTTGGTATGACCTTATGCAATACCATGCTTCCTTATAAAAATTTGTCTATGCTGACAAGTTGATGTCGGCCAACGTGTTATCACCCTGCTTCTTCTTCAAGACTTACTAAGGATTGCACAAGCATAGTTTAGTGAACCTTCATCTGTAGGTAAGCATAGTGCATGCGGTCCTTCGTCAACCCGTGAAGAGCAAGAAGAATTTGTTCACCGAAAACTTTATCTATCTCTTTCGCATTGCTCGCTTCTTCTCAAATGTTCTCATAGTAGTTCCCTTCTTCATTCTAGGAATTCCAGTACATCCTGCTCCACTTGTGCGTTTCCATATGTGCATTGCGCAAAAAAAAAAGCTCACATTATTTCTTGCTATTATTTTTTGACAGTTTTTTCCAAGCATCCAGAGCTTGTTCGAAAGTACCTGTTTTAGGCTTTTAGCAATAGCAGCAAGGCAGTGAACTGTTTGATAAAATACATTGCTAGACATGTATGAAAAATGTCGTAGCATAGACAAGGCAGTGAACTGTTTGAAAAAATGCCTCAAAGAAATGTGGTCTCATGGTGATGGAATTTCATTATTTGATTCATTTTTTCAAACAATTCATTACCTTGTATATGCTATTGCTTACTATTATGCTTTAACAAAAAGAATCCAAGCATCCATAGCTTGTTTGAAAGTACTTGTTTTAGAATTTTAGCCATATGATACAAGATATAGGTGGTTTTGAACAACACAAACACAACTCAACTTGATTCTAATAGGGATTTGACTCTCAAACCCAAACTTGGGTGCAACTTACACAACTAGCTACACTTTCTAGTAGGTCTACAGACCTATTTGCTCAATTTTACACATCAACAACTTACTCAATCACCCAACTCTTGAAACTTTCAAACACCCATTATGCCCAACTCAAACATACTACAAAAATTCAATAGGTTCTTTTGGAACAAACACTTCAAACTAGCTCTTTTTCACTGTCCTAGACCCCAAAATAGGCCTATTTTACAAAGAGACTCATATTTAAACTCTTCCCAAACCTGAATTTTTTATGGGGCAGCATTAATTAGTCACCAAAACCACAAAATCCACAATTATTTTTGGAAGATACGCTTCCCAAGACACTATTTCACTAAACCCTCATTTTGAGCCATTTTCATGAGGTTTTTATGGAAATCAATGTTCCCAAGCTTCCCACTCTCTAAAAAATATTCAAACATGACTGTTTATGCCTGAAAAAACTTAATATAACCTTAAACTTTTCTTTCCCCAAGTTTCATAGACATTCACTTACTAAAACCACCATATTTCACCAAAAACCACTCATTTTTGCCATGCATGGTAGCACACAAAATCACCTACAGCACCTTCCCAGCTCTTGAAAACTCACAAAACACATTTTTAGACCTATTAAAAACTACCATGGCTATTCCATCGAGCTACAGTTCATACAATAGATGGAATGACCATTTTTACAATATGAAGGCCTTAAAACCCTTAAAACCCTTAAATCTGGTTATAGACCTGCAAGCGGTATTTTTGCTCTCACATGCGTAAATCTCAGTGAATATTCACAAGAATGGAACCAAAATAACCTTATTTTTTCCCTTGAATAGACCAAGTCGACATCTAAGCAATATAGCACCTATACGGCTTTCTACAAAGTCAGGAAAAGTGCAGATTTTAGTGTAAAATACAGAAATCTCAAGCAAGAACAAAGTTTTTCATTTAAGTTTTTCAATATTATTCTAGTCTCTTCTATTACAAATGAATACAAGGACTTTTAAAAGGCATTAACAATATTTACCATGCAAAAATCCCACTAACTCCATCGGTTACATTATGGAGACCCACTATCTATACCTGAAACATGCAAACTAGTTGGCAATAAATGCAAGATTTTGCATGATTTACAATTTTAGCACTAATGACCCCACTAACATGCAATTCCTAAAAGGGTGCATTTTTACAACTTTTGGCAATTTTGTAATTTTACATTTTTTGAACAACTTTTACAAAAATTGCACCAATGAACCTCATGACTCCTAATTACATATAAAATGGTCCATCTAGACCTTATTTATGACAAATGACTCAAACTAACTTGAAATCCACCAATTCCTAGATTATGACCTTGTTAATCACCTATCTTGGTGTACCTATCTATGTTATTGCTTACTATATGCTTTGATAGATTTTTTCCAAGCATCCATAGCTTGTTTGAGTGCACTTGTTTTAGGCTTTTAGCCATAGCAGCAAGGAAGTGAACTGTTTGATAAAATGCTTTGGTAGACATGTATGAAAAATTTGGTAGCATAGACAAGGAAATGAACTATTTGAAAAAATTCCTCAAAGAAATGTGGTCTCATGGAATGCCACGACAAGCTAATGCAATTGGTAGATGCTTGTAGTTAGTAGTTGGTGCAGGAGCACCATGTTGCATTCAAGCCTCCATGAGGCCTATTTGTAAATAAGTGTTTAAGGAGTATTTAGGGGTCATTCAATAAGATCTTTCAAGACCATTATAATGTGTTTAAGTCATTTGATGGGTGTTTGGATAGGTTATGTGGTCATTGTAACCAATTTGCAAAACTTGAAAATGTTGTCAAATGAGGTCCACAATAGGGTTTTGGTGTTTTTTCATTAGAATAAGGTCATAGTAGACCACTTATGATGTAAATTGAGTCTATTGGGTTCATTTTGTAAAAGTTGCATAGGTTGGTAAAAGTGTCAAATGTTGCAAAGTTGGAAAATTGTAAAAAATTGCAACAATAAGAGTATGAAGAGTCAAGAGTCATGTAGAAGTTGTTGAGTTGGTTGTAGGCAGTTCAAACAATTTGGAAAAGGCATAAATAGCCTCAATGCATCATTGTAAGTGGATGGTGGAAGATAAATTTGAAGTTTGAAATGAAGGAACCCTTGTTTTCTTTATTTTCCATGCCTTCATCCCTGTTTTGATGCTTTGTACGAAATATTTGGCCCTGATCATGGCCTGAGACTGACTAGATGTGTTAATGGCTTGAGTCTTCTTTATTTTGAAACAAGTTTCATTCATTTTTATTGAGTAATGTAAGAGATATTTTGGTTTTTGTGAAAGATGCCTGAAACCCTACATTAGGGTAAATTGTGGACAAGTTTAATTGTATTTTTATGATTTTAGCTAGTGGAAATTGTTGAGAATTTATGAAATGGTTCTTCAATGTGTAAATTTACATGACCTAAGTTTTTAGGTTGTGGAGTTATGGTTTGTTATTGAAATCATGATGCCCTAGTTTTGTATTCTTAGGTGCAGCAGACCGGTAAAGTCAGATTTGATGGTTTTACTATGCCTTGCTAGTTGATCAAAGGCTCAGTACATGTAATAAACATTTGGGAAGGGTTTTAGATGTGATACGGTCCCTCTTCAACGTGGGGTTTGTTGAAATCAAAATAATTTCAGTGTTTTTAATCACCATACTGTCATGGCAGATTGTGACTGTCACAGTCAAGGTCGAGGTAGAGTGTATTTTTGAGTTCCTTTTATTAATGATTGTAAAATCCTTCAAGAATCATTTGTTGAAGTGTATTCCATGCTATTGAAACTATGGGGAAGGACAGAGAGTCACTTTTAGTTGTGGGTGTCTATGTTGACAAGTTTGATCACTCTTCAGAAGTCTAAACAGGGCTAAATTGCAGAACACTAATCCATTTTTATGACTATTGTTACAAAACAAAGTTATCCTATCCTTTGATATGTGTTTAAACTTCTTAAGGGGAATTTGAATATATGTGTGGAATTCAATTTGATGATTTGGTTCAAGATATATGGTCTGACAGACATTACTGCAGGGCTACCAGCCTAGGACAGTATTTGTATAGTGTGGAATCTTCTACTTGGAAAGGTCATTAGATCATGGTGAGTAGACCTAAAAGGGTGGTGTTTGAATGTTTGGTTGTGAGGATTTAAGTCTGCTAAGACTAAAACTAAAAGTTTCCTTATGATCGAAAGGTGTTTTGAAAGGTGGTTTCCTAGAAAAGTGAGTTGAGGGAAACCCATTGTGGTGAAAAATGTTTATAGTAGATTGACTTTGAGAAATTTATATCTTTGAACCCCTTAGCACTGCATCAATAGTTATACAATGTGAAGTAACTGCATAACTACTTAGGTTGACTTTGTAAAAAACTATATTGTAATTGAAATTTTGTCATCTATCAGCATCTAGTTATTATTTGTGTAATGTGAAGTAATGCTTTGAGTTAGAAAGATGTGCAAAGTAGTGAATGTAATCAACGCTATGAATATAAACTATAAAAAATTATTTTATACAATTCATTAGTTAAACTCATCTGATTGCAACAAATAGAATGCTCACATTATTTGTCATGTTGGAAAACACACTGTCCCTACACAGTTAGTTCGTTATGAAAAGTTTTGTTTCACTTTGAATTTTTTTAGCAACTGTTTCGTGCAATTCAAATGTCATTTCTACCTTTCTCCGTGTGAATGCAACAAATAGAATGCTCACATTATTCGCACTGTTAAAAAAAACACTGTCCCCTGTCACTTATTTCGTCATTAAAATGTTAATGTTTCCTACATTCCAAGAATGTAATGAAGCCAACATTTAGAGTGTGTTTCTAATTAGATAATGTTGTTGTATCTGCTGAAATTTTTGTTGTCTTTCATTTCAAGCATTGTTGTTCCTGTTGTTCCAGTCGTGCATTGCTATATGCCCATTGGAGATACTGCACATGCTACTTCGTTTAGTTCCAAAGAATAGGTACAATCTCCTAAGTGAAAACATTATCTATATTTTCCACTTTTCTTGCTTCTTTTTCACTATTTCCATTGCATTGACAATGTCTTTCTAATTAGAGAATGTAAGTGTACCTTCTGAAAAAGTTGTTTTGTCTTCCATTTTAGGAATTTCAGTACCTGTTGCTACAGTTGTATAGAAGATGTCACATAGTTCACGAGCATGGGTGGCTAGTTGGTTGACCAACTACCACCTGTATCTTCCATGCAATATTATTACTTGAATTGAGGAATTGAGCCTCCCATACAGGTTGCGAGAAAAGATGTTAAGGAGAATTAATAGAAAAGTGCCAAACCGCACAAATTTGAACTACCATAATTATGCTCACTTCTTTAACGTCTTTGGTGTATGGGAAAAAATGGGCATTGACCTTCAATATTACAATATAGAAATAGAGATTGTAAATTTATGTGATTGGCCAATGTCTCTTTACCGAGAAATTCGAGACCTTTTCCTAGTTGGATGCATCTGGAAGGTGTGCATTAAACCAATAGTTATCATATGCAAGCACAATCTTACATACCAGCTGAGCATGAGGTTTATGAGATTCCTTAAGGGGGAATCTATAATTAGTAATCACATGGGTCCTGTGGAGGAATAGTTGTTGTCCGTGTTCAAATTCAACCACATTGTCAGGTTCGAGATCCACTGTGTCGGACCCTCATTTAGGCTACTACATGCGAATTACAGGGTGCCAACATTGTATGCTATCAATTCCACCTTGACAATCAAAGTGCTCCAAATCCTTCTGGATGCTGAGAACGCAGAGATTATATCTGTTCGTAAATGGTTGACATAGTTCTCAGTGTTAGCAATATTAAATGTGGATTATAATTTTCTTCAGATTCTATAATATTGACTCGAAATGTTTTTACATTTGATTGTGTGATGTGAATTGTTTATCTCATATCAAATTTGAAAACATTGTGACAACCCTGTGTGTTGTCGATCCTGCAACTTTTTGTGCATTTTTTGTTTCAAACATATTATGATATTGAAATGGAATGTTTGCTGCAAGTTGGCGTTGTTATAAAATATGAAGTTGATTTTCAATATTGTTATAAAATGTGCATTTTGTCTTCCAAACATATAAGGATATTGAAATGGAATGTTTGCTGCAAGTAATGGATTGTTATAAAATATGAAGGTGAACTTGAATACACTATTTTGTTACAGATTGCATAACAGAAAGTGTTGTCTTTGAAGAAGAATTGAGAAGTGAGGGACAACCCTGTGTGTTTTCCATGTTGCAACATTTTTTATGCATCTTGTCTTCCAAACGTATAAGGATATTGAAATGGAATGTTTGCTGCAAGTAATGGGTTGTTATAAAATATGAAGATGAATTTGAATACACTGTTTTGTTACATTCTGCATAACAAAAAGTGTTGTCTTTGAAGAAGAATTGAGAAGCGAGGGACAATCCTGTGTGTTTTCCATCCTGCAACTTTTTTTGTGCATCTTGTCTTCTAAACATATAAGGATATTTAAATGGAATGTTTTCTGCAAGTAATGGGTTGTTATAAAATATGAAGGTGAACTTGAATACACTATTTTGTTACAGTCTACATAATAGAAAGTGTTGTCTTTGAAGAAGAATTGAGAAGCGAGGGACAACCTTGTGTGTTTTCCATCCCGCAACTTTTTTTGTGTATCTTGTCTTCCAAACGTATAAGGATATTGAAATGGAATGTTTTGATGTAGTGCAAAGGAAGAAACCATCACTCACATGATTACAAATTTTACAATCAGGGAATCAATCCCTTCTATTCCTTCAAGTTCACAAGAAAACTACACAAAATAATGACTTCTACAAAGGCACAAAACTGAGCTTTCACTTTCTCTTACCCAAAAAAACTTAATCATCTTCTTCAAACTTATTAGATACTCAATCTCACCCAAATCATCCAATATCAAGACCTTTATTCATCATCTTAATGCCTTTTCTCTTAAATATGTCTTTAAGCTAGTAACGCTCCAAATATGAACTATCAGAGAAATCTCTCAATGCAGACCTTATCTTCAGATTATAACTAGTTTTTTAGATACCTTTTAAGGATTTTCAAAACATATCAAAAGATCTCTATTAGTTTCTTTGAGAAAAGATGCTCAAATCAAGACTATACCATCCAAATTAGGTCTAATTAGGCCTGTGACACACTAGGGATTATTGATTTAGTCATCTCCAAACTCATTTTCCCTTAACCAACACTTGGAACATGCTAAATTGAACCTAATCATGCTTATTATTCCATCAGACATCCATTTCCTTGAGTGATTCACCAAACCCTAGGTCTCTATTACTTAATTGTTCCTTAGAACTCTGTTTTCTCAGATAGTTGCAGTCATAAATCTTAATTTCTCCCTCATAAATCTTATCTTTTTGATCCAAAACCTCCAGAATATGTAAGTAGATGCAATTAAAGTTTTTTCTACCAAATATCAAGAATTTTCACTTGATAGTTTGAAAGATACTCAAGATTTTCATGCTACTATTTACCCTAGCCCGGGGTTTGACCATCTATAGCAAAATCATCAATTTCTTCCACAAACTAAACCAATTTGCATGAAACAAAGATTGAAAGGAAGGTGATTAAGTATCTTTCACTTACAATCAATTAGAAACTATTTCCTACTCGTACAAGGCCGTACACAACAAAAATACATAGATTTTATGAGAAATAATGCATAAAACAGTGGTTTAATTCATTCAAATTCTTATCTCCAATCACCCACACCGTACAACATGCATATAAGGACTTTCTAAAGGCATTCCAACATGAATTTTCAGTTTCTAACTAATTTTCAACTACATCCAAGCCACTTGGCCTTTCATCTTCCATACATTTACATTTTTTTTTTCAATTTTGCAAGTTTTGCAACTTTGCAACATTTACATCTTTATATGACAACTTTTATATTCATTTCAAGTTTGACATAAAACACTAAACCTTGACCTCCTAGTAACACAATCACATGAAAATGACCTCTAGAACCTTGTTACAAGGTTGAGACACCAAAATTGCATCAAATTTCAAAATTTCTTCAAGGAAGCATGATGTTGTCAAGATGCTCCTGCATCATGTTTGTTGCAAGTAATGGGTTGTTATAAAATATGAAGGTGAACTTGAATACATTTTTTTGTTAAATTTTGCATAAAAGAAACTATTGTCTTGGAACAAAATTTCAGAAGTGAGGGACAACCCAGTGTGTTTTCCATGCTGCAACTTTTTTTGTGCATCTTGTCTTCCAAACGTATAAGGATATTGAAATGGAATGTTTGCTACAAGTAATGGGTTGTTACAAAATATGAAGGTGAATTTGAATACACTATTTTGTTACAGTCTGCATAACAAAAAGTGTTGTCTTTGAAGAATAATTGAGAAGCGAGGGACAATCCTATATGTTTTCCATCTTGCAACTTTTTTTGTGCATCTTGTCTCCAAACATATACAGATATTGAAATGGAATGTTTGCTGCAAGTAATGGGTTGTTATAAAATATGAAGGTGAACTTGAATACACTGTTTTGTTATAGTTTGCATAACAAAAAGTGTTGTCTTTGAAGAAGAATTGAGAAGCGAGGGACAACCCTGTGTGCTTTCTATCCTTCAGCTTTTTTTGTGCATCTTGTCTTCAAAACGTATAAGGATATTGAAATGGAATGTTTGTTGTAAGTAATGGGTTGTTATAAAATATGAAGGTGAACTTGAATACACTATTTTGTTACAGTCTGCATAACAAAAACTCTTGTCTTATAACAAGATTTGACAAGTGAGGGACAACCCTATGTGTTTTCTATGCTACAACTTTTTTTATGCATATTATGTTCCAAACGTATAACGATATTGAAATGGAATGTTTGCTGCAAGTAAGGGCCGTTATAAAATATGAAGGTGAACTTAAATACACTATTTTTTTATAGTTTGCATAACAAAAAGTGTTGTCTTTGAAGAAGAATTGAGAAGCGAGGGATAACCCTCTGTGTTTTCCATCCTACAACTTTTTTTGTGCATCTTGTCTTCCAAACATATAAGGATATCGAAATGGAACGTTTGTTGCAAGCAAAGGTACTTATAAAATATGGAGGTGAACTTAAATACATTGTGTTCTTATGATGTGCATAACACTAATTGTTGTCTTTGAAAAAGATTTGAAAAGTGAGGGACAACCCTATGTGTTTTCCATCCTACAACTTTTTTAATGCATCTTGTGTTCCAAATGTATAACGATATTGAAATGGAATATTTACTGCAAGCAACCTGGGTTGTTATAAAATATGAAGGTGAACTTCAATACACTGTGTTGTTATAGTCTACATAACAAAAAGTGTTGTCTTTGAAGAAGAATTGAGAAGCAAGGAACAACCCTCTGTGTTTTCCATCCTGCAATTTTTTTTTTTGTGGAACGTTTGTTGCAATCAAGGGCAATTATAAAATATGAAGGTGAACTTTAATGCATTGTGTTCTTACGGTGTGCATAACACTAATTGTTGTCTTTGAAGACAATCCTATGTGTTTTCCATCCTACAAATTTTTTGTTCATCTTGTTTTCGAAATGTATTATGATATTGAAATGGAATGTTTGCTGCAAGTAATGGGTTGTTATATAATATGAAGGTGAAATTCAATACACAATGCTGATATAGTCTACATAACAGAAAGTGTTGTCTTTGAAGAAGAATTGAGAAGCGAGGGACAACCGTATGTTTTCCATCCTACAACTTTTTTTTTGTCGAACGTTTGTTGCAAGCAAGGGTAGTTATAAAATATGAAGGTGAAATTCAATACATTGTGTTCTTACGGTGTGCATAACACTAACTGTTGTCTTTGAACAAGATTTGAAAAGTGAGGGACAACCTTGTGTGTTTTCCATCCTACAATTTTTTTGTGCATCTTGTTTTCGAAACGTATTACGATATTGAAATGGAATATTTGCTGCAAGTAATGGGTTGTTATATAATATGAAGGTGAAATTCAATACATAGTGCTGCTACAGTTTGCATAACAAAAAGTGTCATCTTTGAAGAAGAATTGAGAAGTGAGGGACAACCCTGTGTGTTTTCCATCATGCAAGGTTCTTTTGTGCATCTTGTGTTGTAAACGTATTATAGTATTGAAATGGAATGTTTCCTGATAGTAAGGGTTGTTATAGAATATGAAGTCGAACTTCAATACACTGTTTTGCTACAGTCCCTAGAACATAAAGTGCTCATTGCATGTGCCTACATTTGTAAGTAAGTTGACATACATAAGTTAGTTTTCATAATGAAGTAACTGACATAAGATAGTGTGTTTTCCAACATTACAAGCAACACAGGCATTTTATTTGTTCCAATCACATGGAAAAAGGAAATGCCATTTTTACTCAACCAACTAGTTATAAAATTTGAAAGTGGATTTCATTACATTTTTGGAGCGTATAAAATAAAAAAAAAATCATGAAATATGAAAGTGGACTCAAATTAATTTTTGGAGCATCAAAAATAAATACTTATCATAAGGAAATAACTAATAGGGGACAGTGTTTTTTCCAAAACTGCAATCAATGCAAAAAATTTATTTGTTCCAATCACATGGAAAAAGGAAATATGGCACTTCCACTCTACCAAATAGTTGTTTCTAAAAATTGAAAGTGGAATTCATTTCATTTTGGGAGCGTACGAAATAAAGACTTTTCAGAAGCAAATAACTGACAGGGGACGGTGTGTTTTCCAGCATTGCAACCAATACAAGCACTTTATTTGTTACAATGACATGAAAAAGGGAAATCTGCCATCTCCACTCTACTAAATCATTGTTGTAAAAATTCAAAGTGGACTTCACTTAATTTTTGGAGCGTGATAAATTCAAAGTGGACTTCACTTCATTTTTTGAGCATTTTATTTGTTCCAATCACATGGAAAAGGGAAATCTGTCATCTCCACTCTAGCAAATACTTGTTCTAAAAATTCAAAGTGGACTTCATTACATTATTGATCATAATGAAACAAATACTTATCATAACAAAATAACTGACAAGGGACAGTGTGTTTTCCAACATTGCAAACAATGCTAGTATTTAATTTGATCACATGGAAAAAGGAAATATGCCATATACAGTCAACGAAATACTTGTTCTAAAAATTGAAAGTGGACTTCATTACATTCTTGCTCATAACGAAACAATAAAAAGTTCTATGAAAAGTTTGATATGAAATGGATAACAACAAAGTGTTCAAACACATGAAAATAGTATATTTGTTCACCATAATTGTTCAATAATCAAATAATTACAAGGGCCATGAAAATTATCATATCAAATGTATAACAACATAGTGTTGAAACATATGAAAATGGTATATCTCTACACCATAATTATTCAATAATCAAATAATGAAACCCACAATGCAAAATTAGTATTCTGAGCTTGTCTCATCATATCCTACGCTGCCTATTCTTTACAATCAAGTTCATGCCTACGTAATATATGGCACATTTCTTAGGGTTCTTGTGTATTTCGGGAGGGGTGATTCCAATTCCATGAACCCTCACAGATGATGAATGTGAAACAATAGATTTCTTCATAGGCTATGCTTTGTCCTTGGCAGGTTTAACACCTTCACCCTATAGCAAACAATTAATCACAATTAACGTATGCATGGAATCAATATAAGGTAGTATGATATATACAACAACATATCATTTATGTGTACCTCTGGAATAAAATTCTTCATCTAAGAGAGCTTCCATACCACGAAGCCGCCCATGCACTCTTCGACGGTCTTTGCGCAGGACGTGGAAGAGGCACTAAGCATTCACCAGCAATGGCCTAAACAATGTTGACTCTCACACAATTTTTTGGGTGCTTAAAGCAGTGGGTTTGAGTGTTTCTATCGACAACATGTACAATGTCTTTGGCAACCCATTTACGCTGCCTCTAAAGATCAACATGATCACCAACCTTAAAAGTGATTCCCTTGAACTCTATCATCTGTTCATCCATCAGATTTGGCTACAATGGAAACGTCATTGACGTGAAGCATAATTGAAGGCACATTAAAAGATTCATAAAGAAATAAGAATAGAAGCATGGAAGTGTATTGGGTCTGTTACGGATATAAATGGCACATTGTTGCTCTCTCGATCCCCATGTCCATCTTTATTACCATCTCCCCCTTGCAGGCTAGTGCTCTCCTCATCCCCATGTCCATCTTTATTACCCTCTCCCACTTGCAAGCTAGTGCTCTCCCTGTCCCCATTTCCATCTTTATTACCCTCTCCCACTTGCAAGCCAGTGCTCTCTTCGTCCCCATGTCCATCTTTATTACCCTCTCCCACTTGCAAGCCAGTTCTCTCCCCGTCCCCGTGTCCATCTTTATTACCCTCTCCCACTTGCAGGCCAATGCTCTCCCCATCCCCATGTCCATCTTTATTTCCATCTCCCCCTTGCAGGCCAGTACTCTCCCCGTCCCCATGCCCATCTTTATTACCCTCTCCCATTTGCAAGTCAATGCTCTCCTCGTGCCCATGTCCATCTCTGTTACCCAATTCCACATGTAGGCTAGTGTTCTCCCCGTCCCGATGTCCATCTTTGTTACCCTATCCCACTTGGAGGTCAGTGCTCTCCTCATCCCCATGTCCATCTTTATTTTCCCGCCCCACTTACAAGCCAGTGCTCTCCCCATCCGCATGTCCATCTCTATTAGCCTCTCCCATTTCAATTACAACAACATGGACAATTAGGTCAAGGCCAAGACTCCATTGTTCATCCTTGCCCTATAATAGCAGGAATTCAAACACCGCTTCAAATTCAGTTGCATGCAACCAATTCATTGAAATAATCAAAACAAACATTAAATAAAAGAATTAGAATTCGTTATTTCTTCTAGTTTCTCCATGTCAAGGCACCTTGACACTTTTGATCATATATGCTCCTTCTTCTTCTTCTCAACATTGTTAAACGGCGGGTTGGGAGGAACAACATCATCTTGTTCTTCCATGGCCTCTGCTTCGTCTTCCAAATCAAGAGTATCATGTTTGAGGGCAGGACTTTGTTGTTCATCGTTGCCCTGTAATAGCAGGAATTGAAACGTCACATCAAATTCAGATGCATGCAACGAATTCATTGAAATAATCAAAACAAAAATTAAATAGAAGATTTCAAAATCACCGTTTCTTCTCATTTCTTCTTGTGAGGGCATGAGGAAACTTTAGACCGTATACGCTCCTTCTTCTTCTTCTCAATGTTATACGACGGGTTGGGAGGAACATCATCTTGTTCTTCTTTGACGTGCGCTTCATCTTCCAAATCAAGAGTATCCTATTTGAGGGCAGGTCTCTGTTGTTCATCGTTGCCCTATAATAGCAAGATTTGAAACGTCACATCAAATTCAGATGCAAGCAATCTATTCATTGAAATAATCAAAACAAACATTAAATAGAAGATTTAAAAATCACCGTTTGTTCTCATTTCTTCTTGTGAGGGCATGAGGAAACTTTAAATCATATATGCTCCTTCTTCTTCTTCTTCTCAATGTTATACAATAGGTTGGGAGGAACAACATCATCTTGTTCTTCCATGGCCTCCACTTCATCTTCCAACTCAAGAGTGTCTTGTTCGAGGGCAGGACTTCGTTGTTCATCGTTGCCTTGTAATAGTAGGAATTGAAACGTCACATCAAATTCAAATGCATACAACGAATTCATTGAAATAATCAAAACAAACATCAAATAGAAGATGTTCAAATCACTATTTGTACTCGTTTCTTCTTGTGAGGGCGTGAGGAAATTTTAAACCGTACATGCTTCTTCTTCTTCTCAATGTTAGACAAGGGGTTGGGAGGAACAACATCATCTTCTGCTTTCGTGGGCACTACTTCATCTTCCAATACAACAAAAACCTACTCAAGGACAACACTTCGTTGTTCATCCTTGTTGTGTAATAGGAGGAATTGAAATGTCACATCAAACTCATATGCATGCAATGAATTCATTAAAAATAATCAAAACAAACATTAAACAAAATATTTTGAGATCACCGTTTGTTGTCGTTTCTTCTTCAGAGGGTACCTTGAAACTTTTAACTATGTACGATGCTTCTTTTGAATGTTAGACGCAAGGCTGGGAGGAACAACATCATCTTCACCTTTCATGGGCACAACTTCCTCTAGTGAATGAACGCTACTCTGTTGGGCGGCATAAATCACTTCTCGACCATTACCCTATCATGTCATGTAAGTTAACGTTAAGTGAACCTTGTATGCATCAAAACAAAAAATATGAACCAACAAAAATTCATATTTAACAGTCCAGTTCGACATTACCATTCCTTCCTTTCTCTTTCTCTCTTGAAATTTTAATATTTTTTGCCTTCTCTGCTCCTTCCTCTCCTCACCATTGTATAATTCCATTCGCTTCTTCACCTCATCCTTTCCTTGTTAGGGAAGTTGAAGGAACCTATGTTTCCCATAATTTTCACAGACACTTTTAATAACACGCTTCTGCTGGAGATGTTGTCGTAGATTCATTTGGTACTCTGTATTTTCCACCTTCTTTTGAAGGTACTCTTTCAATTTATCAAAGGGAGGAGTGGGTTGTTTTGGTTCCCCCCCCGGCGCAATTCGGCCACACTTTGGTGGCACGAGAATAGGGAGGTGGTGATGTTGAAACCTATGCATGTTGAACACTCTCTAATCATAATATTTTCTCATACATTCTTCTGCAATACAATAATATACATATCTACCATTCACCACTTCTCTTTTGTATTCAACAACAACCTACACAACAAATTTGGAAAAGAAAATCGCTTAATATATTTGATATTTAAACAATTTGAATGCACAACATATACACATAGCCAAAAGATGCAATAATTCAGTTATTATATCTACCTTCCCGTCTACCACATCACCCCATGCTTCATTGGGTCCCTCTCCATCCTTAGGGTCTCCCTTTCCACGCTCTTCCTTGTGGTCGTGGACTATGGAAAGAGCGTGATGGTCTGCCTGATTATTTTCCTGAATTGAAGGAATGATATACTATCAAAATCAACATATTTGTAATAGACATGATATTTTCTAACTAAAATTGTAAAGCATTTTGATTGACGCATAGGAAGGAAAGGGCAACTGGAAGTTCACAATCAATTACCAAACATGTTGTTGCCTTAGGGTTCGACATTTTCCTAAAACGAGGGGACTTCCTATGTATCGTGGTTGCTACCTCTTGATTAAAAAATTCCCACTTTCGAGTCAATATCGTAACCACTTATGAGAGATTAAAATTATACATTTGATTGCATCTTGTAATTACCGGATCTTACCTACATGTTTCGTGAACACGACCACCCCGAAGAAGATGTGTTACTACACACCCTTTTAGGTGTGTTGTCTAGCTCAATGACATTCTTCGGTGTATGAAGCAATTTCCCTTTTACAACACGCATCCTTGGTTTCATGTAAACTGTAAAATTGTTGCAAGTGTTATGGACAGTTAAAGTTCCAAAATTTATTGCACCATTTGCAATAATCAAGCATATCTTTTTTCAATCATAAGAAGAATTTCAAACACATATTTTAGTCTACCTAAGACTTGTGATAAATTTTGAAGGTGCCTTTGATTACATTCTGTGTCTAAATAAAAAAGTTTTTTAATACATTCCTACTAACAACAAAATTACAGGCTGGAAAAGAGATGGTGTTATGAAACATACAACCCACACTATTGTAAAATGCTATACAAGTAACTCACTGTGTTTTACAACATGAAATTATTTTTTCCATTTATTTTTTTCAATCACATGAAGATATTGAATTGAAATTTATACCATAACTAACAGTTGTAATTTTTGGAGGTTCCTTTTTACATTCATACTGTCTAAATAAGAAAATCTTTTCAAGACATTCAAACTGTTATCTAAAATTTTAGGTTGGAAAAAATATGGTGTTATAAATCATGCAACCCACAAACTATTATAAAACCCTTTACAAGTAACAAACCTATTGGTTACTCGCCCCACCTCAATTTGGTTAATAGGGTTGTCCCTCACTTCTCAATTCTTCTTCAAAGACAACACTTTCTATTATGCATACTGTAACAAAACACTATATTCAAGTTCACCTTCATATTTTATAACAACCCATTACTTGCAGCAAACATTCCATTTCAATATTGTAATACGTTTCAAACACAAGATGCACAAAAAATTTGTAGGATGGAAAACACATAGGGTTGTCCCTCACTTTTCAAATCTTGTTCAAAGACAATAGTTGGTGTTATGCACACAGTAAGAACACAATGTATTGAAGTTCACCTTCATATTTTATAACTGCCCTTGCTTGCAGCAAACGTTCCACACAAAAAAAATTGTAGGATGGAAAACACAGAGGGTTGTCCCTCACTTCTCAATTCTTCTTCAAAGACAACACTTTATGTTATGCAGACTATAACAACACAGTGTATTGAAGTTCATCTTCATATTTTATAACAACCCTTACTTGTAGTAAACATTCCATTTCAATATTGTTATACATTTGGAACACACGATGCACAAAAAAAGTTTTAGGATGGAAAACACACAGGGTTGTCCCCCTTGCCCCCCGCCAGCGCAACAACGTTTCATGACAACTGGGCAACTTTCAAGCATACCTTTCTCATTTCCAAAACTTCCAAAACATGCACTTCTCTCCATCATACATCGATGACATCTTCTGACATGATGGACCTAAGTGGATGAGATTGTGGAAGATGTGGTGATGTGTGCTAGCGAGAAGAGCTTGTTTTGCAAATATTACAAAGTAGCTCCAAAGATGCCTAGTTGTCATGAAATGTTGTCATGTTATTTATCTAACACTTGTATCGAGCATGGATAGGTCGACCTTTTCATGCAATGCCAAGGCCAACAATGTGTAATTGCAGGTTGGAAAACACTGGGTGTTATTAAACTTTCAAACCAAATACCATTTACAAACCTTTCACAAGTAACATCCCAATTCGTTAATCACCCCTTAGTTGAATTTGGATGATTTTATATATCCTACACCTGCAACTCCACCCCATGCTCTCCAACCTTCAGCTTTCAACATGCAGAATGAAAGAACTCACAACACACAGTGTTTTCCAACCTCCAATTATTTTTCGCAATACGTTGTCCCATCATATGGTTTTTGTATGTTATGATGCCTCTGACATCCATTCTTCTAGGGATAATAGCGACATCCAATTGCAAGGTAGAAGCTAATCTCCCTAAAAAATATAGTAAAATCAAGCTATTATCCCTGAAAAAACATTTGTTTGAAATGATAACATAATCAGACATAAATGATATCAATTTTCCACAATCCATATTGATTATTTCTAGTTGATTTTTGGATTCGATTGTGTAAGAATTTTTGCATCAATGTTTCAGATCAAACTCTGTAATCCAACATCAAGATGAAGAAGAGAGCATCAATCATCCTGATGTTAGATCATGGAGTTTGATCCGAAATGTTGATGCAAAAATTCTTACACAATGGAATCTAGAAATCAACTAGCAATGATAATCAGACATGTCTTATCCCTGAAGAAGGGAAATATGTTATCATGTGTAAGCCATGTTGTGAGGAGATCACCTTCTACAATTGGGAGGAGGACAGTCATCATGTTTTAAAAATCATATTTTAGAATGGACAAAAATCCCAAAACATGTCATTGAAAACCATTATTTGCAAATAGCAAAAAGCCCAGACGAAGTCCCATTTTGGCTACCATTTTCCACAATGACGTTTTGTAGGTTGATAGAGAGCAATGGGAAATATGAAATTTTGCAATTTCCGAATGAAATAACTAACAACCCATTATGGAAATATGAGTGAAATTAGCGAATAACATTTAGAGAAATCATAAACCATGCACAATATGTAAGAGTTTTGTTTCAGTATGCTCCAAGAATGTAATGAAGTCCACTTTCAAATTTCACTTTGCTACAGTCAAAATCTCATTTCACTTTCTTCATCTGATTGGAACAAAACGCCTCGATGAAAAAGGTGGCAAGATGGACAAATAGCATCGACGAAAAGACTTGACGGTTAGACATTAACTCTGACCTGTTGTGGCCTGTCTCGTCGTCAGGAAAACATGTTAGCACCAACGAGTTTTCAAAATCATATTTAAGAATGGACGAAAACCCAAAAAAAGATGGAATTTGAAACCATTATTTGCAAATAGCAAAATGAGGTGCCAAGAATGTAATGAAATTGGAAAACAGTAGGTATTACGAAACTTGCAAGGCACAATGTTGTTATAGATTATTTGCAATGTTGGAAAACACATTGTCCCATTTCAATTAGTTCATTATGAAGAGTTTTATTTCGTTACTCCAAGAATGCAATGAAGTCCACTTTCAAATTTTTGAACTCTTTGCTACAATCCAAATATAATTTCTTTTTTTTATCTGATTGGAACAAATAAAATGCTCGCATTATTTGTAGTGTTGGAAAACACAAGTGTTGTCTCTTCTCACTTGCACAAGGTTTTACAACACTATATGCATTGCTTGTTTCTTAACACCTAGGGTTTTCCAACATGCATTCTTACTAAACAAAAAGAATGTATTCAAAAGCTTTCGTAATATAGATAGTCTGAATGTATTGAAAATCCCTTTCAAAATTTATAAGGACTTTTAATTTGGGCAAAAATTGCATTTAAATTTCACATGATTGAAAAAAAAAGTGCACAAAATAATTGCAATTTGGAAAACACAATGTTGGGTTTCAGTTATTTCAATGTCCTTGTTTAAGTGTAAAGGATTGTCTCATGGCGGGTTGCTTGCTTCTTAACATGTAGGGCATTGCAACATGGAATTTTACAAAATAGTATGAATGTTTTCAAAATCACACATTCCATTGTTGTGTTTAAATTTTCTCATGATTGAAAAAAAGTGCACAAAATAATTGTAATTGGGAAAACATAGTGTTGGGTTTCAGTTATTTGAATCTCCATGTTTAAATGTAAAGGGTTGTCTCATGGTGGGTTGCTTGCTTCTTAACACCCATGGTTTTGCAACATGGAATGTTACAAAATAATATAGCCAAGCCCTTTCTAGTTTTTAAACCTGTATATGTAGGTGTGCATTACAAAAAGCAAGAACACCAATTTCTTGCCATTATTGGCAATAATGAATAAACTCGTTGAAAGTGATCAACATTGTGTAGTGCATGTTGGAAAAAACAATGTGTTTTGAAGCTTGCCTTTACTTATACCCAACCTTTGTCTTGTAATGTAAATATAAAAACTTATAGATGGTGTTTTATTTTATCAAATAACACATTTCTCATTTAAGGGGGACTCTATTAACCGTCAACACAGTGTGATTCATAGTACACACTTCATTCTGTTTTGCAACAATTCATGTTGGAAAACCCTAGGTGTTAAGAAACAAGCAACCCAAATAGTGTTGTAAAACCCTCCGCAACACTATTGGATAGTACCCTATTAGTGTAATTAATATTTAATTACACTTGCATAACTTTACTTAGGTAATATTTTAATTCCTAGGTTTATTATTCTCATCCTTATCTTGTTGATCTATCTTGTTGTTCAAGATAAGATTAGGTTTATGCATGCTTTGATTTTATAAAGCAAATCATTCTCATGTAATTATAAATTCCTGAATAATAATATTTTGCACATCTTTTTGCAAAGCTCTTGTTTTTTCTATTTTTCTCTTCTATGGAAGGCTTTTTTCTGGTTTGCATTTCAGATCTTGGTTTCTAACATGGAATCAGAGCCTTGATTTGCAGCCCCTTCTCAAATTTTTGAGAAAATCATTGCAGAGTTCGTTCAGGATTCTTTGAGGGTTTCATACCTTGAGATTGTCTCTCTATTTGGGTGCTCTTGCATGGACAATTTCAGCACACGTTGGAGGAAATCTGAGCTCATTTTTGAGTTTAGGGCTATCGAAAAAGTCAAGATCAACTTTTGTTTCGCCTAAATCCGACATTTTATGCCAGAGTTATGAGGGTTTGAAGATTTGCCAGATCTAGGAGTTGCAAAGCTTCTAGCGCATTTTCAGGTAGATCGGACCTTGCCATCAGATCCAGAGTGTCTGAGAGATGAAAATTGACATATAACTCGACCTATTTTGGCATCGGGAACTTCTAAGGCAAAAAAAATTTGTTCTAGAAGTCGTACGGTCTGTGTACAACCCTCCATGATTCATATAGCTATAGAAGTACGGGGCCAGGATGTTTGGCAGTTAGGTGCAATCACCGCACCAAGTGCTATGTTAACTCATGGTTTTGCTACTTTAGGTCTTCCGGATAAAATGCAGCAATCTGCAATGTTAGTACCCGCTTTACAATCTCATTGGTTAATGATGCATGTAAGTATGATATTGCTCAGTTATGCAACTCTTTTATGTGGATCCCTATCATCGATATCTTTTTTGGTCATTACATCCCAAATAAATCAAAAGATTATTCTTAATATGAAGAATTCCTTTTTATTCAATAAAAATCGGTATTCACACGACCAAGAAAAAAAGGAATTGAAAAATTCTTTTTGCTTTCCATTTATAAATTATCGGAAATGGGTACGTGCACGATTCTCAAAAAAAAAAATTCAGGTTTTTTGAATTTTTCCTGCATGCAAAAATTCATTAGTTTTATGTTTTTTGGAAAAAAAAAAGTTTAAAAAAGTGGGGGGCGAATTTTATTGGGGAAGGGAAAAGTTTTTTGTGCGGATTTTCTTGTAAGGTACCGCAAGGTACCTGCGCATGGCAGGTCCCTGCGGGCCCTATACTCCACCCGCAGCGGCTCCTTTACTGTCCACCAGTGGCCCACCATCCTCTGGCGGTTCCTCACCGGCGCTCTTCCCTCTCCCGATGACCTCCCTCTCTTCCGACAACCACAGGTTTTCTGGCAGGCACTCAAACTCGCAGAATATTCCTCTTAAAGATTCTGGGCATATTCTGTATGACAACCATCAATTTTTTTGCCGTGACGGCCAAATGGCTGTCAAAGTTAAACTCGTGAAGTGCTTACGTTAGCATGACGTCAATAGCTGTACGACCCTCATTGCCCCCTCCTAACCCAGTTTGCCTTCAAGGAGCAAGTTTTTTTCTTTTTACCATAACTTGGGCATACGGTATCGAAATTGGGAAAATGAGATATCACCGAAAAGCTAGTTTCGAGAACTTTCCAATGGTGCAGTTTATTTTTTAGTATTTTTTTGTTTAGTTGCATTTATTACTGTTTGAAGTCAGATGTTCATTTATGGCTTCCGAGCTCATAACTTTTGCCACGATGTCCAATTTTCGTCTTGTTTGCGGTGTTGGAAAGGTATTGAAGAGCTCTATTTTGCTGTCCATACACTTTTTTATGTATTTGTCCTAGGTTGATCGTTATTCCAGATTTGTCCCGATGGGTGTTTTGGAGATTACTTGGATGTTTTGGCAGTTGGAAGGGTGAAACTTGAATATTTGCACTTCATTTCAGTACCACATCATCTTATTTTCTATTTATGCACATTTAGCATTCTCTCCTTTTACAATTGTTGAGTTATTGTAATAAATGAACTGAGATAAAATTGCATCAGGGGGGTTTCTTGCATAATAATTTGATTAGAGTGTGCACGCACTTTGATCTTCATCTTCTTTTGATGACAACTCGCATGGGTTATCTAGTTTCTTAGTTTCTTTTGGCCACATCTTGCTTTAGCTTGACACATATCAGATTCACATCAATTCACACTTTAGATTGGGAGTTTATGTTTCTTGATCCGCATTGGTTCAAATCCTTCTCAATTTGAGGGCCATGTTTTTATGGTTAATGTTCCAGATTCTTTATGGTACTTGTTCCCATGGAAGATTTTTAGTCTCAGTTTGGCATCGGCATTGAGATACACGGTTTCCAAATTCTATCATCATTTTATCTACTGTTGCTTCACAGATTCCAGGGTTGTTCTAGTTTGTGAGTTTTCCAGTGTTTCGTGGCATCGGGTCTGCTGTCGCATTATTATGATTCCATTTTTGGTTTTAGTTGTAGACAAATGTATCTTTCCTTGCTTGTCGGATTGTAGTTTTAGTGTTACTCCACAGTGTTCTTCCAGTGCTTCTTTGCAGCCATCATCTCATTGTAGGGGGTTTTTTTCCCACTGGGTTTTCCTTCTCTACCTCATTATTGCATTTGTACATGGGTACCTGATCAGGCCTTGTTGCCAGACCCATTTGTGCTTTCTTGCATTCATCTTAGTTTTAGGTGCATGCTTTATTAGTCTCCCTAAGTTGCACTTATGGGGGGGTGTTAGTGTAATTAATATTTAATTACACTTGCATAACTTTACTTAGGTAATATTTTAATTCCTAAGTTTATTATTCTCATCCTTATCTTGTTGAACTATCTTGTTGCTCAATATAAGATTAGGGTTATGCATACTTTGCTTTTATAAAGCAAATCATTCTCATGTAATTATAAATTCTTGAATAATAATATTTTGCACATCTTTTTGCAAAGCTCTTGCTTTTTTTGTTTTTCTCTTCTATGGAAGGATTTTTTGTTTTGTTTGCATTTCAGATCTTGGTTTCTAACACCCATCACCTCAATTTGGTTGGTTTTCTCCTCCAACTCTTCCACGTGCACTCAAACCTTCAACTTTCAATGTGCAGACTGGAAATAAATAGTATTTTCACCTTTCTTTCTCCAAACAGAAAAGCCCCACATCATTCCCTTCCACTTTTCTCATGCCAGACAAAAGAAACTTCATGACAAAGCTAAGGCACCCACCTTTTTTAGCCGGCATGAGGCAGGAAAACCAACTTGACAACGCCGTTAACTCCTACCTACCATTTCCTAGACATTTGGTCCTATTTGTCAGTTTTGTCACTTTTTGTTTCCATGTATGTTGTTATTCTAATAGCTCTTTTACAATTTGTCTATTTGTCTATAATATTTAGTGCCAAGGAATGTAGCCTGAATTTTCAATTAAGTCTATGGAATTATACCCATTTTGTACAGGTTATTGCTACCCATTGGCTCTATGAGTTCTATTTAATATAGTGCATAGAACCATTTCAAGTAATGACTTGTTATATCTGCACATCTTTTGCGGTGTGGTGGTCAGATTGAAACATACTGAAAAAGAACAAAAATAGGATATAGAAATAGCATTCTACAACATTGTAATCAGATGTTGTTAGTAAAAAACCATTTATAACTTAGTAAATATTCTAGACAACTAGGGAAATTGTAAAAAGAACTATTACGAAAACACTTAAGAACCACAAAAAAAATACAAATGATGGAAAACTAACATTAAATAGAACTTTTAAATATGGAGAAATATTCAACTTGAGAGATAGAAAAGAGGTTTAAATTAGGACAGGATCATACGATGGACTATCAAGAGGATGTATTTTGACCATTTCGTAAAATAGGAAATACTCACAAAAGCCTCTTTTGCTGCTCACATTTCAAAGTGAAGAACACAGTTCAAGTGAAGAACCCCGTTCAAGTGAAGAAATTGTTGTTACACCTTGTCTAGATACTGATGAAATTTCAAGTAACCATGAATATGCTCCAAACTCAAAATATGTACATGCATTTCCCTTGAACTGGGTTCTTCACTTTGAATGTTGTTTGTAAGTAATTTCACATACATACATGTCCACATATAAACTCTTTTAGTGAAAGATTAAAAATTAGCACAAAACACTTAATAATCACATGAAAATGATAGATGATTGAAACCCCAGAGTTTTAGAATTTCAAACAAATTAGAACTTCTAAATGCATAATAAATTTTGGAAATTTAATTGTCTAATACACTTGCAATTCAAGCTATGGTAGCCATAATCACTTGTATTTATTGTTACCCAATTTTCACCTACGGGCTCAATCAGGCAGGATGAATTATGTTTCAGATGTTCACAAGGGCCAAATGGGACATTTGCATCAAGGGTTAGGTCATGCATTTAATGACATTTCACAAGGAGTCAGTTGAAAAGCATGCCTAAATCAGTTTTGGCACAAAACTTATCAGAGAAGAAAGTCGGCAAGACCCTCCTGCTGTCTTGCCGACTGGCAGTGTGTTCTATGTGGTTGAATAAACTAGTCGCCAGGACTTTTGGGTCGCCAGGAGTCTTCATGTATCTCTTCGCTTGAAAAGGGTCATGCCGACAGTTGTTAATCAGGGAGCTCTCAGCATAAAGTCTTGTCACCCGTTGTGAGGTCTTCCCGACCGGTGGTTGTCACACCGACAGTTATTCACCAGGCTGGTGTCAGGGAGAATGGTTTGTATTCGCTATGAGGTCCCGGCGACCAAGTAGAGTCTTGCCGAAGGGGGTTTCGCCGTCAGCATAAGGTTTTTCCTTCGACAGGAAGTCTCGGCGACTAACAGGTGGTCTCACCGATAGCGAGCTCGCCGAAGGTTTTTTCCTTTGCCATAAGGTCTCGCCGACCAAGGAAGGGGTCTCGACGAAATGAAGTGAGCTCGAGCAGACAGGAGGAGTTCGCTATGAAGTCCTAGTGACAAGGGAGTGGTCTTGCCGAAAGGAAGAAATCTGGGCTTAGGGAAATAGAGTCGTTTCGAGGAAATGTCTCGACAACTTATGAGAGTCTTGGCGAAAGGGACGTCATTGGGTGAGGTTTCGCTACAACTAGGAAGCTTCGGTGTAATGTCTTGCCGATCTGGTGAAGTCTCACTGAAGTGTATGGAGGTCTCGACGAAGCAGCTGTCATTAGCCAGATGTCTCACCAATCCGATGAAGTCTCACCGAAGCAGGATGCCTTTGGCGTATGTGTGGGGGCTTCGCTAAAAGGTCTTGTTGATATAGAGAAGTCTCCCCGACAGGGAAATTGAGCAGGATGAGGGGGTGCGTCATCGATAAAAGGTCTCACCGATAGCAAGAGGTCCTGCCGATAAATGGTGCTTTCGGTGTAATATTTAGAGTTCAGGGAGAAGTCTCCCCGACCCGATGAGTCTCACCGACTGTTGAGCACGGGAGGATGGGCCCTTGCCAAAATAAGATGAATTCACCAAGATGTATCACCGACACATGGATGTCTCGCCGATGGAGGAGCACAACGTTATAAGGATATTGCCTTCGATAAAAGGTCTTCCCAACTCGATTAGTGTCTCACCGAAAGAAATGTTGAGCTTAGGTAGAGCGGAATGCATTCGGGGTGACATCAAGGAGCTCTTGCTAAATGCGGATGACTGAGCGATGGAAAGGGATATCAGTATGACTCTTGAAGGGCTCGCTGTAGCATCTTGCCGAAAGCGATATGTCTTGCCGATGTTTTGGGCAATTGCAAAGGCAATTTCGATATAACTTTTGTGGCTCGATGAGAACTCTCAGCGATAGTTGTTTTCTATGCCGATAGCTGCAGAGGGGCGTAATCGCATTGGCAAGACACTTCTAGTGTCTCATTGAGATGTGATTTTGATGAAGAGCTTTGACCGCCCGAAGTAGCTTGTGTGGCATCTGTTCAACCAATCCGGGGAAGCTATAGGCAGACCGTTGGCAGCTTGACCAGTGCCAAGAGGATCAATAGGGTGAAGGTGACATGGATCGGCTTTGAGCTCTGAAGCATTCAAAGCAACTCGACAAGGGATTCAAAGGTAGACAAGAGGACCAGAAGTGAATGCGGTAGCTGCAAAAGATCTTAAAGCTTCTCTTGGAAATGACTCTTGATCGACATGGATAGTAGGGGCACACTTAAATGCAGCATTAATTCAATGCAAAGAATCTAAGGGAGATTTTTTCTGAAGACAGATATTTTTGTAAGCCCAGAGGGGTCAACACACTTTTGTATATATGGCTTTTTTTCCTTCTTGTAAAAGAGTTCTCTGGATGCTTTTCAAAAGTTTGTGACTTCTACAGTCCTTTCTCAGATTAGCAAACTTCTGTAACTCATTTTGGAGCATGTTATATAAAGCTTACCTTGGTTACCATTGATGGTTCATTTTTGCCTTCTAGTTCTTGTGAAGTATTGTGCATTTTTAAGTGATTCATCGAGCTACTTAATGAAATCTTTCTTTTCCGTATAGCTTTTGTTTCATGTTAGCATGCCTTTCTTTGCAAAAGTAGTACTATGTAAGTTACAAACTGTGTTTATTCAATTGCACATGAGCTTTTAATTTGTGAAAATCTATTTTTTCCATCTTGAAAGTGTGTGCATGTCAAACCTATTTGTATGCATAATCTATAGAATCTTGTTGTGTAGTCCCATGTCCATCACCAGTATTCAAGTGTAACCTGAGTGTCTCATTGCTCTTGTCATCTTGGTGTATCACCATAGGATTAAATTTTCATTTTTTATGCATTCTCCTTCTCCCTTTTCCTTTCAAAATCAGTAGTTTTAGGTGATTACCCAACAAGGAAGCCGGCCTTCTCCGAAGGTTGACCTTTGTCTACAAGTAACCCACAGCTTTGGAGGTCTTCCCATGTTACACTGGATTGTTGAGTTGATATTTTGCAGGGTAAAAATCCAGATTGATAACATTTACTACAAAAGCTTCACATCTCCTGAAGCATCCTTCTCAATCCACCTGCCCTTGTTTTGTTCAATTTTATTTCCTCGCCTATATCAACCACCTGGAAGAAATACAAGTGTTAGCAATAGATTAAATTTGAAAATTAAAGACATTTGGTGCTACAAAGAATTTTTTTTATTCCAAATTTCACCAATATACAATTTATATGTTTTGGTGAGCGCAAAATGTCAGCTTGCACAGACAATAAACAAACATATTAAAGTATACATTGGGAATTTAATTTCCAATTTAACCTATTGCTAACACTAGTAATATATATCAACAATTATATTTGCCATTTGCTGGAATTGTGAATCAATGAACATTCATTCAGATATATCTCAAACTCATCTCTCCCGCAATATGAAAGAGGCTATCAATTACATAATCAATAAGGGTAGACAAGACACACAAGAAAGATACCACACACCATTGTCAAACTTCTGTTTATTTCATTACTTGTACAGATAACTGAAAAAATACAGATTATTGCAAGACACATTGGTTGCAAAGCACAGTGTGCATCGGCTATTCAAGAATAAATGTTAAGAAGTCAATGAAAACCTTGGTGATCACCTTGATTGACCAAAAAATAGCAGGTGATCGCATTGGTTAAATATGATAATCCACTAAATAATTACACATTGGATAACACTATGTGGTTCAATCTCCATGCTCAAACCTAGAGGGTAAAGAGCACAGCGAGGAGTTGCACATGGGGAAACTACAAAACTTACCAAATTGAGGTGACCATGAATAAGCAATTAGGTTGCTACTTGTAAAGGCTTTTAGAACAGTATGTGGGTTATAGCTTCTATAACACCCAGCATTTCCCAACCTGAAATTTTAGAAAACAGTAAGAATGTATTCAAAAACTTTTGTGATCAACACAGTAACAACCCAATTGGTGTGTCACCCCTCGGCTCAATTTCATTACACACCCAGTGTTATCCAACATTCACTTATATATAGACAGTAAGAATGTAATGAAAAATATTTGATTAGTACATAGTAAGAATGTAATGGGAAAATGGCAACGCAGAACCAAAGTGAATGAGATAGACAGTAAGAACATAATCGAAAAGGAATTTTCTCTAAAAACACTTGAAAAGAGGCAAACCAAAGTGAATGAGATAGATAATGTATTGATTGAACAAATTGTTCCTCCTCTTTAGAAGTTAACGAACGAGCCTGTGCACTATGTGAAATGGGAAAATGGCAACGTAGAACCAGAGGCGGCAAGTACTAGAATTCATGCAATGAAAAATGAGTCTTCTGTAAAAACACTTGAAAAGAAGTAGAGCAGTTGAGTGAGATAGATAATGTATTGACTGAAAAGATCCTCCATGCTCTTGAGAAGTTGACAAAGGTGCATGCCCAGTATAAGCAAAGGGAAAATGGCAATGCACAAGTAGACAAACTGAAGAGGTCTTGTATTGCAAGATAATTTGTGCACATAGAGAAATTCAAAGATGCTGCTATGGATGGAGTTGAACAAGTAAATTCTACCATGAATAAATTCTACAACACAATATATTTTCCACTATGTTACAGTATGTATGTATGTAACATGAGATCAAAATGGCATTTCATTTTCCTCATCTGATTCAACCAAATAAATACTCACAGTATTTGTAGTGTTGGAAAACACACTCTCTCCATATATAGTGTTGTAAAACCCTCTACAACTGAGAGGAGACAGTGTGTTTTCCAACTGTGCAAATAATGCGAGCAATTTATTTGTCCCAATTAGGAGAAAGCTAACTCGTAAACAAAAAGCACCTATGTATGTAACATGAGATCAAAATGGCATTTCATTTTCCTCATCTGATTCGACCAAATAAATTCTCACATTATTTGCAGTGTTGGAAAACACGCTGTCTCCATATATAGTGTTGTAAAACCCTCTACAACTGAGAGGAGATAGTGTGTTTTCCAACTATACAAATAATGTGAGCAATTCATTTGTTCCAATTAGGAGAAAGCTAACTCGTAAACAAAAAGCACCTATGTATGTAACATGAGATCAAAATAGCATTTCATTTTCCTCATCTAATTCAACCAAATAAATGCTCACCTTATTTGCAGTGTTGGAAAACATATTGTCTCCATATAAGGTGTTAAGAAATAAGCAACCCATATAGTGTTGTAAAACTCTCTGCTACTGAGAGGAGACAGTGTGTTTTCCAACTATGCAAATAATGCAAGCAATTCATTTGTTCCAATAAGGAGAAAGCTAACTCGTAAACAAAAAGAACCTATGTATGTAATATGAGATCAAAATGGCATTTCATTTTCCTCATCTGATTCGACCAAATAAATGCTCACATTATTTGCAGTGTTGGAAAACACACTGCCTCCATATAAGGTGTTAAGAAACAACCAACCCATATAATGTTGTAAAACCCTCTACAACTAAGAAGAGACAGTGTGTTTTCCAACTGTGTAAATAATGCGAGCAATTTATTTGTTCCAATCAGGAGAAAGCTAACTCATAAAAAACAAGCACCTATGTATGTGACATGAGATCAAAATGGCATTTCATTTTCCTCATTTGACTTGACCAAATAAATTCTCACATTATTTGCAATGTTGGAAAACACACTGTCTCCATATAAGGTGTTAAGAAAGAAGCAACCCATATAGTGTTGTAAAACCCTCTGCAACTGAGAGGAGACAGTGTGTTTTCCAACTGTGCAAATAATGTGAGCAATTTATTTGTTCCAATCAGGAGAAAGCTAACTTGTAGACAAAAAGCACCAATGTATGAAACATGATATGAAATGGCATTTCACTTTCCTCATCTGATTCAACCAAATAAATGCTCACATTACTTGTAGTGTTGGAAAACACATTATCTCCATCCTCAGCCGTACGTCCCTCTGTAGCCAGCAAACTGCAAAATCAAAATGTGGAAAGTGGTGATGCACCACGATGACGAATGCATTTGAGGGGTTTGTAGTGGTTCAGCCACCTGCAACTCCATTTTCCTCACCCACGCGTCCCTCCCCACCCACCAAATTGGAAAATCAAAATTGTGGAAAATGGTGATGTTAGGTGTATTTTGTCTAGCTTTTTCACTTTAGACAAAAAACACCTATGTATGTAGCATGAGATCAAAATGGCATTTCACTTTCCTCGTCTGATTTGACCAAATAAATGCTCACATTATTTGCAGTCTTGGAAAACACACTGTCTCCATCCTCGACCGCACGTCCCTCCCCAACCAGCAAACTGCAAAATCAAAATGTGGAAAATGCCTATGCGCCGCAGCGAGGAATGCGTTTGAGGGGTTTCTAGTGGTTCAGCCACCTGCAACTCCATTTTCCTCGCTGACGCATCTCTCCCCACCCACCAAATTGGAAAATGAAAAATGTGGAAAATGGTGATGTTAGGTGCATTTTGTGTAGCTTTTTGACTTTAGACAAAAAACACCTATGTATGTAACATGAGATCAAAATGACATTTCACTTTCCTCATCTAATTCGACCAAATAAATTCTCACATTATTTGCAGTGTTGGAAAGCACATTGTCTCCATATATAGTGTTGTAAAACCCTCTACTACTAAGAGGAGATAGTGTGTTTTCCAACTGTGCAAATAATGCGAGCAATTTATTTGTTCCAATCAGGAGAAAGCTAACTCATAAACAAAAAGCACCTATGTATGTAACATGAGATCAAAATGGCATTTCATTTTCCTCATCTGATTCAACCAAATAAATGCTCACATTATTTGCAGTGTTGGAAAACACACTGTCTCCATATAACGTGTTAAGAAACAAGCAACCCATATAGTGTTGTAAAACCCTTTGCAATTGAGAGGAGACAGTGTGTTTTCCAACTCTACAAATAATGCAAGCAATTTATTTGTTCCAATCATATAAAGAAGGCGAAATGACATTTGGATTGTAGCAAAGAGTTGTTCAAAAATTTGAAACTGAACTTCATTACATTCTTGGAGCATAGGAGTTAGCTAACTCCTACACAAAAAGCACCTATGTACATACAAAAATGCATGAAAAACATACATGGAAACATGCATAACATGACAAGATGTCGTAGTGCAGGGCTCACTAGATGGGGGATCAAAGTGACTAAACTAGCAGGCGGGACCAAACGTCCGAGAAATGGTAGGTAAGAGTTAACAGCGTCATCAGGTTGATTTTCCCGCCAACTGAGAGGAGACAGTGTGTTTTCCAACTTTGCAAATATTGCGAGCAATTTATTTGTTCCAATCAGATAAAGAAAGCGAAATGACATTTGGACTGTAGCAAAGAGTTGTTCAAAAATTTGAAAGTGGACTTCATTACATTCTTGGAGCATAATGAAATAAAACTCTTCATATCGAACTAACTGAAATGGGACAGTATGTTTTCTAACACTGCAAACAATCTATAACAACACTGTGCGTTGCAGGTTTCATAATACCTATTGTTTTCCAATTTCATTACATTCTTGGCACCTCATTTTGCTATTTGCAAATAATGGTTTTGAATGCCACATTTTTTGGGGTTTTTGTCCATTCCAAAATATGATTTTGAAAACCCACCGGCGTTGACACATTTTCCCAGTGACAGGACAGGCTACAGTAGGTCGGAGTCAACGTTTGACCATCAAGTCTTTCCATCAGTGCAATTTTTCCATCTGGCCTTCTTTTCTATCGAGGCATTTTGTTCCAATCAAATGAACAAAGTGAAATGACATTTGGATTGTATTGGCAGATAGGACCAAACATCTAGGAAAGGTAGGTAGTAGTTAACTGACATACGACAGTGTGTTTTCCAACACTGCAAACAATCTATAACACTGTGCCTTGTAGGTTTCATAATACCTGCTATTTTCCAATTTCATTACATTCCTACTATCTAAATCACAAAAGGTTCTCCACACAATCACAAAACATACCAAATTGAGGTCAGGGGTGAGTAACCAATTGGGTTGTTACTTCTAAAGGGTTTTATAACTGTCAGAGTTTTAGGAGATAGTGTGTTTTCCAAAATGATAGTGTATAAAATGGTGACAAAAATGGGATGTCGCCTGGGCTTTTTGCTATTTGCAAATTATGATTTTGAATGCCACGTTTTGCACTTTTTTCTCCATTCCGAATAACAATGTGAACACTGGCAACGTTTTGGGTTTTATGTGGTTTTCAAAATGTATGATTTCATTGCAGAACCCACGTTGCGTTTTCCAACCTCTTAATATATTCTGCATGGTTTTTGCTTTCTATAAACGTTATTCAGTAATTTCACTCATATTTCCACAATGGGTTGTCACTTATTTCGTTCAGCAATGGAAAAATTTGAAAACCAACATACGGGAGGAAAGGAAACAAAAATTAAAAAACCCTCGACACAAAAAAAATTAACAAACTTGCATTTCAAATAAATACCCCTTTTCCCAATGAAAATCCTGCAACGTTCAAAATAAGAATGTGAACAATGGCAACGTTCTAGGCTTTATGTGGTTTTCACAATATACCATTCCATTGCAGAACCCACGTTGCGTTTTCCAACCTCATAATATATTCTACATGGTTTGTGGTTTCTATAAACCTTATTTAGTTATTTCACTCATTTCCACAATGGGTTGTCAGCTATTTCAAAACCAATAGACAGGAGGAAGCGAAATTAAAAAACCCTCAATAGAAAATCACAAAATGATAACCCCACAATGAATAGCCGTTCGTTTCTTCAATGTTCATGGTAGAATGGAAAAATGAAAAATATACAAAGTGGATATACATACCTTAGGGAGCTTTGAACGCCTGCAACTCCTTCTCATTGCTCTCCACCAAAACGTCATTGTAGAAAATGAGACCTCGTCTGGGCTTTTTGATATTTGCAAATAATGGTTTCAAATGACACATTTTTTGGCTTTTTGTCCATGCCGAAAAATGATTTTGAAAACCCGTCAACGCTAACACATTTTCCTGGCAACGGGACAGGAAACGGTAGGACGGAGTTAACGTCCAACTGTCAAGTCTTTTTGTCGATGCTATTTTCTGTCCGGCCACCTTTTTCGTTGGGGTTCTTTTATCCACTGCAGGCCATGGGGTTGGGGGTACGATAATATGTTATATACATAGGTGCTTTTTGTCTAGGAGTTAGCTTTCTCCATTTTGTACACCACCTATTTTAAAATAATTATAAAAATCCCAACAAAATTTTTTAGGAATTCTTTTTCCTTGGAATTCTAGGCTAACACTGTGGTTCCATGGAGGGGATTCAAGATCTATTTTCATGGAGCAAGCGGTCCATGAAGCAAAAAGAATTATGCTACAGGATTAATTAGAATCTCTTCCTCAAAAATAGTAGCCCCTACCTTTTACCATTGCAAATTTCAGCTGGTCAAATTGAGGCGAGGCTAGAAATTGCCCCTATAGCTTAAGAACCACTTCTGTATCACCTAAAATTTTAAATTCTTATAAATAAATAAAAGAATTTTATTTATTTATTAATTTTGGAGCTCAAACTTTTAAGTTGAATTGCAAAATTAAATTCATGGGACCACCAATCTTAAAATATTCCTAAAAAATCTAAACACCCACTGAATTTTTTTAGGAAGCCCCCCTTCATGGGACCTTACCCTAAGACTCTAATCCCATGGGGTCTTGAGGATCTATTTTGAAGAAGCAAGGGTCCCATCAAAACAATTAGAATTTTTCCTTAAATAGTAGTAGTCTTTACTTTTTAGTTTGAAGATTTGAACGCGTGCATTTGGAATGGTACTAAAAATTGTCCCACCACTTTTAAGAAAGAATTTGTTACATAAGAATTTTAAATTCCCGACAATTAATTTTTTATTATTTTTTATTTATTTACTTTTAAATTGTGTCTTAAACTTTTAAGTTCAAAATGCACCACAAAATTCATGGGACCCACTTTAAAATTTTCTTTTTTTCTTTCTAAAAAGCCCCCATTCATGAGGCCCCACCCTAAGGTAACATTCTATAAGAGGGTTTTTTTTAATATTTTAGTGAATGAAATTTTTTAACAGCATTTTATAAATTAATATATTTTTCCTTCCAAAAAAATTATGAAAAATGTTGGGAGACATTTTTGAGATGTTTATTTTTTGAATATTTTATTTAGATGAAATATACATGAAAGATGAGATACATGCTTTATTTATTAAAACAATATTTTATTTTATTTAAAGTTAATTTTGAAAATTATCTTAAAACTTATTTTATTTAAAATTATTTAAAAATTATTTTATTTTATTTTATTAAAAGTTATTTTTCAATTTACTTGAAGAATTATTTTGTTTCATTTCAAACTATTTATAATTATTTATTTAAATGCTATTTTATTTTTGAAAATTGGGACCATTCTTTTATTTTGTTTTTGAAAAAAAAAGAATAATGTTATTTAAACACATCTATCTAAAAAATTTATAATAATAAATGGTCTCATAGTAATGGATAAGTTTTAACTTTTTAACTAAAAAATTTCAAGGAGTTAGTAATGGTATCATCTTTGTGCTCACATTGGAAACGTTGATGCAAAAAATTTCAGACACAATCTAATCTAGAAATTTTAGCAATAATGACCAAAAATAGTTAAAAAGAAAAAAATATATATATAAAAAATTATCTTAATATTCATTGGTAGGAATTTGAAAATCATAAATACATGAAATATGATAATAAAAAATCTTCTAAATTGATGGGAAAAATCTAAGAATATGGTCTTATAGAAGGCATTCATGAATTATTTTTCTGGAGAAAGGGGTTTCATGAGACCAAAAAATGTTATAAGATAAAGTAGAATTGTGTTGGAATAAATAGGAGCTCTTACTTTTTAGATTTAAAATTTTGAGGTGGGGTTCGAAATTCTTCCCACCAACTTAAGAAATTTTGTTGTCACATGTTATTCATCTAGTGTTTTTAGATTCCTTCCAATTAATTTAGGGATATTTTTCAAATGAATTTTTTAAAATATCTCTATTTTAATCAACTTGTATCCCTTATTTGCATATTTGTAGATCTAAAGAGTAGAAATAAAGATTGACAACAAAAGCAAAGGTAAATTTATATTAACTAAATTTCATTCTAGCTTTTGACTTGATTCTAACTTTAAAGTTGTTATAGAAAAATATTTGTTTGTGATAATTTAACATATATTAAAAACATGCTAAAATATGGTAATTTTGTTCTTGGGACATTCACCAAATTCATATTTTGATTAATGTTTATTATACTACCACAAGACAATCAATAGCAAGTTGTACTCTTTTAGCTGGCAATTTTGAAGTTGATGTTCACTTTTTTTTAAATGAGAATTTGAAGATTAGGTTTACAATTTTATTGTATTTTTAATGGCATCCATTTGATTGATCTCTAGTTTTTTTGAACTAAAGAAGTGGATATTGATGCAAGAGCATCCCAAGGAGTATCAACAATCTTGCATCACCTAAAAACATTTTATTTTGCTTGTTTTGTTTGAGTTTTAATAATATTTTGCTCATTGCTAATCACCATAGATCTTCTCACATTTCATCATAGTTTCATATTTCACCTTGTGGTTGGGAATACATATTTTACACTGTCTATAATGTTCTATTTAATTTCTACAAGTCTTTTTATCACCGTAAAGTCAAGACTTATTTTTTGACTTGCTATCAAGCATAACTAGATAATATCCAATGTTTATTGTTTGAGGTGTGTGATACCTTTACAAAGCATGTAACAACAAAGGAACACATTTCTAAAATCATTGAACTGGGAGAGATTATGGTATGAACCACATCAAATTTCATCAATCCATCATCACTACATTGATTCTAGAAAATAATTTCACATGTTTGACTGACTACATGCTACACTCGAAATCAAGCTTTACACCTTGTATTTGATTAAGATCACTCCTAATGCTAGAAGCTACTATCTAAGCATAAATTGTACTTGTAGGGAAGCAGTCAAGATTGAAAATTCAAAGTTTTACATTTGAAATATGCATTTCATTGTAACATCATTCAAATTATGTAATTTGGACATAGTTGTGCACATTTCTAAAAATTCTTATAGCCCAACATGTTGGAAGATCATTGTGTAAAAGTGTAATTATATTTATCCTGCCATGTTGGAAGCTCATTGTGGTAAATTGTATTTATATTATGACTATGAATTAATAAATATCACATTATTGTATTGTTGTTTGATTGTGTTTTAGTGTGTGTAGTTTTATTTGTTTATGTGGTTGGTTGATCCTTCATTGGGTCCTTCATCTATGACTACATCAAATGGTAACAAAGTATAAGATTTAGAATCCTAAAGGTTTTTCTCATAAACAAATTACCGAATTGACACAATTTACAAGATGCTTGAAAATAAAGTATCAACTGAGGGGTAGTTGCAAGGGGTGATCATGGATAAAGTGCTAATTTGAGACTACTGACATCAAATCATAGATAGAGATGCCTTCAGGAAGAGGTCAAGGTATTGCTAGTATTTTAGGAGAATGGAATATTTATGTTTGAGATGATGAGGGTGATGAAGATCTTATTGGATGCTGATACAATTTACAAGATGCTTGAAAATAAAGCATCAACTGAGAGGTAGTTGCAAAGGTGATCATGGATAAAGTGCCAATTTGAGACAACTAGCATCAAATCCTAGATAGAGATGCCTTCAGGAAGAGTTCAAGGCATTGTTAATATTTTAGGAGAATGGAATAAATGTTTTAGATGATGAGGGTGATGAAGTTCTGATTGGATGTTATGGAAAAAGACAATTATAAACCTTAGAAATGGTGATGACAACAATGAGGATGAGTGAAAGAGATAATACTCAGATATGAAGAAACTAGAAAAGATGAAAAAAAGGATTAGGTGAACATGTTAAAGGCTATTTCAAAAATTGGCAAGAGACTTAGAATTACACTTTCTAATTATTTTAGCGATTTAAATCATCGGGAATTGATTGATTGGATAAATGATTTAGAATGATATTTTGAGTATGAGGATATTGTATCCTGAAAAGGTTAGATTTACTAAAATAAAATTGAAGGTACATGTTGTTTGGTGGAGATAAGTTTAATTTTTGAGAGATTACCTTCTCAAGGCACCTATTTTTTAAATCAATTTCTCACATAAAAGTGTAATAAGTTCCTCAAGAAAGATATCTCTTGACATATTATATATATATATATGCTAGTAGCATTCACAATGCAACATGTAAAACCTTAAATGAAGTAGGGTAGGGTTAGAGACAAAATTAAGGTTATGGGTAGGGTTAGGGTTAAAATCAAACTTAGCATTAGGGATAGGGTTAGGATAAGGGTTAGGGTTAGGGTTAGGGTTAGGGTTAGAGATATAATTAGGGTTAGGGTTAAGGTTAGGGATAGAATTGGGGTTAGAGTTAGGTTTAAGGTTAGGTTTAGGATTTCAATTAGGGTTATGGTTAAAGATAGAATTAGGCTTAGGGTTAGGATTAGCATTTAGGTTTGGGTTAGGATTAGGGTTAGAGTTAGATTTATAGTTAGAGATAGAATTAGAGTATGTGTTAGGGTTAGGATTAAGATTAGAATTACAGTTAGGGATAGGGTTAAGGTTAGGATCTTATAATTAGGGTTTGGGTTAGAGAAAGAATTAGGGTTAGAGTTAGGTTTAAGGCTAGGTTTAGGGTTGGGGTTGGGGATAAGGTTATGATTAGGGTTAGGATTAGGGTTGGGATTAGGGTTAGTGTTATCATAACATGTAAATAAATAAATAAATTAGGGTAAGGGTTAGGATTACAGTTATGATTAAGGTTAGAGATAAAATTATGATTAGGGGTAGGGTTAGGATTAGGGTTAAAATTAGAGTTAGGGTTGGGGATAGGGTTAGGGTTGGGGTTAGAGATAGAATTAGGGTTAGTGGTGGGATTATGGTTAGGTTTAGGGTTAGTGTTAGTGTTAAGATTATGGTTAAGGTTGGGTTACAGTTAGGGTTAGGATTAGGGTTAGGGTCAGGGTTAGAATTAGGATTTGGGTTAGGCTTAGAGATAGAAATAGGGTCAATGGTAGGGTTAGAACTAACGTTAGGGTTAGAGTTAGGATTAAAGTTAAAATTAGTGTTATTTTTAGAATTAAGGTTAGGGTTAGGGCTAAAGTTATAGCTAATGTTAGAGTTAGGTTTAGGTTTAGGTTTAGGTTTAGGGTTAGGGTTAATGTTAGAAATAGGGTTATGGTCGAGTTACAATTAGAATTAGTGTTAGTTTTAGAATATGGGTTAGGGTTAGGGTTAGAGTTAGGGTTAGGGTTAGAGATAGATTTAGAGTTAGGGTTGGGGTTAGAAATAGTGTTAGTGTCAAGCTTAGGATTAGGTTTAGAGCTAAAGTAATGGTTAGAGATAGAGTTAGAGTTAGAATTAGTGTTTGTTTTAGGGTTGAGGTTATGGTTAGAATCAATGTTAATTTTATAATTAGGGTTAAGGTTAGGGTTATGATTAGAGTTACGGTTAGTGTTAGAGTTAGAGTTATAATTAGTGTTAGTTTTAGGGTTGGGGTCAAGGTTAGGGATAGAGATATAATCAGTGTTAGAGTTATGTTTACTTTATGGTTAGTGTTAGAGATTGGAAGAGGGTTAGGGTTAGAGTTATAATTAGAATTAGTGTTAGCTTTAAAATTAGGGTTAGGTTAGAGATAGATTTAGAGTTAGTATAAGGGTAAAAAATAGTGCTACTATTAGAATAATAATAATGTATATTAAATTTTAACCCTGATCCTAATTGAATCATCACCCTAACCCTAATTAAATCCTGACCCTAATCTTATTATACCCTAAACTTATCCCTAACCCCAAGATTTATTGTAGAACACTAACCCTAAACATAGACCTAACCATAATTAAACTTTAACCATAACCTTAACCCTTACCATAGTTAAACTATAACCCTAATTGAACCCTATAGCTAATCTTAACCCTTACCCTAATGAAACACCAACCCTAATAAACTCGAACCCTAATTTTACTTGAACCCTAATTGAGCCTTAACCTTAACCATAATTGAACCCTAACCTAGGGTGATCCCACAATACTGGTTTACAATTTTGGCCAAACTGGACACTGAATTTTTTTTTCTAACTAAATCTTCACTTTCGGGCACCTATAGCGACTAAACCATGAGGAATTTGAAGATGATGCACACTAGTGATTTGTGACATTTTGTCTGTAGATTCTAAATATATTTTTTTCAAAATTTTTGGAATCGTATTGCGCTTCTTTTTCCATCTCCTTCGAAAACTAGTTTTTTTCAGTAAACAACATTTTTAAGGAGTGATGCTCACCATATAACACATAATTTTTTTTCCATGAAGCATTAAATTATAATTATTTCAAATTTATATTTTTAACTAGATATCTAGTGCTTCCAATTGGTTTCATAGTGTTTTATTGAATATTTGTTCCTTAATCAAGTTTTGAAGTCAAAACAATTACAATTCAAACATAGGCAGACCATATAACACAACTTTTTTTGTATGTATCAAAATTCAATTTATTTTTTTGGATCAAGGACTTCAATATCTGGTGCACTCATATTTTTCAATTTTTTATTTATAATCTACTATTTTTCCACATGTGCAGAACAAAGAGCTTGATTTTCGGTGAAAAACCTACACTCACAAGAAATAAAAAATAAATATAATAATTAAATTAAATTTATTTAAAATTATTTTTGGGAAGCTTATAATAAGGAATACATATTTGCAAAAAATAAATTTTAAATGAATTCATTTGATCCCCAAAAGGTAAATCAAAAGTGGTTTTTTATCAGCATTTTGATAGGTGTAAAGGAGACTCTGTTATAGGTATGGTTTAAAACTAGCAGGGTTATATCCAAGGGGGTTTGATCTAAGGTGGTCCGATCAAACCCTCGTCAATTGGAATCCTTTAAATGGAACTTTTCAAGGTTTAAATCATTATATTTTCTAAAATTATGTGATTTCAGCAAAAATCAAGATCTCCCATAAATTGTAAACCAGTATTGTGGGATCAACCCCTAACCTTAATCATGACTACAAGATTTATTTTAGAACCATAACCCTAATCTTAATTGAGCCATAATTGAGTCCACACCCTATTCATAACCTTATTTCTAATAATAACCCTAATTAAACCCTAATCATAACCCTGATTGAAACCTAACCCTAATTTAATCCTAAACCTACTTAAGCTTGAACCCTAACCCTAATTGAACCCCAATCCTAATCCTATTTGAACCTTAATCATAATTTAACCCTAACAATAACTTGAATATTTCTCTTATAACCCTAATTAAACCATAACCCTAACCCTAATATTAACCCCAACTCTTACCCTAATTATACTTTTATCCTAACCCTAACTCTAATTGAACACTAACCCTAATTGAATAATATATAATATGTTGAGAGATATCCTTCTCAAGGAATTTATTGCACTTTTATGTGAGAAATTGATTAAAAAATTGGTGCCTTAAGAAGGATATCTCTTGACATATTTTATATATATTATTAAACTATAACCCTATTCTAATGATTTAACCTAATCTTAATCCTAAATATTACTCTAATTATACTCTAATCCTAAGCTTAACTCTAATTTAACCTTAACCCTAATTAAAACCTAAGCATAATTGAACCCTAACCCTAACCCTTATTGAACCTTGATCCTAAATTTAATTGAACCCTAACCTTAACCCTTATTAAACCCTAACCCAAATTTAACACTAACCCTAAGCCGAAGTGAACTTTAATTCTAACCCTAACCCTAATTCTAATTTAACCCTAACCCTAACCTAACATTAACCTTGAACCTACTCAAACTTGAACCCTAACCCTAATTGAACCCTAGCCTAATTAAACCCTAGCCCTAGCCCTAACCATAATTGACCCTTGGTCCTAATTAAACCCTAATCTTAGCCCTGCATCTTATTCTAGTCATACTCTAATCCTAACCCAAAATCTAATTGAACCCTAACCCTAATTTAATAATATGTATAAAATATGTTGAGAGATATCCTTCTCAACATGTCAGTTGCACTTTTATGTGAGAAATTGATTAAAAAAATAGGTGCCTCAAGAAGGATATCTCTCAAGATATTTTATATATTATTAAATCCTAACCCTAACTCTAACCCTAATTTAATTGAACCCTAATATTAACCCTAACTCTTACCCCAATTTTACTCTAATCCTAACCCTAACTCTAATTGAACCCCAACCTTGACCCTATATTTAATAGAACCCTAACCTTAACACTTATTAAACCATATCTCAAATTTCATGCTAACCCTAACCCTTAATGAACCTTAATTCTAACCCTAATTGAAACCTAACTCTAATTTAACCATAACCCTAACATTAACATTATTTGTGTTGAGAATGAAGGTGAAATTGTAGCTTAAAACTTATAAACCTACGAGACTATAGATTTAATTAAGTGTTCTTTGTCATAATTTTGTGTATGATTATCTATTTAGATCAATTTTACCAATTGTAGAAAGAGACTGAAGATTGTAGAAGAATGAGACAAGAAGATAGAAGTGACATCATATACATGGAGAAACCCTTTCAGGAAAAAAATCCACCATAATCAATAGTGCTTGTATTATTTAACCTTAGAACAAGATTACAATAATATTGTATCAATCCTTGATTGATATGCTTCCTTTGCCTTCAATAATCCTTCACAACTTGCAATAAACTCTCATAGAACTCTCATACACTTGCTGCAATACAAGCTATCCATGCATTCGATGTGACCAAGCATGAATCCACACATCCCATGCCATGCTTCAAACCCTCACACATGCACAAGCTCAACCTGCTAACCTGCAACCAAGATTACAAACTCTGATACAGTTGCTGCAATAAATAGACAATTATGAGCATTGTAAAATCCAAAGAGTTGATCAAAACAAGAGCATAAAGCTCCTCTCATAAATCCACGCCTAGATTGTTCAAGTAGAGTTCCACATTGTAACATGAAGTCAAAACCAAAGTCTCCTCAACTTAGGCACCCAAAACTAAACACTTAATTGATCGTTGGTCAAGAAAATATATTCCAAGCTTCTCCTCAAAGTTGGTGCCCAAGAATGGGCCCACTTAACTGAGCCTTGTAAATATATTCTCATGCAAGATGTGTTAACTCAAAGATTCCAACTTGGGCGCCCAAGGTGGGCCCAAGTCTATCTTAGTTAACTAAAACATATCTCTCCACCAATTCATGCAAACATTATGCATGATTGATCATCCCCACTTAAGTGAATGTATCCACTTGTTATTTGTCATGCAATTCAAGTCATTAGCATGTAACTCAAGTCAACTAAAGTCAACTAACATGAAACTCAAACTAACTACATGCAACTGAAGATAACTGAACCATAACTGAACTGAACTGAACTCCACTCATGTAAATATCAATCCCTAACTTATAGGATTTTTACATGCATTAGTAAAGTGTTATCTTTTCTCCAAATAGTTAACTTAAGCAAGGTGGGTTCCACCTTCCATGTGGACGCCCCATGTGTTCCTATTTTTTAGGAGCTCTTCTTGGGAATCCCCACATGTTCCTATCATTTAGGAATAATTACAAATGTCAATTTACATGTTCATTTCATTCGAATTTAATCTCTTTCTAATCCTAGTGTTGGGGAACACTTTCCAAGGACTTCAAAGATACATGAAATATGTTTAGGATTGCAATTAAATGGCATCCTATTCCCAACATTCTTCCACTTGACATTATACATTGCAATTATTCTAAACAAGGAATCATTATTATAAATCAAGTACAGGACTCAAGGCCAATGGCCTTCCTGCACCAAGAGAACTTATTTGCAACATTGATCAAAGTGTCGACTTTCTCAATCAATACCTTTCCCAAGTCTCTGTAACCAAACTATCATAGGTAGAACTTCATGCTATCAACATAACAACCCAAATCTGCAAACAAGTCCCTGTATATCCACCATCCTACAAAATAAAACTTCAAGGTAATAAGACACATAGACATGCGATAAAAAAACATCTGAAGTAACTCATTGTAGTAAAGTGTAACCAGTCCAAGAGAGGTGTCCCTCTCATACATAACACATATAACTTCTAGAACTCCCACTGCATAGGTAATGTCAAATCTAAAAACAAGATCACAACATTAACAACTCCTCCTAGAGCACTTCACATAGAGGATGTGGCTAACTCCTCTATCATAGTGTCAAAAAAACATACAATGATATGCAAAATGCATCTCTCATAACATAAGAACCTTCAAGAAGAAGACAATATTCCCACAAAGAGAGAACCTGCAAATCAAACCATGTTCTTATACCACACTAACATGTGCCAAAATATGTAAAGTAAAATCTCCTCCAACACTCCCAAACTGAAAGGATATCAACATCTAACTATTCAACTTATAATGAAACATGTGGCAGAACTTAGATGTAAACCTCTCACATAAATTAGATCAAACTTAGCCAAACAT